>VXAX01004092.1:340630-537227 GCA_013399835.1 Leptocoma aspasia | reverse complement strand
CATCGTCAGCCCCTTGCCCGGCCGCAACGGCACCCCGGCGCGGGAGGCGCTGCCCCGCGGCGCCGAGCCGGGATACCTGGTGAGCCGGGTGGCGGCGGTGGACGCCGACGACGGGGAGAACGCCCGCCTGACCTACAGCATCGCGCGGGGCAACGAGGCCGGGCTGTTCCGCATGGACTGGCGCTCCGGGGAGCTGCGGACGGCCCGCAGGGTGCCGGCCAAGCGCGACCCGCAGCGCCCCTACGAGCTGGTCATCGAGGTGCGCGACCACGGGCAGCCGCCGCTCTCCTCCACCGCCGCCGTCCAGGTGGTGCTGGTGGACGGCGCGGGCGAGCGGTCCGGCGGCGGCGGTGGCCCAGCCGCGGGCACGGGGGCGGGGGGAGGCGGCGGCGGCTCCGGCGAGCATCGCCCCAGCCGCTCCGGGGGGGATAACTCGCTTGACCTCACCCTGATCCTCATCATCGCCCTGGGGTCCGTCTCCTTCATCTTTCTGCTGGCCATGATCGTCCTGGCAGTGCGCTGCCAAAAGGAGAAGAAGCTCAATATCTACACCTGCCTGGCCAGCGACTGCTGCCTGGGCTGCTGCTGCTGCTGCCCCTGCTGCAGCCGGCAGGCGCGGGCCCGCAAGAAGAAGCTCAGCAAGTCGGACATCATGCTGGTGCAGAGCTCCAACGTGCCGAGCAACCCTGCGCAGGTGCCGGTGGAGGAGTCGGGTAGCTTCGGCTCCCACCACCACAACCAGAACTACTGCTACCAAGTCTGCCTCACCCCCGAGTCCGCCAAGACCGACCTGATGTTCCTCAAGCCCTGTAGCCCCTCTCGCAGCACTGACGCCGAGCACAACCCCTGCGGGGCCATCGTCACCGGCTACGCCGACCAGCAGCCCGACATCATCTCCAACGGCAGCATTTTGTCCAGCGAGGTAAGGACCGGCACCCCCCGGCATCCCACACCGCAGGCTTCATCCCCAAGTCATCCCCAAACATCCTTCCCGAAGCTCCCGCTCCTCCTCTCCCGTCGGGAAAGGCGTTTTGCATTCCCAATCCTGCTTCTTTCTCCTTTAATCCGTCTGCTGTCTCTCCCCTCTTTGCCGTCTCCTCTTTGGGAGGCTTCAGCGACAGGCGAGGGTCTCCGAGGCGATTGTGGGATAGACACACACAAGGACACACACACACACGGACACCGCTGGCTCCCTCCCGCTCGGGCTTAGCAGCTGTTGCAGCCAAGCGTGTTCCCCCTGAGTCCCCCTCCCACCTCCCCCCGCTCCAAATCCCCCGGTGCCTCTGAAGGAATCTGGCCCCGGCTGGGCAGAGAGCCCCCCGAGGCAGCGGTAGCTGTGAGTGGTTTGCCGGTGGGTTGAGAGAGAGGGGGGTTACGGCTCTTTGCGGAATCTCTCCACTAGACAAGGCTGAAGTGACGTGGGGTGTAATCACAGGATGCTCTGAAGCAACAACTTAAACCCGTGTCTTTTTCCTTCCTGAATTCTTTTCATGTGCAAGTAAGGCTTTGGGGGAAACCCGCTTTGGGACTGTGACAATCACTGTAGCTAGCAGGAGCTTTAATTAATTTGTGAATTAGGGTTTAATGACTGACTTTTCTTTGCTCTGTCTGCACAGCTCTTTATAACCCCAAAGTTTGCAAAGAAAAGCAGCAAGAAAGAGTTTCTGTAAAATCATGTGCTGAAACTTAATGTCCCCTGCAATCTTGCCTATGTTGTGTTACTTGGTGTGTAGAGAATTTTTATCAAAGAGTATACCATGCCATTTTACTCCCCCATTAATCATTTTGTGCTGGGTTAGCTCATATGTATTGTCAGCACCTCTCTGCCTGTGCACTAGTGAAAACCTCACATTCTCTCCTAATATACTGAAACCTGAATGTTGTCCAGTCTGACAAAGGTAGTTTGAGTGGTATGTTCTAAGTCATTAAGTTTTGTAGTGAAATTTCTAATACCGATTTGTAATACCGACCTTGCCTCAAAATGTCTACAAAACTCTTGGCTTCTGCTGCCTTTTTGATGACTTGAGGGTGTCTCAATGTATTTTTTTTTTTTCCTTGTGGTGCAATACCAGTACCAACTAAGTAGTCCACAGCTCTAGAAATAATTATGCTAATTTTTTGTGGGAGTCCTTGTGATGCTCAACAGTGTGCACTGTGAGAAAACGTCAGAATCTTGTCTCAAAAAACTCCAGAAAAAATCCCTCGTGCCTTCCCATCTGTGTGACTAAGAGCTGCTTTTTCCCCCTTACATTCTAGAGACAGATTTTGCAGGCCTACTTGCAGCTAAGCATTACCATTTATAGTGAATATGGTGAGCTGCTCCCTTGTATATTTTCTGCTGCTGGTTACAGAAATATCGAGAGCTAAAATATCTCCCAATATTTTCTTTTCCTAGACAAAACATCAGCGTGCTGAGCTCAGTTATCTAGTTGACAGACCCCGACGAGTCAACAGGTAGGAGTTGTGTAGCCTTGGTTTCCTCATGCATGCTTTAGCAAGTCCGAATGGGGTGCAGAAATGTGTTTACTGCAGATGTAACAGAGTAGTAAAGCAGTGGGAAGGCAAATGTATGTAGGTGCACTAAATAAGTTTGCGTTATGGCTTTTCCAAACTGGTTTCAAAGCTGAATGAAAAGAGAACAAAATCTAGGTTTGTATGAGTCTAAAACGTGCTTCAAATACTTAATAATATGCTTCTGTAGGGTCTCCCAGGAAACATTGTCTCAGTGAGTTAAAGTTCAGCTTAAGTAAATGGTACCAAATTACTTTTACTGACTACATGAAACCCAGGAGGAGTAATAACCCTTGCTGTCCCTTGCAAGGTCTGAAAATTCCTGATTTTTTTCATGGTGGGCAGGGCACATCTGTGGAAGCCGTGCAGCAGGCAGGAGTGGGTGGGGGAGGGGGGAATGCAGCACCGTGTTTAGCCATGTGATGGCGGAAGAATGTTTTATGAGTTCCTCTCTTATGTGTTTATTCTAATGTAAAGATGTTTCTGTGTCTAGTTCTGCATTCCAGGAAGCAGACATAGTAAGCTCTAAGGACAGTGGTCATGGAGACAGTGAGCAAGGAGACAGTGATCATGATGCCACTAATCGAGGTCAATCCTCTGGTAAGTCTGATAAGAGAATGGAAATATTGGATCTTTAAGTAGGGAGACTAGAAGGAACAGTTACTTGCAGGAATGCAAGACAAGAGAGGCATAAATAAGGTGAGCATATTTATTGTATGGGAGGCTGGGTTTACGTCAGCTTGCTGCTACAGTTGCCTGGACAAGGAGGCAATTTCAAAACCTCTTTTGGTCACTGGGCAGAGTTTATTTTATTCATTTCGTTGGGGATGGCAATTGGTGTGTTATACTGCATCATTCACTGGAGCAAAACTTCCTGCACATTAAAACAAAGTTATTGGTACGTTTTATAGTACGTTTTCTCCTATAGCAGATTTAGAGAATTTCAAAGCATTAAGCAATTCTGTTTAGTAGGCGCTTCAGCTGGCACAGCAATGAGAAGTGAAGGAGGAGTTCCCAAGGGAAAGAATGAACCCAATGATTGAATGACAGCCAGACTGTGAGGGGTTTTTATCTGCTGGGGATCAGTGGAGACACATTGGATGCTCTGAATGTGTAATACGGTAGAATTTTCAGAGGATTGTCTGTTAATTCAAATTGAGGCACCATATAGTGCAAGTGGTCTCCATGTTAATAAGGTATTATTAAATACATTTTCTTGACAGAGGAAAGAAAGGCTTTAAAAGACTATGAATCACTTAGGAAATACACACGTTGCAGTGTTATGCCCATATGTAGGGCTTGCTGTCTTAGTTCTCATTCTGTCAGTTTGCTTCTGAAAGGAACATTTGTTCAGAGCCTGTGCATTAGAATTCACGCTCACCCTCGCACTGCATTTTAGCTACAAATGCTGTGCTTCCTTTCCTACCACAGCCTCCACAGGTCTGGTACATCTTCGTGCAATACAGTGCTGTCTTTCCCCTTGTTTCCTTTATGCTCTGTCACGTATAAAGATTTGCTACAGTCGTGTCATACAAAATACTGTCAGTTCTCCCTTTTTTTTTTTCCCCTGACCCCCACCTTAGAAGGTACTGGGGCAGGGCACCCAGTGCTGTCACAGCAGTGCTGCCCCACCCGCCTGCTCTGTTAATGTCCCCTATTTTCTTGCTGCTGTAGTCACTGTGCCCTTAACGATGGGAAACCCAGGCACCAGGGGAAGAGGAGGCTGCCACAGGGCCTCTTTCTATTGCTGCAAGTCATTAATATGCAGACCTAATGAGACTTGAGAAGAGCCAAGCGTCTCTGGAGCTCCCTGCTTCTTGCAGGGCTTCATGCTAAGTGAACAGAGTGTCTATTTTGTGTCTGGGAACCTGACAACAAACCAGGTCTTGCCAGAAGTTTACATCTGAACACAGAGCCTCTTTCATTTTTGGCCTATATATGGCGTATGATTTATTATTGTTCGAAAAAGCCGTGTATTTAGCCTCCCCCCACCCTTTCTTTTGCACTGTTTCTGATGCAGCAATCAGGGCTACTGAGTTATAAAAAGCTCTCTCTCCTCCTGCCCTCCCTGCATTCCTGGTTTTTTTTTCTCTTTTACGCATTTTACTGCAGCAGTCATCTCCATGAACATTTCAATCAGCTTAGTCCCTCAACATAATGAACCATAATAACCAAACAGGAGAGAAAAGAATAAACATCTGCAGAAGGGGCTGGATTTGACTGATGGTGGGAATATAATCATATAGTTGCACATCAACTGAAAGCTATTTTCTTTTAGATGCATTCTGTGCTGTTATTGTTGTGCCTCTGTTCTTTATGCTTTCCCTCCATTTTAAAAGTAGACTGTGAATACTTGTCATATTTGGTATTGATCCGTAGTGGGACAAATTCTTCTTCATTTCTGTTTTATCAAACAGTGGAGAAAAACTATTCTGTACTTTTAAATAATTCCAAATCCTTTAAGAATCTGATGTGATTTGTGAACTTCTGTATCTTCAGTGGTGATCACATAGTAAGTAATGAAAGCTGACAATTAGGCTTGGTCTACTCATGATTAGTAGTTTGAACTGAAAATTCAGATACACCAATTTCATGTATTGGTACTGAGATTTGAGAATAATTTGCATGCACCCTTTTTTTAATGCTAGTCCCAAATAAATATTTCAATACAAATCTCTGTAGAAACTGCTTTAATCTTCCACACAGATATTATCTACTTTTCCTGTAAGTTTTGGGCTGAATCATGATGTCTTAATGCAAAGAATGTGCCCTTTTACCTCAGCGATGACAAGATATTTTGACATAAAAACTTTGCTCTTGCTATTAGCTTTTGGGGATGAATTTTATGGGGAAAAAAGGAGCATAAATCTTGTTTGATCTCAAATGGCTAGAGGAAATATAAAGGGAATGCCTTCTCAGTTGCTTTGGTCATTCTGATGCTCTATAATCAATTATTTCTAAATTACCGAAGGAAAACACACTGATTGATAACATGGCAGTAGTTTGGCCTGGTTTTTTTTTTCTTTCCCAAGATGTTACCTGATACTATGCAGCATCATATTTGTTTTCAACAGCATCTAAAAATATTTGGTAGGTAATTCACACTGGCAGACAAAACTCTTTCCCCACCAGTTTTAGTCAACAGCGTGTTCTGCTGCCAAAACATGTTTTTACTGTTCAGCACAGGACCTCTGTCACTAGTGGATAGTCCTGTGGCACACAAGTAGTAATTCTGTAGCAGTCCATTGCTATCCAAACTGGGTGTCATGGCCAGTTATTAATTGGGAAGGAAGACATGTAGGATGAAAATCCATCACACTGTCACAGTTCTATCTTGCACAATTATTTACTGAAAAAATCTAAACTATTATGTTCTACATATCATAAAATGTTTTCTTAGGTTTTGAAATTAAATCATAGTTCACCTTTTCACAAAATATTTTTTCTTAAAAGTGGTTTAATAATGTTTTAAATGTGCTGAAGTGCATGTAAGGGATTCATGTTTTTCCCACTAAAGTCACACGTAAATGCCTCATAATTATCAGCATTCTTATCTACCTTAACGCTGACGAAGCACTGAAGTACTGTCATCTGCTTTTGGCAGGGCATGGCAAGGAGTGAGATGCTCAAGCTCCTAATTCTTTTATGGATTGAATAGTTACTTCATTGACTGGGTTAGCAATCTGAGCTTTTTGAAAAGATGACTTTACAAAGGTGAAGAAGTGCAGGAGGTTTTTGGCAAACAGGGGAGGGGTTTCTCAAACCCTAGGTTCTAATGACCTGTGCTCTTCTTTGAAAATGTTTGAGAGAAAAGCTGCTACTTGTATGGAACAAGCACAACTCACACAACACTTCTACCTCTTACTAACACACTGTATTTGAGCCATGTTCTGTAGGAGCAATTCTCAAGCATGAGGTTAGTTTATTTCCCATGGCTGATTAAATTCTTGGCCTCCCTTGTGAAACTGCCAGCTTGGGTGCCAATTAATTCTCTGCATGTGTGTACATTTAAATTGTATGATTAGACACCTGTCCTGTAAGATTTGGACTCGTGCCATCAACTTATTTCCTATGGTTGCTCACTAGCTACTTGGCTTTCCCAAGCAGAGTCCTTCACAGTATTACCCTTTTCCTCATGGAATTGGCACAATGTCTCAGAGGCACTTGAGGGAGGAGTGCCCAAGATGAGAAGCCGAGTAGATGCACTGCTGTGTATATCCCGTAAAATGCACCAGCTTTTTCATCTGTTTTTGGGTAGCTTACATTGGTGACTGGCTGAAACCTGAAATTAGGCTTCTCCTGGCAGATTTTATGAAGGGAACTGGTAAGGGTCTAATGCAAAGGCACAGGGTGAAACACTGGCTCACACCTTTTCAGTACAGATTAGCTGAATGCCAAGAGGGTTCATTATGGCAGAAGAGCTGCAATATTTCAGTGTCCATAAGGAGAAGAATAAATGAAGTCAGAAGAAGAATTTTAGTAATAAAGGGACAGAGAAAACCAGTATTTCCTCTGAGCCTATGCAGACTAACAGCTAAATCCTGTTTTGAAGATCACTTGGGCAAAAAGTCTATCTCAGATAAAGTGAGAGTGAACATGAAAATGGCTTAGAAAAGTGCTTTGACTGAAGCTAAGTGCTATTTCTAATTTTTTTCCCTCTTCTTCCTTGGTCTGCATGCTTAATAATGTTCACATCTCAGTGGTCCAGATAGGCCCTTGAAGCTGAGATTTGGAAGAGCTGAATATTGAAGATATTTGAGCCTTTATTCATGTTCTGATGCAGATGAAGTCAGTTTTATCCAAGGCAGCACACCAATTACTTAGCAAGAAAGAGTGATAATAACTCTGTTTCATAAAGTCCAATTCTTCAGTAGATAACTACAAAGTAGGTTATCATCATTATCCTTATTTACCAATACAAAACATGAATAAAGGGGGAATTAGTAACTTGGTCATTGGTAATCTACCCAAAATGATGGTGGTTCTGGGAAGGGAGATCTGAAAAGGAGGTCTGGTTCCCTACATCACACCTATCTTGCCTCTAACTCGCTCAGGAAAAACAGAAATGTCATTTATTTCCAAGTAAAAGGCAAGGTTCTGAAAAAAAATTGCACATGTTGGGGAAAACCTCCTCCCAATAATGGTACTGCAAAAATACTTTGTCATCATTTAAGTTGTATTTTTATTTTTTGTTACAT
This sequence comes from Leptocoma aspasia, assembly GCA_013399835.1. NCBI lineage: Eukaryota > Metazoa > Chordata > Aves > Passeriformes > Nectariniidae > Leptocoma > Leptocoma aspasia. Next base: position 529,518 of record VXAX01004092.1, on the reverse strand, counting down.
CTTTTACTCAGTAATACATATGAAAGTGTTCACTTGTTACTCTTGGTGTATGGTTCTTCTCCCTTAATTAATTTGAGAAAGGACACATTATTTAAAAATGGGTTTGGGCCTATTTTTTTGCCTTGACAAAACAGTCTTTCAAACCAATTAAAACTCACAGAGAAATTTTGTTTTTCTCCTTTTGAAATATGAAAAGGAAGCAAATTTGGAACATGCTTCCAAAATGCATTGCTGCCAAGTATGTGATTCAAAGCACCTGAGTTCAGGTAGTTCAGACACCAAACTTAATTAACACCTTTCCTAGTTTTTGGCAGCTTTTGAGGGAGAGGCAGGGGTTTGTTTTCCTTTAAAATCCGCAAAGTCAAGGTTGTGGGAGAGCTCGTGTTGCCCACTGGCCCCCTGGTAATAAGACCTGAACAAACAGGAGTGAGGTAGTGGCCTTTGCCATGAGTTATTATTTGTGTGCTGCATTTGGGATGGTGCAATGCTTGTCAGAACTTCAGTGCACTATACTGTTTGTATCCACGAAGGGCATTGGAAATTCCCAATTCAGAGTCACATTGAAAATCCCAGTTTATCTGTACGCCAGGTCTAACAGCACAACTAAGGGAAAAATACAAAGCATTTTTCTTTAATGTGGACTTGTAATTATGATGGATAGTTTAGTTCAGAAGTTTCATATATATATATATATATATATATATAACCAGATTTATGAGGGAGATGAGATGGAGGTGTTAAACTGCTGAACATTTAGTTATAAATCAAGAACATGATTCTTGGGGTATGAAGGAGTTCTGTGCTGAGTGTCTTACTTCTTCACCATGGTATGTCCTTCCTTCTTGTGAAACAGCAAATAGCCCTCACTCTTCCCCAACCGTGTGTTAAATGTTTTTCAATTAGGGCCAGAAAATTCTATACTATGACCCACAGGAAAAAGGTGGGGGAAGAATAGCCAGCATTCATACCACAGGCAGTATAAATTGCATGGCTGCTCAGGGATTTTGAAAATAAGCTGCTAATTTGAATTTCTTTTCTGTCAAAATACTAAACCCAAGGGCTTGGTTCTGCACCTGTTAAACTCTTAGGGACTGTTGTGACTGATTCAAGCTGGAACAATTCCTAACCCTTGCCTCTCTGAACATTTTGTTCCCTTTCTAAACAAGTTCCATTCTAAACATTTACATTTAGCTGTGTGTTCCAGCAGGGTATATTTAAATTCCAATGTATATAATTTTTTTTTCTTTTTACAAGTTGTCCTCTCAAAGAGAGAAAAAGTTTGCAGTACAAGCTCACATTTTATATCCCCTACATTCATTACTTTGTTTATTCAAAATTCTGATTTATAGTGGCTATAACATCTCTTTTATAATAAGCTGTTATATAATACTATTCAGTGCACTGCAGTAGACAAGCAGTATTCAAAAGAGAACAAAAAAATATTTGGATAGAGACATTTTGCAGTTTAGCAGCTGGTGTGAGAACAAAATAGTAAAATGGAGGGTAATTTTCCAGGTGAAATAAAGATCCATGGAGGCAAGACAAGGGTATATATTTGAATGCATATACTTAAAACAATATTTTTCTAATCTTTCCCTCCCCAAAGACTAAAGAACATAATTTAATATTTACCCTTAAGTTTTTTCTTTCTCCTGCTGTCTTTCAGGAAAGGTTGAATGAATACGGTCACTGATATATTATCAGCAAAATGGAACTATAATCATTTTCTTATTAAATGTAGGGCTGGTTGTTTTTTACATGTAGCTTTGCCAAGAGGTCTGCAAATTGAAATAACTATTTCATGTTTATTGTCCCTTAAATCTTTGGAAAGGCAAAAAATACTTTTCTTCAGACATTTTGATACATAAGATACACACACACACATGGTTTTATAGACATTGTTAGATACTATTTCCTTTCTGGGAAGTCTGCATCTAAATATTTCTTTTCAGTCTTTGATAACTACTACCACTACAGAATTTATATTTGCACTATTTTTCTTCTTGCCTGGTGATCTTCATCTGATTCCTTAAGCATATCTGCAGTTCACATTTGCATTCTTCAACAGTTCACTGATCAGAAATTTATTTTCAGGCTTCTGCATGCCAATTATCAAGGCAAGCTTCTAATCGAAACTGGACCTGGCATTGTATATTGCTTAATTTAAAATTAAAAATTCATTATAAAGTGAGATTAATCCGAGACGAAAAGCTTTTATTTCTCATTTCCTCATGAGTTTTTTTTCTGTCTAAATGATTGCCTTTCGTACTCAAGAACTTGTTGATAGCTCATAATCATTGTTCCTTTCTGAAGAGATTGTTTTTTTTGTAGTGTGAGATATTGCATAAATATTATTAATATAATTCAAATTATAGTTCAAAACTGTGGTAGAATTCTTAATACTAATCCTCACACTGAAGATCAAGCTAATCCAGTTCTTTAAAACGTTGCCTGATAAATGAGCTACATTACATGAATCTTATTACAGAATCACAGAATCAGCTAGGTTGGAAAAGACCTTTGAAATCATTGAGTCCAACCTGTGCCCTAGCACCACCTTGGCACTGAGTGCCACATCCTTAAAGTTCAAGTCACATCCTTGAGTCTTTCCTTAGACACCTCCAAGGACAGGGACTCCGCCACCTCCCTGTTCTGACGCCCGATCACCCTCTCTGTGAGGAAATTCCACCTAATGTCCAACCCAAATCTCCCCTGGCACAGCTGAAGACTGTGTCGTCCTGTCCTGTATTACAGCTGTTCAATTTTTTTCCTGTTTCTGTTACAAGTGGCGTCATTTTTTTTGTAATTCTAATGAAGTGCTTGTAAATGCAATGTTTATAACAGATTTAGTTCAGTTTTGACACACACCTAAAATGCTCAATTCTCTTGATAAATACAAGAAAAGGAGGGTTTGTTTTTTTTTTTCTGTTCTGCTTTTTAGTATTATGTTGAAGATTGTATTGGTTTAACCCAAACAGCAGCTAAGCACCACACAGTTGCTTGCTCATTCTCCCAGGCCCAGTGGGATGGGAAGGAGAATCAGAAAAAAAGTAAAACTTGTGGACTGAGATAAGAATAGTTTAATAATTGAAATAAATATAATAATAACAATAATAACAAAATGGAGAAAGAGAGAGGAATGAAATTGAAGACAGAGAAGTGATGCACACCACACTTGCTCAGCAGGCACTGACTGATGCTCAGCCCAGCCCTGAGCAGTGATTGGCCCCTCCCTGGCACCTCCCAGTTTAGAGAGTGGGCATGATGCTCTCTGGTATGGAATTGCCCTTTGGCCAGCTCACAGCAGCTGTCCTGGCCGTGCTCCCTCTCAGCTTCTTGTGCATTTCCTCACTGGCAGAGAATGAGACACTGAAATGTCCCTGATTTAGTGTAAGCACTACTGAGCAACTACCAAAACATTAATGTGTTACCAACGTTATTCTCATATTAAATCCAAAACACAGCACTGTACCAGCTACTAGGAAGAAAATGAGCTCTATCCCACCCAAAAGCAGGACAAACCAGCTTGGAGATGCTGGTGTTTATTTTACTTTGTCCCTGTGATTTCATACACCATTCCTCTCAAAACAAATATAATCCAACGATTTAGTGACTCATAGCCAGGAAATATTCTTTTGGAAGGCTGATCTGAAAGTCGTCAAAAGCAGCATAGCTTGTCATTCGAGATCTTAATAGCATTAAAGGATTTGTAAGCAAATAGTTTTGTGTTGGCATGGATAATTGTTTGCTTATATAGGGGAAGCGTTAATAATTTTTTAGATAGTATTCACAGCCACATCACACCGGACTACATTTGCCTTTGTACTGCTAATTGCAGTATTTTATTATAGGGTTCTGTCCCATTTCTTGGATGACTTAGTAACAGCAGGGACTGCTGCAGCAGCAGTGAAAACTGTCTCTGAAAGAGTGATGTAATGATTGAATAAGCTCTCCTGATCAGTTGAAAGCTCAATTCCTACTTTGTAACATCTGCTTTTAATATCAATAGGGTCCATCTCTATATCGATGTATGCACAGATAGTTCTTTTATAGGACTCATTAATGTTTCATTTCATAAATGAAATCTGTGATTTCTAAATCCAGACTTTTAATTTCTTCGGTCAGAGACACATTTATGTAGAAACAATTCCTTCATGTTCTTAAGTAGGTATTTCAGCCAGTGAACCACAGACAGCAACCTACAAGCAGAACTGAACCTTGTATGAATGGGTTCTAAATAGCGAGATCTGCAAGTGATTTTGTGAGACAGACCCACCGATACTCTTCTTCTTGTGGTATTTGTGTGTGTGTGTGACATTCTGGCATTTAGTTACACATGTTACAGGGGGTCTCTGACTTCTGAAGACTGGACAACTAGATTTCTTTTTCGTGTTGCTGTTGAGGAGATGAAAGCAGTGGAAGAAGTTCTTACGGCGTTTCTCTTTCCACTTCTCTTTCCTTGGCATAATCTTTATCTGTCAGCAGCTGCTCATGATGCTGAAGCTTATATCTGTAGTTTCTTTTTCTTTCATGCTTGCAGGCATGGATCTCTTCTCCAATTGCACAGAGGAGTGTAAAGCCCTGGGCCACTCGGATCGGTGCTGGATGCCTTCCTTTGTTCCATCCGATGGACGCCAAGCTGCGGATTACCGCAGCAATCTGCACGTACCTGGCATGGACTCCGTTCCAGACACTGAAGTGTTTGAAACACCAGAAGCCCAGCCCGGGGCAGAAAGGTCCTTCTCCACCTTTGGCAAAGAGAAGGCCCTTCACAACAGTCTGGAAAGGAAGGAGTTCGATGGACTGCTGTCTAATACACGAGCGCCTTACAAACCACCATATTTGAGTAAGTACTGCTCAAAAAGCTGTGTGAGAGCGTTCCCTCTGCAGGGACAAAAATTAGCTCTTTCTGCTTTTCATGCTAGGAATAATGCAGGCACAATCTTAGGAATTGGGGGGAAAATGGTTTCTCTCGGATTCAGGCACCAATGACGAAGGCATTGTTCAGTGCTTTTTTGAAAAAGACAAAATCTTGCTTGTTTTTTAGTGTGGCATCATTGTCAGCAACAAAAGCGTCAGCTAATACTAACGGGGGAGTTGCTCAGTTTTGTTTTCTGATGCTGGATTATTTTCAAAATTTTCTTCGGTAGATGGTTTAAACACTGACGTTGCCAGGCTAATGTTTTCTAAGACTAGAGTTAAATTGAGAGAGCAGTCCTAGGAGCTTCTTTTTATAATTGAGAAGTATCTTGTGAATAAACAGTATATATATTATTTTGAAGTAGCTGTTAACATAGTTTGGAAGGAAGAAGAGCCTTCAGTCTGATCATCTTTCAGCCTACATAGTATTGACTCTTGTCAGTGCTCCTCTGTGCCTTCTGTCTCATTCCAAAATCTTGCCTCTTTAGTCACCTTTTGACTATGGTTATGTGGCATGAGAGTGTGATAGATCTCAAAAAGACCTTAATAATTCCTTTTGGAGTCTGAGCCAACTGTAGAACCCTTGAATAGCACTTTGATCTAATATGTCTTTCCATTCTATTTGCTGTGTTCTGTATTTTATTAGAGACTGTAATTTCCTTGACTTCAAGAATTTATGATGTTTATCTCATCCAAAGAAGCCAAAGACATTAACAATGCAATATCGACCTTTTTTTTAAAGCAGCAGAGGTCTTTTAGGACAGCAGATTGAGGGTAAAAGAGAAAATAATCTCTCTGAGTGGTATTAATTTATTTATTTTTCTAAAGCATTTAGTTGTTCTGAGGGGTGGTGTGCTGGCAGTCCTGATATGTGAAGATCTTTGTTACAGATCATTCTCAGCACAAACAGCTCACTTCTCCCTTCTTAATTGGCTGTCCTGGTATTTTCATTCATTTAAGAGAGGTCTTTGTACCACTTCACTCTTTAGATTCACTTTACTGACAACTTCAAATTTGACTACCAGTTCTGATATGTGAAAGCCATTCTAAAAAACCTGTCCTGAGGCAATCAGCTTATTTTGTGTGGGCTAAAATGTCATGTGCCAATCTTCCAGTCATATTCTAAAGACCAGTGTGAAATTTCAGTACAGCCTAACAACTTTCAGTCTTTCCTGAACTGATCTTCCATCACGTATTTCTACAAAACATTCTTCAGCACAATTTAGCAGTATTGATTTTATCCCTGTCACCTCAGTTAAAAGTTTAACTTTAATTTAACAAGTTTAGTAGCATCTTTAGATGGTCTAACCACAACTGGGTTCTGGTGCAGTATGGATGTTGCAATGATGGTTGTTATCTGGTGACACCTCAATGGTAGTTCTGTTCTGATTTGTTCTAGGCCTGGGAGTTTAATTTCAAATAGCAATGACATACTTATTTTACTGATAGTTTAGGAATTTTAAATTTTGTTAGACTAGCATAAGTAGTTTTGTTGAACAGTTGTCTTTACATAGGGACATTGATCTACATTTTGCACTTTTTTCTGGTATGAGAGCATAAACAATTGGAAGTAAAATATCAGAAGTAACCAATATAAATGAGTGTTACTACACAATCCACACTTGAGAATCCAGATGTAGTTTTGCTTTCTTTTCCTTGAACCTTAAAGCTAAAATTTATGGAAAACAAGAGTAATGCTCCTCTGGTTTATTTCCCCCTTTTTTTTTTTTTGGTATTTTAGATTATAATTGTATAGCAAAGAACAGGAACGACAAAAACAAAGTGAGCACTAGTTGTAGAAATCAGTAAATAATTTTTCATTAATCATGTATTAAATGAATAAGGCGAGAAAAATATATAAGAGGAAGTTGATTTAGGAAGGAACCTTAGTCGATCCACTGTGTAATTGCCATTAAAAATAAAATTAAATTCAACTTCTTAACACAGAAGGCCATGTCAAAATCAGTTTGTCAGCAGAATGACTTTTTAAATAAATAATTAAAATGTAATAAACAGAACCCTCATATTAAGCAAAAACACAGTATAAAAGGTTGAAGCATGTATGAAAATGGCCACATGAAAAATGGGTAGCAAGGAATAAAAAGTGTATTGCAGAATGCAAAAACTATTTGAATTTAGTAGGTGTCTTAAAAAAAGAAAAGAAGGTATTCTAAACCAAATGATGAGAAAAGAGCAGAAATTCTAGCTAATGACTTTTAGGGTAGTAATTAGTGAACATAAAAGGGATACCTTAGAGCAAATACCCAAAGGCATGCAAACAATACAGACAACTTCAAGATTCTAGGTGTAGTAAGGTAGGAGAGAATTGGTGAGTTTCTTGAGCTGCAGTTAGTGAGGACAAGGGTGTGGCAGAGATTCTAAACGTTTCTGTGCATTTGTATTTACCCAAGGAGGGACAGAGAAAGGCAGGTGCATCTAGGAAGGCACCCATCCCAGGTAACCATTTTAAATAAATGTGTGAAAAATGGAAGAGGATGTTGCTGAAAAAATTGACTAAAACAAATAGAAAGGAGTCAGTGGGTCATGTGTTTCTTTAATTTTCGGCTTCTAAGAAGAGTTAGTAACCAAAGAATGTCAGAAGTTGTGTTTATCACTCAAAAATGTACTAGAAAACATTGTAAATCAGACCCCAATGAGAAGCCTCAGCATAGGACATACATTTGTAAGTTGGGGGTTTTAGGAACAAGGTAGCTAGCATCTGACCAGGAAAGTAATACAGAAAGATTGTCAATCTATTAGAATTCTGATTGAGTGAATGAGAATGAATCAATAGAGTGTATTTGAACTGTCAAAAAAATCCTTTAGCACAGCTTCTGTGTAGTAGAAGAGGCTCCTAAAGTAATCAAGTGTTGTCATAGGGCAAAGCATTACCAGACTCTGTGCCTAAGAGGAGAAAATCATAAGGGTAAATGGAACATTTCAGCAGAAGCAGAGTTCCCCAAGCGCTTATGCGGAAATCAATGGATTTAAAAAAAATCTATATATCTAGAAACAGGGATCAGAAAAAGAGGCTAGTGTCTGCAGATGTCATAAAGGGGTTTGAGTCCAGTGGCTCTCGAGTAGCACATACCCCTGATGTGCAGTGGAGTGTGGGCAAACCTCGTCTGCTTCCCGGGCGCCTGGCTCTGGAGTGGAGCACTGCAGAGCTGTGTCAGCACACTGGGGTGGCTGAGGAACTCACTCCCTGGAGCCGTGCCCTCAGCCAACTGCTCCAGAGGTTAACTCCTAGCTCTAGGTGGAGCTTTCACAGTGCCACAGGAGCGTGTCTGCTCTGGGATTCCTGCACTGCGTTCCAACGCATGCACTCAGTGCAGAACCTTAAAAAGATAAAGGAGGTGATGCATATTAGCATGAGATATTTGAATTCATCCTGAGAAAAAAAGGCCGTGGAATAATTCCCTGAGAAGTTTCCCACAATGCACAAAGCCAGCAAGAAGGAAATAAAATACCAGGTTGTGAAAAGGAATTGAATTGAAAACACACTAAAAAAAGTGCTACAAAACCCCTACACAGATCATGTCACTGTGTTCCTGTAGACAGTCTATTCATTCCATAGGAACACATGGCACAGCGGCAACAATACTGAAAATAACTCTGTGCAAAGTCATATCAAAAGCTTGGTTACTAATTAGCGTAGACAAGCTGTGAGAGGGACGGGAAGTGAAGGAGGCTGCATGGGAACTGGGAAAGTAAACTGCCTGCTTTTGTCTGCTGGGCTCAGTGGCAGGAGAGCAGCAAGGCAGAGGAACAACTGCAGGGCAGCAGGGTCATGAACTGATCAGGTCGTGCACACTTGATAAAGTGATACTAATCTGACATAAATTGAGGTAACCTGTTGAACTTGTGCAGTGTGATTGAAACTGAAGGCTTAATACAGTGAGCATTTGGGTATTTGGTTCTTTGTGGTTGGAGGTTTAGATCATTGCTTGGTTAAATGAAAACAGAAGGTATATTACAAATTGTTATGTAGAAAATTATACAAATCTCAACTCCTGACAGAGTTTCTTTTTGTTCCATCATCAAATTTTCACCTGGCTGGTCTAAGCCATTGGACTTACTCATACACCAATTTCCACATAAACATACGTATTCTATGTAATACTCCAAACCAAATTTAATGTAAGTAGATTTCTACATACATACATTAAATAACATATTTTGAAGAATATATTTATTTATGTAAGTTTTATGTAATTACAATGAGTAAAAATTATGAAGTTATGATGGGATCAGTAAATTGTAGGATTTTTGAAAACAGTTTTGTCATAGAGTGATTCTAGGATTCTCCTAACTTATATATTCTTCTTACTGTGTAACTAACACTTACTACTTGTTATTCATCCACATGGTTTGAACACTGCATTTCTGCAGACATTTAAGTAATTTTCATAGTGACTTGAATGTTCATAAAACATGAAAGAAATTCTGAACTTGACTGGAGAAAATAAAATAAGTGAAATAACACTAGAGAGGAAAATAGAATGTAGCTGTTAAAGAACTCCTATGTTTTCAATTCTAATAATTTCTAGCTATTTTTTCTTTCAGTGGTGGTTATATTAGCCATTATTTTTATAAATAATATTACTATAGTTACCAAAACCCCTAATCTAAGATTCAAAGTCTGTTGGACCAGATTCTGTAGGATATATAACAGACACTGTTTTCACAATGAATGCCTGATCAGTCTGATTCTGCTCTATTTCTAATGCTTTGAACAAGGTCCTGAGATGGTAGCAGTGGAAACTGCACCATTAAATCTACCTCAGGAGTATTTTGGTCTATAATTAATAAGAAATAGCTTTCATTATTTTAAATATCATTTTGCTTCACTCTAGATGGGCAATAATTTTATAATGCTTTAGAGCTTTCCTGAAGTTTCATACTGACGTTAGCGATAGAATAATTTTTCTTCCTATTAAAAGGTTGGGACTTTTTCAATATACAAAACTAGTCAAAAATTGCCATAACACCTGAACTTTCTATGCTTATTTTGCTCTAAAAAAATTACTTTGGCAATAACTTAATCTACTTAATCTACTTTGAAAGCAGGTTAAATAACTACATGAGGGCACAATTTCCTGCATGAAATAACTGTGTTTACACAGGGAGACATTCTGGAATAATAATTCTGTTCTAAAGTAGCCCCCTAGTTAGCTCTGCAACATTTTCTAGATACACTCAAGCATTTTCATCCTCACTGATGAAATGGTATAATTATCATGGAAAGTATTGCCACCATCATCAACGTATTTCATGTGTGAATCAGGATTTTATCTTGTTAGGTAGGACATAGAGGATAAAAAAGCTCCTCTCTTACCAGAAGAGCTGGTGTCTAAGCAAGGCGAATTGGAAAAGAATCCCTTTCCTTGGCCATTTTGATTTGTGTGGCATGGTTTCTGAACAACAGCACTCCCTTTGGTAGGTGCACATAGTTCTGGGCTTGCAGAGTCAGAGGATTTGGCTGAGACTTGTTAGTGTCATCCAAAGAAATTAAATATAACTTTGGCCCCACCCCATGCCTGTGCTTCTTTGCGTGGGCTGCCACTGATTCCCTTTGCAGCAGAGATGCCAGGAAGGTCTGAACACGATTTGGTCCCAGCACAAGTCCCTGGGTTTCTGTCAAAGTACACGTGAAATCTGATGGTTTCATTCTACAAAATATTTTTCACCTGTTCAACTTGATCTCAACTCAAATTTGTTTACAGATGAAATTTAAAATTTTTCAAAAGCCTTTTAACAGTTCAATGTTTAAGAATTGGACCATTAATTTATTTAAAATAATCTACTGCAGAGCTGACACAAAGCACAGTTTAACTTATGGTCATTATCCACATCCCCGAATTAGATTAGAATAAATGACCTAGAGGAGAAAAATGTTCTTGTATTTATACCAGGACAAGAAGTGCCTCACAATCCTTTGATTATTTTTCAAAGGAATAAAAAAGTGCATGTAAATATTTATTGTGTATTTTGATCTAGTTAGGATCATAAAGGCCCAATTCTGTATGCCAGGATTTGTAACAGAACATTTTCTGCTGATGTTTAACATAAATATTTGAAAAGATGTTTTAGATGTTTTAAGCAAGAAGTCTTCACTGTCTTGAAACAACTTTCAAAAATAAAAAAAAAAAAGAGAAAGAAATTACACTTTGGAGCAGTCAATATGATGGAAGAAGAATTTTATTTCATTTTTTATTTGTTTAGTTACATCTCATTTCTGGAAATTATTTGGGTAATTTTGTCACAGCTGTGATGGACATAATAATATTCCATTTACATAAACATCAATAACAGCTTTTTTGAATGGGACACTTGATTAATTTTTAAAAATGAGGCCTGCCTGCATTTTTGCTTTTAAAATTAGCCTACATGATTTCTAATACAAATCAGGTATAAATTTGTGAGCTGTCTGATCCCTTCATTTATAGTTTTTAAATTCAATTTGTGATTTTTGCAAACATTTGAAGTAAAAAGGCACAGAAGTAAAACCAAAGAAATTAGCACCAATAAATCTCATGTACATATTACAGTTCTTGGTCTAAGAAGAAAACATTATAATGCTGGATTAAAAAAAGTTGTACTGAAAAACAAAATTTTTATTGGCATGAATAAAAAAGTTATATGGTCACAGTCAAAGAGCTGTTCCTTTGTGAATAGTACAGTTTTGTGGTCAAAAAGAGCATTAAAACTACGTGGATATCCTGCATATCCTGCCACAGTGAAGCCCCTGACTTATATTCATGGTTTATCCCTGGGACAGGCGACAGCTCTGATCTCTGCACAGATGAGAGTGACTTTGCTTGTGCAAAATTTCTCAGCAGAAACGGAGGATGAGTTGAAAAGCCACCATCTAATAATGCTAAGAAACCCAATGGGAAATTTTTTCTTTTCTAAAAAGTCTAGTAGAGCATTCCCATATTTGCTGTATTTGAAATGCTGAGATTTATTTGCTCATGGCTCAAATTTACCACTTCAGATACATCATCTCTGTTTGGTAAATAAATCTTACCAAAAACCTCCTACACCTGGAATAAAACTTAAACATGTGTGCTAATTAAAATATAATTGAGGGAGAGCAAGACTCTGATGCATTTTTACTCATAATAGTAGGTTCTTTATGATCTTGAATAAACCACTTCTGATGATTCAACTGTTCAGTGTTTATTGCATAACTTCTTAAAGGTATTTTTATCTTACACTCACGACTGGTTTACATTCTTCGGAATGTGCTCCTCTTGCAGCTCCTGCTCAAGGGGAAGAACACTTGCAGAGCATTATTGCAGCAATAGAAAGGAAATGGATAGTTCAGAAAGCCAAATTAGAAAGGAATATATAAAAATATGCAAAGATAACTTTCCTGTAGCCCAATAAAGCCTATAAATTACATTATTTTAATCAATTTTTATGGAAATAATGAATATAAGAAAGTGAAATATGCATTCTTCTTTTAATTTTAAAGTACAGGTGATAGCTCTTAAATACTATTTGCTTCAATATGTTTGTGTAACTGTGGTCTTGGACAGAATTAACAGTACCCAGCGCTGTACAAAATACTGATTAAAAATTGTGCCTTTGAGTTTACATAATATCTTTTATCTTAGATGACTCTAGAGCTCTTTCCGGCTACAGTGCAGGAAAATAATTGAAAAAGTTTGAAAAAAATTAGTAAGTTTTATTTGAAAGAAAACTATACTATTAATTAGTCTTAAAAATACAGAATTTCAACTGCTTCTTTTCCTCTAAATGCTGTAAAATCTGTATTTTCCAGTTCTGACTGGAAGGCATAGAAGTCTCATGTATCTTAGCTATCTCAGACTGGTGCTATATTTATTCATTTAGGTCAATTTTGGCGGTGCTTATGTGTGCTGTGCCTATACCATCTGTGGAGATTTTTCTTTTTAAATTATGAGATACCATTTTCTGTGTTCCTACCAGTGGAGGATGAAGAAGACCGAAAAGCCTAGCAGAAAGATTGCTTGCAACTTCAGAGTAATTTTTAAGATTAGTGTGCTATGCTGGTTTAAAATTCCAAAATGCCTCTTGTCCCATAAATTTAAATCCTATGACAAAAGTAATTTAGCCACTTAGGGACACGAGTCCCTCTGGGAAGCATGGAGATGTTTGCAGTTAAAATTTTCAAAGGCACTGAAGTTATTTATTTTTGATAGGCAAAATTCTATTCATTATAAATAAATGCTGTTCTTCAGTGTAGAAGCCTCCTTTCTGTGGCAGTCAGGAGCTGGAGAATTGAGTGTGTGCCTGATCCTGGGTCTGTGCACAGCAAATCTTTTCCTCTCTGCATGCCTCTGCCCAAGGAGCTCCTTGGCCTGCAGAGCAGAGGCAATTACACTTGCTTTGGGTCTTTTGCTGTACACAATAACTGTGATTTTCCACGGTCATTTCCACTGCTTTAATTTCAGAGGGTTTCCTTTCCTTTTTCTTACTTCTTCTTGCCTTGACCCCAAGTGGGAAAAATAGGGAAAACCATTTAAAGGATGCAACAAACAGCCAGTAAGATAGGGAAGTGCGTCTGTTTATCACGTTTGGACAAGCACGCTGTAGGGATCGGTGTTGCTGTTTGTCTGGCAAGCCTGTAAACAGCTTTATTTGTGCATTAACCACTGAGAATCCACATTTCCGTGCTAGTAGTCTGATGACTGCTGCTGGGAAGTAGCTGTGAATATATTTGTTTTAGAAACATACTACGGCGAGGTCAGGAAAGTGAAAGATTAGGTATTGGGTACCTTTTTGGAGAGGAAGTAGGAGATACAATGAGAATATAATTATTTTCAATACCTAATGAAATGTTGGAAGAACTAAATACGATGTGGCTTCACTCAAAATCCCAACTCTTCTGAAGTAATTTGATTTCTTTCTTTGTGGGGATAATGGTCTTTACTGGTTGAAGAAAATACAGTGGACATGAAGAAGCAAATTTTCAGAACTTGGTTCCTAAATTCTGCCTGAAAATCACATGCTTGTATAAGTTGCAGGAGTAAATCTGCATTTTTTGCATACACATGAACCTCTTTCATATGTGTAAAGGGTGTTGTTTTACATGACATTTTTACAGGTCATCAGAAGTTATGTGGATTAGAAAGGAAAAATAAAGGATGCAGAGTAGATGCCCCAAAGAAGTACAGGGATGACAGACTCCTGTATTTGCAAGTGGGCTGAGTCTTCTGACTTTATCTTTTTCACCTTCAGCATCACAGCTGCATTCAGCCCTGGAAAAAGATCCATTATGAAACTGCTTGAACACAACCTTTCTTTATTCATAAGGAATTTTATAGATGCTGATATAGGGAATTCATCTTTTGTCAGAGTAAAATTCTGTCACTTTGTGACTTTTTTAGTTGACTCTTTGGGCTTTAATTTAACATCCATCTATGCACAATTGGAATTTAGATGACAATTGAATAGAGCTGCACACAGCTGTGCTTATTGATAGGAACTGAGATCTAAAAAAGTTCTACCCTTACAAATGAGATGCAGTAATAACTTTTTTTTCTCCTCCACTTGAGATAAAGGTCTGTGTGCTTTGTACTTCCACGCTTCTTTGTGGCTACTCTAGTGAATTAAACAGGATCCTTTCCACCACTGGAATGTCATGGTCTGTACTGTCACACTCTCTGGCCTGCCTTTAGCCTGTGTCAACCAGCTTTTTTCCCTAACAAGTCTGGGATGTGGTGCCAGGGACCATTCCTGAAAGCAGATTGAATATGTTCACATGCTGTGGCCCACGTAGATTGCTTGATATGGCTGAGGAATTTTATTAATGTGGGTATAAATCATTCCATTCTGGTAGTCTTTAAGTGACAAAGAATGGTGATGGGCAAACTTCATTTATGTATAGAACCAAGCCAATATGTGATTTTGAGAAAGAGAAGTTTTGAAAGGCTTGTGAGAAGCCTTTGATGCACTTCAGTGTGTTATCTTGGTAAACTGGGAAAGTCTCCCTGAAATCAGAGTGTGTGCTGCTCATGACAAGCAGTTTGCTTTAGAAACAGAAAATAAAACATTCAGAAAAAGAGTGGGAACATACTTGTCAGGTCCTAATGCCAGCTAATCCCTGCTAGGAGAGAGGAGCGTTGGAAAAAACATCGTGGCAAAGATAAATTGGATAGGAATTCATAGTGTGATGCTGATGTAAGGCTGTAATGCATGTTACCTCATGTAAGAACAAGTAAATTTAATTATTTCAGGCCAAATCCTGCATGAATAATTTAGACACCTCTGAAGGCCACCAAATGGTGATCTACATGTCTGCCTCTCCGTGGATTCTATAGGGAACTGAGGCACTTATGAGCAATTTAGGAGGAATGGTTCATATCTCTCGTCTTCTCCCCAGGGCTCTGAAAATTTTAAGTCACATTGTAGCTGGCCTTTAGTGTATTCTGCATTGGTTAACCCTTAAACTGAAATGTTAATTTTCAGGCTTGTCAGCTAAAGGAAATGTGTACTGCGGATTTTGTAAGAATGCAATAAAAATGGTGAATTTTGAAAAAAACAAAGAAAAAAAATAGAGAAAAAAAAAGATTGAGGAGAAGAAATTACTTTTGCATACAAACACATAAGCAATTTTTATTAAAAAAAAAATTAAAGAAATGAATCAAATAGTAGTTTTACTAAGGATGATACCAAATTTATTAGCTTATAGTGAATTGCAAAGAATGTGAATTTGGTACTACAACACGTATGCAATTAGAATAGGTTGTTGACAGAGAATTTGGAAATATTCTTAGGGACTATGCTCTGTGCTGTAAGTTTGCCTTACATTATAAGTACTTTGGGAGTAATTTAATAAGCATTAGCACATAAGAACTCTTACAAAATTAAATACTCTGTGGTTCTCTGACTGTAATGGTGATGCCATGTATTATCTTTAGTGTTTTCAGGTAGATAATATGGTTATAATAGTACAGAAAGACAAAGAAGCTTTATTCCCACTGTAACTTGTGGAAAAATGGTCTTTTGTGTTTTTATGGTACATTATAGAATATAGCTTAGTACTGTTCTCTGCTGAGTTGTAGTAACTAAAAAGCATTGTTTTGGTAGTAAATAACCAGAACCAGAGATAAATCAAATCTGACATCTACGATGCCGCTGGCTGTTGCTGGGGGTGGAAAAGAAAATTCTCTGCATTTAGAACAGAAAATCAAATGCACATGAAAGTATCTTGTGTGCAACAGAACATTGATGACAAAATCCAGGGCTTGATTCAAAAGTCAATCCTTCTTAGTCATGTGCTTGATGTAAAGCACATGTTGATTAAGGTCACTGCTTAAATGATCTGGGAATTGGGTAGTTGTTCTTAAGAACTGAAAAGCTTTTTTTTTTCCTTTCTTTTTTTTTTTTAATTTTTTTTTTTATTTTCCAGAGGATTAGCGAAGTCCAGGTAGCAAATAAATCTCAGAGCACCCATTAGCACCAGAGAAACATTATTTCAGTGGCTGTCATGATGTGTCAGCATTTGTATCAGGCATCTCACTTGCCAAATCAAAATAGTTGCATGTTCCAAATATCAAAAATACCTAAATACCTTTTAAGTATGTATTTTCCAATCTCAAAGCTAAAAGAAGTGGCAATATGTGTAAGTCAGCAATTTGGTCAAAAATCTTTTTTCAAAAAATAATGATAATCTGTTGTTGGTCTAGAATGTGATGTTCAAATTTGACAAGTGGCAGTTTTTTACTTAAGTGCAAAGGACAAACCTCTTGCCCCCTTTTCTTGGAGTAGGTAACACTATTTGTCAGGTTTAATGCATTATGGTCAGTGCAGTATCCGGCACTGTCAAATTTTGGCATGGTTGAGAATCCTTCTTTCTTGAACTGATTTAAATGAATATAGACATGGAAATGTATGCGCTTAATGAAAGGAGAAAGAAAAGCCCAATATATGTGGTTACATAGTTTTCTTTATACAAAAGACCAGGGTTTTTTTTGCATAATCATATTTGTTCCAGAAGTAAAGATATACTCTCAAAGGAAGGAAAGATTTTAATGGCCTGTGGAGATTATTTATTTAGCTGAAATCAAGCCTGTTTCCAGAAAACTTTCAGTGAAGGAATAAAAAACTTTGCATTTTGGCCTACTCTAATTTATTCACAGCCTGAAGACTCGGTGCTCACAATTGGTTTTCTTGTTTCAATCTTGTTGAAATCTGGGTAATTGTACCCATCAGTCCAAATACTCTCAGGTTTTTTTAGAAACCATATTTGTATCTTGGATTTTGAAGATGCCAGAAGGAACATTTCAGCCATACTGGATGCCATATTGTTATTAGGGGAAAATTCTACCCTGGGGCAGCTGACAGGTTCACATGGAGGAGCTGCTCCTGCTTTGCCTGTCTCGTCACATGCCAGAATTCGACAGGCAGAATGTGGTCTCATTGTCACCCAACACCTTTAGTGGCCTTCAGGACCCTTCAGACACACTCCTAAAGCACACAAACAGTGATCACCAAAGGCAACAGACTCACTGACATTAGGGGAGATTTGATCTTATTTAATTATTTATCTATATTTTCAAGTGCAAAAGTATGTATGTTCCATCTTCTTTTTTTTCCCCCCTGAACTATTTGGTATAATGCAGAGTTAAAAACCCAAATTAACTGTGTAAAATGAAACATGGGCATCTGGAATGCAAGGTGTTTTTTCCAAGGGTTCTCTACAGAATATATAGATTTGAAAAACAAAATCTCTCCACTAAAGCCTTGAAAGAAAACGAAAAAAGTTCCCCTTAAATTAATGAATGAGGAAAAGATAGATGAGCAAAATGATATTTTTATATTTGTGTACCAAAGTTTATTGGCCTGGATAAGACACTCTTTTTTGTAATGCCATTAATGGAATATTCATAGAAGATTATTAGCAATGCTTTAGCAAACTTCTTTAAGTAATAGATAATTTTGAAAAGGAAAAAAAAAAAAGAGACTTTATGGATTGCAAAATATA
The DNA here is from genome assembly GCA_013399835.1 of Leptocoma aspasia. Taxonomy (NCBI): domain Eukaryota; kingdom Metazoa; phylum Chordata; class Aves; order Passeriformes; family Nectariniidae; genus Leptocoma; species Leptocoma aspasia. The sequence goes on along the minus strand of VXAX01004092.1, from coordinate 511,622 downwards.
CTGAATTGACACTTGCAGTGACTGGAATGCTTTTTTATCCACAGAACATGGGTGGCAGCAGAGTAATCCCCATCCTACATCCCCCAGCCCCAGCCCCAGCCGTGTGTCTCACCCTTTACCTGGATGCACCACTACGAAGGGTGAGGGAGCTATGGTAGTTTACTCTGCATTCCCGTTCACTTGTTGACCTCTTTCCAGAAAACATAGTTGCTGGTACCGGAACTTGAGCTCCAAGCTGACTGGAACAGCCAGGATATTTCTGACAGAATGCATTCCACCACGGCTTAGGGCTCAGTCTCTACTCGCCTGAGTTAGAGCAGGAATGCTGAGCTCACAGTCTGGTTGGTTGGTTGGTTGGTTAACTAGAATTATCATTTTCTGGCTCTGGTGAAGCTGATGGGACTTAGTGAGGAGCCGTGTTTCATATGCTACAGTTAACACGCAAGACTGTACGGCAAACCGTCAAAATGTAAAGCACAGTTAAAATTAACAACTCAAATTTAAAACCAACCTTGCTGTAATGCATATGAGGTAATTAAGTCCTTTTAAAATCATTGCTCACTGCAGGTGAAGCCAGAATAGCTGGGCTGTTTCTGAGTGAAACTTCTGCAGGATGTTACAGCATCCTGTGTTCCTTCATCATTTGCTGTGCTCTGTGGGGAAGGCTTGATCTGGGTGGCGTGGTGAGGCACACAGTTTGTACAGGGCACAAGAGAAGACACCGAGTTGAGTGCTTGCACAAAAGCCCATATGTGAAAGCCTGTGTGAAGGCAAATATTGCTTGGATATTGTCTGATCTTAAAGCATGTAGTTCTGAAGCAAGATAAGAGTTTACATAGTGGCTTTACCCCTGTTCTGCTGTCACAGAGGTTTTTTGATTTAAAAGAAAGGGGTTTAGGTCATCTTTCTCCAAAGTGAAGGGAGATCAGGGATATATCTGTAACAGCAACAGCATGCCTGGTATTTTATATTCTTTGGAAATTTTGTTGTCTAGCAGTTCCTTTGGATCTTTAGGCTGCTGGCACTTCTAGGGGGACTCAGCAGTTGTTGGGTTAAGAGCAGAAGTAATGCTGGGGAGCTTATGGACCCCTTAAATGTATCCCAGAGGGAAAGTGACAATAGTTTTAAAAGGTAAAAGGTATAGGATGGGTTTTCTTTTGCTGCTTGGGGTTGCCAGCTCTGGAGGGAAGCACTGGGCCCTTTCTCTGTCCCCTTTAGATTAGCTACCACTGCTAAGCAGGAGCAAAATTTGATTTGGAGAGTTTGAAGGTGTTCCAAGCACAGGCAATCCCTTCTAGGCTTTTCCATAAGAGGAAATGCTCCTGCCTGTACAAAGTAGTAATCCAACATCAGGATGATTTGGAACAGGGGGAAGGGAAGATTTATTAAAGAGACAAGGGCTTTACAGTATTTTCTGTTCATTTCTGATCCATGAGCTAGGAATAATTACTGCATATTTTACTTTCTCTTTCGTGTTTATTATGTCAGTGTTTTTCATTTCTTTTTCTGTTCAACTACCACTGATGTCTTTACATGTCTTCTCTTATCAGTCTACACAGAATTAGCTCACTGTGGATGGGAGGCTTATTAGGGTGTATTGAGCAACAAATGAATCTTAATATATTTTTGCCAGTTCTTTTTGTATTATTTTATTAATTTTAATTATTTTATTTTATTTTATTTTATTTTATTTTATTCCATATAAATTTGATGCATTAAGTACTATTACTGTAATGCTCAAAATCTTTGTTGTTCCAGGAAGGATCAATACAGCACAAATCCTGTACCTTAAGAATTTTAATTGTAATGCTTGTGAATCTTTAATCAGATTTTTCACCTCAAATAATATTAGAATATATGTACAATTAATATAATTACATTATCAGAATTATGAAACTGCTTGTTATTAAAGCCTTTTTTTCTGACTACCCATACTCACACAGACTTGAAGCTTCCCTGCGTACTAGTTTGAGAGTTCGGAACAGGTGATAAAATAGGGATGAAGGAGAGAGCTGTGATCTCAGAGGAGCTATTAGGCACCAGAAATTATGGTGTTCTTGTTCCAGCTCTTACACTGACTGTGATACTTCCATTTCTATAGCACTTGCCATCTCTGGATCTCAAAGTGGATTATAAAGAATAGTGATTTAAACCTTCCTGCACCTCTAGGAGATAGGTAAGCAATATTATTCCCATTTTACAGATGGAGAAATTGTGATAACAGAGAGGCTTAGTGTTTGTTATTTAAAAGTTTATTTATGAACACACATGCATGCACACACACCAGAACCAGAAACAGAAACAGATGTCAGAACTTTCATTGCTCTCTTTTTTTGAGTCCATCCTCCTTTCCATTTAACCTCTCTGATTTATATTCCCCATCTGTAAAAAGACGGAAACTGGTATAGACATGGAGAGATTTGCTTGCACATAAATTTCTGTGCAGAAAAAAACAGAAAAAAAGCCAAACAAACACGGAGCACAAAAGTTGGCTTTAAAATTCAATGCTTTTTATATGTTGGCAGAGGATATTTTAAGATTTGGTGCAATAATTTTTGTAGGTGGGGAGAGTTGCAGCAGTTCTGCAACTTTAATACATAATATTTAGTTATTGCTATAAAAGGGCTTGATTGTTTTGTAATATAAGCATGTTAACTGCAGATGAAAAATTTCAAAATACATCAATTTACATGGCAAAAGGCTGGACACAGCCAGTAGCTCAGTCTCTGCCTTATCTGGAAGATGGTGCTACATCAGCACCACTAAGGCACTGTGTCAGACGGGAGTGGGGCAGTGGTGCTTCATAAAGGCAGCGATTGCCCCAGCTGCATCTCTGTTTATCTGTCTCCCAGCAAAGTCTTACTGTGTCTGTAGTGCAGCACAAGTTCCTCAGTGGCAGACACCAATCTAGACAACTATGCCTAAATATTTACAAGAGAACTGAAATTATGACTGAATTTTGGGAAAAAAGTTTTAAAGATCCTATATAAGTCTTGTTGTTTTTACTACTATTATTGGAATGATTGTTTCTTGTCATATTAAAAAAGACACTTTAAAAGATATCTAGATACTGGATTAATCTGATCATGCACTGCATCAAAACATCATGAAGGTTCTGATCTCATTATTCTTAAGAACATCATTTAAAAAACATCTTGCAGAAGCTTTTAAAAAATCTTTCTGCTACCAATTTGCTACAGAACTGAAACATTGAAAACCTCATCTATTAGATGTTTTATTTTTGACAACACATGTGGCAGATTTCTGTATGTTGAACAGATAGTTTATACAGAAATGGTTTTCACATTTTTCTGTGTGCATCCTCTAGCACAGGCTAGATTAGACAAACGTACAACACCTACAGTAACATTTTCCTGTAGGCAATCTGACTTTCCTGTGACACAGTACCCAGATTTCATACCCTTACTAGTGAATATATATAGGAAATAAGCATGGCTAATGTATATATTTATGTTAAATGGAACGGAGACTGGATGTGTTTATGTGTCACCACGCGAGCATCAACCTGTACATGACTCAAAGATTCATTAGAAAGTTAAGATTCCTTTTTGTTTCAGTTGTAAAACTTCATGCAGAGAAGCAGACTCAATTTCAGGTAGGGATTTAGTTGATTTGGAGCTAAGGTAACACCTGATTTTATCACTACAAGCTTTACCAGATAAGAATGGTGCTGATGCTAGTTATAATACTTGAGCAAGTGTGTTAGTTCGTTGTTTTAATGCGTGACTGAGATCAGAATTTAACCTGGGGTCTTCCTGAGTGCTAGTACAAATCATTTGTTACTTTTGCTCCCAATTACAGTTAAATTACCCAGTGTCTTGAGGTAATATAGCTACTGCAGCTGGTGGATTAGGATATGGCTTTGCTAATGCATTGACCTTCTTCATCTGTGTAACATGAGTTAATTTTCAGCCTGACAGTAAATGCTGAAATTTGAATTGTAGCACTAATGCACCATTTTTTCATCTGTCAAACCAGACTGAAGGGTCATTTAGTGATGGGGATAATGGTTCACTTTGAAAGAGAAGGAAAACCAGCTTCTGGATTTTGGGGGAATTCTAGATCTTGCTTCAAAAAACAAGGTGAACTAGGGAAGAACTAGCCTGTGAAATTCCAGTAATACTTCACCTGTAAGTCTGAGTATTTGCCTTATCCTTATACTGATTCTGTACAGGCACAGTGGAATATTTGCCATGACAAGTTAGACAGAATAATAAAACAGCCTATGAAATTTGGTATTCAGGCTATCAAGCCTCAAAAAGAGACTTTCTCTAAAAAGTGAATCAACATTAAACTGTTTGCTATAATGGGAATTTCCAGCGTCAGCTTGTGACAACTTTTGATTGTTTTTCTACACCCTAAGAAATCCTAAACCTGAGAACTGTTGGAGACTGATTTTTTATTTTTGTTCCTCTCAGAAGTGTCTTTCTTTCTTTCCTGCAGCACGGAAAAGGATATGCTAGTCACTTCTACAGGACTTACCTGAAGCAGCATGATTTGCACAAAAGAAAGTCGACCAACAAAAAGCATCAGCTTTCAACTTCATTATCTTGGCCATCCAGTTCTGTGTAACTGAAGGATTTGTGTGCTGTTGGAGACATCCTGGCCAACAATAGGACCTAATTGCTCTCAGCAGGCCTGAGAAATGAGTTGAAATGTGTAGAACTGTAGAAACTTCAGAGGCAACTGACCTTGCCTCTCTGATCAGTGTGTGCCTGTTTACAGCACTATATATCTTTCTCTCTCCAAAATGTCACTGAGCCCTTTAGATGTTTATATTCACCACAAAAAGCCAATCGTACAGATAAAAGAGATGTGCATTATAAATGCAATATCACTGTTTTAAACTTGACTGTTTTATATTATTTTTGTGTGATCAAGTGTTCCCCAAACTATTCCAACTTTACAAGAGAGATTGTGATCATGTTCTTTTCACCTGTGGGTCATAAAAATGTTGTTAATCTGAAGACCCACAAAATTATCAAAGACATTTCTGTAGTTTATACACCGTGTTGCAAAGTGTTTACTGTACTATTTCAAAGCTTCTAAATAAATATAATATATATATATATTATATTATATATAATTTTCCGAAAAACGTGGTACAACTTAGTTGATTTTTAAATGGATTCATACAGTCTACACCATACACTAAAGTAAGAAGATAATTCAGGGTTCCTAAGCTATCCTTGCTAAAAACAAAAATAAAATAAACCTTTAATAATACTTCCCCAAAATTCGTATTTTGGTCGATCCTGTTTTTCTTGTTAAAAAAAAAAAAAGCTGTAAGCAACAACATTTTGTTTGAAAAGTTGTAAAGAATTTTCAATGCCAAAGATGCAGCTGTCAATANTATTACTGTAATGCTCAAAATCTTTGTTGTTCCAGGAAGGATCAATACAGCACAAATCCTGTACCTTAAGAATTTTAATTGTAATGCTTGTGAATCTTTAATCAGATTTTTCACCTCAAATAATATTAGAATATATGTACAATTAATATAATTACATTATCAGAATTATGAAACTGCTTGTTATTAAAGCCTTTTTTTCTGACTACCCATACTCACACAGACTTGAAGCTTCCCTGCGTACTAGTTTGAGAGTTCGGAACAGGTGATAAAATAGGGATGAAGGAGAGAGCTGTGATCTCAGAGGAGCTATTAGGCACCAGAAATTATGGTGTTCTTGTTCCAGCTCTTACACTGACTGTGATACTTCCATTTCTATAGCACTTGCCATCTCTGGATCTCAAAGTGGATTATAAAGAATAGTGATTTAAACCTTCCTGCACCTCTAGGAGATAGGTAAGCAATATTATTCCCATTTTACAGATGGAGAAATTGTGATAACAGAGAGGCTTAGTGTTTGTTATTTAAAAGTTTATTTATGAACACACATGCATGCACACACACCAGAACCAGAAACAGAAACAGATGTCAGAACTTTCATTGCTCTCTTTTTTTGAGTCCATCCTCCTTTCCATTTAACCTCTCTGATTTATATTCCCCATCTGTAAAAAGACGGAAACTGGTATAGACATGGAGAGATTTGCTTGCACATAAATTTCTGTGCAGAAAAAAACAGAAAAAAAGCCAAACAAACACGGAGCACAAAAGTTGGCTTTAAAATTCAATGCTTTTTATATGTTGGCAGAGGATATTTTAAGATTTGGTGCAACAATTTTTGTAGGTGGGGAGAGTTGCAGCAGTTCTGCAACTTTAATACATAATATTTAGTTATTGCTATAAAAGGGCTTGATTGTTTTGTAATATAAGCATGTTAACTGCAGATGAAAAATTTCAAAATACATCAATTTACATGGCAAAAGGCTGGACACAGCCAGTAGCTCAGTCTCTGCCTTATCTGGAAGATGGTGCTACATCAGCACCACTAAGGCACTGTGTCAGACGGGAGTGGGGCAGTGGTGCTTCATAAAGGCAGCGATTGCCCCAGCTGCATCTCTGTTTATCTGTCTCCCAGCAAAGTCTTACTGTGTCTGTAGTGCAGCACAAGTTCCTCAGTGGCAGACACCAATCTAGACAACTATGCCTAAATATTTACAAGAGAACTGAAATTATGACTGAATTTTGGGAAAAAAGTTTTAAAGATCCTATATAAGTCTTGTTGTTTTTACTACTATTATTGGAATGATTGTTTCTTGTCATATTAAAAAAGACACTTTAAAAGATATCTAGATACTGGATTAATCTGATCATGCACTGCATCAAAACATCATGAAGGTTCTGATCTCATTATTCTTAAGAACATCATTTAAAAAACATCTTGCAGAAGCTTTTAAAAAATCTTTCTGCTACCAATTTGCTACAGAACTGAAACATTGAAAACCTCATCTATTAGATGTTTTATTTTTGACAACACATGTGGCAGATTTCTGTATGTTGAACAGATAGTTTATACAGAAATGGTTTTCACATTTTTCTGTGTGCATCCTCTAGCACAGGCTAGATTAGACAAACGTACAACACCTACAGTAACATTTTCCTGTAGGCAATCTGACTTTCCTGTGACACAGTACCCAGATTTCATACCCTTACTAGTGAATATATATAGGAAATAAGCATGGCTAATGTATATATTTATGTTAAATGGAACGGAGACTGGATGTGTTTATGTGTCACCACGCGAGCATCAACCTGTACATGACTCAAAGATTCATTAGAAAGTTAAGATTCCTTTTTGTTTCAGTTGTAAAACTTCATGCAGAGAAGCAGACTCAATTTCAGGTAGGGATTTAGTTGATTTGGAGCTAAGGTAACACCTGATTTTATCACTACAAGCTTTACCAGATAAGAATGGTGCTGATGCTAGTTATAATACTTGAGCAAGTGTGTTAGTTCGTTGTTTTAATGCGTGACTGAGATCAGAATTTAACCTGGGGTCTTCCTGAGTGCTAGTACAAATCATTTGTTACTTTTGCTCCCAATTACAGTTAAATTACCCAGTGTCTTGAGGTAATATAGCTACTGCAGCTGGTGGATTAGGATATGGCTTTGCTAATGCATTGACCTTCTTCATCTGTGTAACATGAGTTAATTTTCAGCCTGACAGTAAATGCTGAAATTTGAATTGTAGCACTAATGCACCATTTTTTCATCTGTCAAACCAGACTGAAGGGTCATTTAGTGATGGGGATAATGGTTCACTTTGAAAGAGAAGGAAAACCAGCTTCTGGATTTTGGGGGAATTCTAGATCTTGCTTCAAAAAACAAGGTGAACTAGGGAAGAACTAGCCTGTGAAATTCCAGTAATACTTCACCTGTAAGTCTGAGTATTTGCCTTATCCTTATACTGATTCTGTACAGGCACAGTGGAATATTTGCCATGACAAGTTAGACAGAATAATAAAACAGCCTATGAAATTTGGTATTCAGGCTATCAAGCCTCAAAAAGAGACTTTCTCTAAAAAGTGAATCAACATTAAACTGTTTGCTATAATGGGAATTTCCAGCGTCAGCTTGTGACAACTTTTGATTGTTTTTCTACACCCTAAGAAATCCTAAACCTGAGAACTGTTGGAGACTGATTTTTTATTTTTGTTCCTCTCAGAAGTGTCTTTCTTTCTTTCCTGCAGCACGGAAAAGGATATGCTAGTCACTTCTACAGGACTTACCTGAAGCAGCATGATTTGCACAAAAGAAAGTCGACCAACAAAAAGCATCAGCTTTCAACTTCATTATCTTGGCCATCCAGTTCTGTGTAACTGAAGGATTTGTGTGCTGTTGGAGACATCCTGGCCAACAATAGGACCTAATTGCTCTCAGCAGGCCTGAGAAATGAGTTGAAATGTGTAGAACTGTAGAAACTTCAGAGGCAACTGACCTTGCCTCTCTGATCAGTGTGTGCCTGTTTACAGCACTATATATCTTTCTCTCTCCAAAATGTCACTGAGCCCTTTAGATGTTTATATTCACCACAAAAAGCCAATCGTACAGATAAAAGAGATGTGCATTATAAATGCAATATCACTGTTTTAAACTTGACTGTTTTATATTATTTTTGTGTGATCAAGTGTTCCCCAAACTATTCCAACTTTACAAGAGAGATTGTGATCATGTTCTTTTCACCTGTGGGTCATAAAAATGTTGTTAATCTGAAGACCCACAAAATTATCAAAGACATTTCTGTAGTTTATACACCGTGTTGCAAAGTGTTTACTGTACTATTTCAAAGCTTCTAAATAAATATAATATATATATATATTATATGATATATAATTTTCCGAAAAACGTGGTACAACTTAGTTGATTTTTAAATGGATTCATACAGTCTACACCATACACTAAAGTAAGAAGATAATTCAGGGTTCCTAAGCTATCCTTGCTAAAAACAAAAATAAAATAAACCTTTAATAATACTTCCCCAAAATTCGTATTTTGGTCGATCCTGTTTTTCTTGTTAAAAAAAAAAAAAAAGCTGTAAGCAACAACATTTTGTCTGAAAAGTTGTAAAGAATTTTCAATGCCAAAGATGCAGCTGTCAATATTACCCGAATGAGCGCTATGTACTATCAGAGGTATAAATCATTCTCCATTATTTTGATTATGTTTCTATGGTTTTTAATTTGGAATCACGAAATCTTTTATAAGGCTCTATAAATTCACCTGTATATGTTGTTAAAAAGAACACTGGGTGTCTGTACATTTTGCAATGTAAGATATAATGTAAGTGAAGTTAAGTATTTTAAGAAAATCATCCCAAGCTCATAAATATGTATACATACATACATAAATACATACACACACACACAAACACCCACACATCTCTCTTTAACATAGTTTTGTGAAACTATACAAATATATTGCCTAAAAATATTTCTCTTGTGGCTAGGAATAGTTGTTGATAGAATTCAAATTACAAAGGCAAAGTATTTGCCAGACTCTTTTATCACAAAGGAGATTTCCAATTAGGAACATGGCATATTCTCAGCTGACCCCTGTCCCGTTGGAGTTAAAATGGTGTTGGCCACCATCTTTGTTGGGAAAAGGATTAAGCCCTTGCATATAATCTTTATGTTCTGTAATACTTCTGTGGTCTGAAACAGTATCTTAGAGAGTTTCTTTTCTATGAAATATTGAAAAAAGTAAAATTTCAAAGGTAAACTTTAAAACTACTTTCATGTCCATGGAGTTTAAGTACCATTTACTAAATGTAAAAATCTAGTAAAACTTTTTTCTTTTTTTTTTTTTTGTGCTGTGATTTTTTTTCCCCACACTGTACCTTAATACGTCAAATAATGAAAGAAATGAGAGCATACCTTGTTGTCAGCCAATGTCTAGCCAAATTCAAACCAATTCCTACTGATGAGTCAATATTAAGTAAAACAAGAGAAAATGTGTCATTGATGGCAGTGGGATTTGGATCATGCCATTATATAGGAATCCTGTTGTCCCCCCCAATGCTGTCATGGGATGAATGTGTGCAAGGTCACTGCTATGTCATAATAGAATTTGGATTTCTTATTTTTGTTGGTTGGTTCTGTTTTTTTTTGTTGTTGTTGTTGTTTGTAATGGCAGTTTCTATTAGATAGGAGTATATAAATCACCTCTATGAAAACCATCCTGCTGTGGGTTGAAATATATACAGGGAATCCAACATTCCTGATCAAATTCCATGAGTTCTTGGTACACCTAGTGGACAAGACCCTGATGTTGCTAATTTAATATGCCAAACAAAATCATATGCTCATTAAACACTTTAATGTGCGCATCTAGCACATTTGTATAATGACAAATTGTTTCATGAGATCCTTTTAAAAATGTGTGTTATACAAAACCTAAGTCAAAAATACCCCAAACAGCTTCAATAGCTATTGATTTGAGCAAATACAACAGTGAAATGTTCCTCCTGCTGTAGGTAGCAGACCTTTTAGTTGCCTACAAGCTTCATTTATTTTATGAAGAAAAGCAATGAAATTTGTGACAAATATTTCATTTAAAAGAGATTGTTAGATTCTTGTTTCTGCTTTTAAAGCAAGGAAGTCTTTGCCATTCTTAACCTGTTTCTTACATTTTAATACAGACATATATTGTAATTTATGGTTGTTTTTTGGTCTTTGGGAGGAAAAGGAAATCGTTTTACTTTCTATTTCATGGACAGCCAAAGTGTTTCTATTTAATGAAACTCTTCACATTTTTCATGCCATTTTTTTCTGAAAAAATTACTAACTGTATCATGTCCTGTCATTCATTTCCAAAACGGAACTCTTTCCATCTAGTATGATATACATACAGATTTATTAATCTTTTTTATTTTTATTAAATGTTAAGTGCCATTGGCATTGGTCCATATATACACAGAAATCCTGAGTTCACTGGTGGGGTCCTAAAGGGAGTCATGGTAGGATGCAGAGCTGTCAAGGAAAAAGAAGAATTGAAGTACTACAGCCTGAGCTCTTGAGATAAAGCTGTAGCTGTTGCTGATTTCCCTTGCTCACTGTGAGTTTTGGTGCACTAACATTTGCTGGCACAAGCCTTGGGACATATTAAAAGCCAGTGCACAGCTGCTGTCCCAAGAGAAGGGCAAACTGGGCAGTGCAGAGGCTCGATTTGTCCCGTTTCTTTGTTTTAGTGGTCACCTGGCCACCTGCCTTTGAAATTGCCTTGTTCAGCATCTCCCAGGTATTCCATCATGCTACTGGGTGCAGGGAGGGGGCTGGAAATGCCTTCAGACATCAGCTGGTGTGTGTGCCTCTTCCTCTGAGCACACCTGATGCCAATATTGAAGGACTGTCATTTGCATATTGGACCCAACAGCGAACTGAAAGTAATCAGGAAATATTTCGGTTGGATATTACGGGGAAAGATTGATACCCATAAAACTGAGATAAGGAAGATTTTGGAATCTCCTTCGTTGTAGGTTTTTCAAGGACAGTTCAAAAAAACCACCTGTAAGGGATGATATAAGTGTACTTAAACTTGCCTCAGAGAAAAAGCACAGAGAAGGCTCTCAGTCCTGTCGTTCTGTAATGTTCCTCGTGGGGCATGCTGAGCTTTGGAGGAGTTAATCTGTGCACAGCTGTAGGGATAAGAATGTTCTATCCTTCAATTAGTTGTTTGAAGCAATATTTAATGTTTCAATGTAAAATTTATGAGCATAATAGAACAAGCTGCCTGTAAGAGTAACTGTCTTTGGAGTAAATTTGAGTTCAAGCAGAGAAGACAGGGTCTTATAAAAGGTAACAATATGGAATCAGGTCTGTGAATATACTTTTTTTTTTAATTCTTGATTTAGATATGTAGCAATAGATTTTTAAGCAGCTTGCCTATCAAGATTCTTCAAAATCAGACTTTAGTTTCTTCCAGATGGAATCTTCCAAAACTTAGAAATACTAAAACATTTCACTACTTGAAATGAAATTTCAGTTTTCTAAAGCAAGTTTTTTTTGCTAACATGCCTATTGAGGGAAGGTATTTCTGTGAACGTATTCTTAAATTACTGGAACAAGGTGTAGTAATTTTTCATTAGTGTTGTTCCAAAATTAGGTGAAATGAAAATACACAGATAAATACAATTTGTAAAGATTCCTGCATTATAGCCTCTATATAGTTGTGGGGGAGATACCTATGTGTGTGTGTGTGTGTGTGTGTGTGTGTGTGTATAACTATAGTTCAAATTCTGAGAAGTTGCCACGGGATTTTTTCTTACAGCTCCTATCAGTAAATGTAAACAAAAGGGTAGAAACACATGTTAGGGTACTACAAAACTAGACTTGTTCCTTAGTGTAGAATGGAGTTTTGCATCCAAGAATTAAATTCAGCCCCTTCTTCATGTGTTATACCCACAATCAAGCACACAACTCATTTTCTTCACTTCCAAAATATTACCTGCTCATAGAAAGGTTTGGTTGGGTTTTTTTTTTTTTCATTCTTTTTTAAAGTAATAGCATTTCTCAGGGTAAAGGGTGGATAAATAGATAGTCTTCCTAGGCTGATGAATTGCAATTGCAATTTTGCAAGGCTGTTAAATATTTGTGTGTCTTACCTAGAGAAAACCGATCATATCCTGCCACTGTTCCATGTTCTCGTCTCGAGTTTTATGGCATTTGGACTCGTGAATTAAAACCTATACAAAGGTGTAGGGGCCAAAATAAGCATCTTTGATATACATTTAGTTATTGCAATTTGATTGCACGAAATTGGCATCAGATGTCTATAAAGGGTAGAAAATTGTTTATTCTATTCTGTTTGCAGCAATGTAAAAGACAGCCAGTAGGACTTTATTATAATATTGTGCTATAACAAATTCTGAAACTGTGAGTCAAATCCTTTGCACTGATCCCTACAATCATAGATCAAATTCTTCTTAAAAAGCTCCTTCATTTTATTTTGTCTCTAAGAAATGGATACATATATATACAAACAAATATACACAGCCATTACAATCCATTGTTGAGCATCTGTGTTTTTGTAGATATCCTCCTCATATGTAAGAAATAAGCAAGAACTAACTTGGACAGATTTCTTGAACTGAAATTGTTTTTGAAATTGAATTTGTTAATAAAGTTCATGATATTGACAGACATCAAGAAAAATGAAATCTCTGTGGGTGTAGCTCTCCAGAAGGCAAATGCTTAACTTAGGAAGCGTCCTGTCAAAAAACTGTATAAATGCAACTGCTGGAAATCTTGCTGAGTCAAGATGAAAGATGCTGTGCTAAAGCTTTCTTGTTCACTGTGTCAGCACTGATTAAAGTGTCCTCTGGATGGTAACCACTTTAGGCAAGCAGAAGATATCAAAAATTGCAAACAGGATTGAGATAATGTTTACCGTTCCTGCAGAAGAGAGACTTAGACAAATAGGTCAATATATACTGAAATACTGATCTATATCATACAATATGGAAAAAAAAAAAAACAGTTAAACATTTAAGAAAAGAGAATGCTGTCAAATACACACGCTTCAAAGATTAAAGTTCATCTGATGCTCAACTTAGAAGCATATTTTGGGTAACTGATCTTTGATTTGCACTAACCCTGGAGAGCAATGTATTGTATAACAAAGCCCTACCACTACATGATAGAGGGAATGCAACCAAACCAGCCTTAAGTTTTAGGAGTCTTGGATCCAAACAATCAGGTTGCAAAACTGAGCTGTATTTTATATGCATCAGAGCCTAATTCCATTAAAGGCAGTGGCCCAAGTTGCAGTGATCTGAAGGAGAGCAAAAGGAGGTTTTCATTTCTTTCTTTATGCATTTTTTAAGCAAGAGCAGCCTGTGACAAAATTATTTGACATCAGGAAAAGGAAAACTTCACTGGCTTTGCTTTTAAAAAAGCTGCACAATCCAGTTTGGAAGTTTGAAACTTTGGACGTGGCTATGTGTCAGTGTAAAACAGACTTTTCTGATCATTTTATCTCAAAGCAAAATAACACAAGATGTTAAGTGATATAAATGTTTAGTTTTTCTATTAAGATAAAGACAGAAATGCAGTCCTGAAAAGACAGATTCATGTTTCTACTATGCAGAAGTTCAGACAACTAAAAATTCATTGGAACAGAGTATTCTTACTCTGCCTTAGTTGTTGGTTGAAAATATGAGCAAAAAAAGCAAAGAAAATATCAACCTCAACCTCATGGATGTTTCAGAAAATTTTGCTCTGGAACAAACACATCCTAAGAATATTACCTCCTTCAGACTTGGCTGAAAGATGTTTTCTATCATCTTTGCTGGTCTAACATACTTGGAGTGTAAAAGCAGCCCTCTGAATGGTTTGCATGTTCACCTCAGTGGAGGGAGGGTATTCCCATTTGTTGAGAGTAGTCTGGAAAAAAGACCTAGATGAAGCCTGATGTCAAAATTGCCTAGTAGTTCCATCCCCATCACTACAGCTTTTCTAACCAGGTATCAGAATAGTTTAGGGCTGAAACATTATGGGATGCTGATGGAAAAGCAGTGGTGTGGCACTGTTCCTATCTGAAGAAAATAAAGAGAGGAAGAGAGAAAAAGAGAGAATGTTCTCTGCTCTTCCTAGTCTCACAGACAACATTAATTGATACTTAAATAGTGTTTTGTTCAAGAATATAAATATCACAAAAGGAGAAGGATTCCACCATGAGAGCAATATATTTGTTGTGGCTTATGCTATATTAAAAAAAAAGAAAAGAATGCAAGCAGACATTCTGCTGCTCAGTCCCCTGAAGATGAGGCTAAATGATGCCCTTGGAGCTCACAGCCATTCAGCTTTTGAAATAGGCTCTGTTTGATTTATATTCTGGCTGTCAACAAAGAAAGAGAAGAGAGACAGTGTGCTGGAAGTTAAAGATAGATAATTAATGTAATCTAGGGGGAAAATGCAATATACCTTGTAATAATATCATTAAACCTCACTGTGCTGCTTGAAAGGATCTGTTGAAAATTAAACAAACAAGCAAACAAAACCTCCAAAATAAAAAATAAATCTGCTTCTTGGCATTCCAGGTACACATTGATATTAGATAGACCACAGATAAATTGAAATAAATTGACTGAGGCATATATGTGAGGTATAATGTTTTTCTTACACCTGTTTCCAGGGCATGGGAAGGGGGACAGTCCTGGCATCCAGCACCTCCTTGGGGACAGGAACATTCTGGAACATTCCTCATCCTATTGTGAAATTTACGAATTTACAGACTTAGTTCCAGATGTATTATTATATATTCTTCTTCTAATACTACTTTTAAAGGATGACACTTCACAGTGCTTTTGACCATTTATGTCAGCTGTTTTTGAGGCCTTCCTGTCTTTATGAATAGTTAAGTAATAAATCTACCAGTCTAACTTAAATTTTCCTTTATAATTATAGATGGAGTTCAGGTAGCCCTTATCATATAGAAACTGTGATTAAGGCTCCCAGGTTTAATTTTGCTGCTTTGATTCCTGTTGTCACTTCCTGTGTTACAACACAGGGAATTAATTTAATTTTGTTAATAAAGAAATAAAATCTTGTTCTATTTAATAAGTCTGATCTAAGAAGTACCCCTTAATTAGGAAAAGATTGAAGCAAAATTAAGTAGCTTACTGTTTTCCTTTTTTTATATAATTTCCAGACCTACCACTGCTCAGGAAGAAGGACATGAAATGCAGTAACAGAAAATATTTGAAGTCTGCACACTGATTCACTGGACTGGGGAAATTGCCTTCCTGTTTCCTTTTTATCTGGAGTAAACTGTAAACCACTATTTTCATGCAAACTTTTCAGGTGTTTAGTTCTTCATTCACAGATTTAAATCTACCGCTTTACTGAACACGTTGCTAATATTCACAGATCTAAAGCTTCAGGGGAAAAAAAACCCGACAAACAAACTCAAAACATCCTATATTCTCATCCCAAATATAGCTGTCAGTGCTGGAAAAGATATAGAAACTGAAAAAAAATATTTTAAAGATGGAATTTTTTTAAGATAGATTTTTAAAAGTAGATTTACTGACTGCTGTTCTGTATGCTTTTATATCCTTTATTAGTAACCAAAATATACTCCAGTGTTATGACAAATGCCTGCATCGTTATCCTTATTTTTCTGAGGCATAACTGAGAAATTCATACTGCAGAGGTGGGAAGAGAACCTAGTTCCTAAATCAAAAAAATAAGAGAAAAAAACACCACAACAATCATTATGCAATAAAATAATGTAAAATCACATGGATGCTACGATACTGAGTTCTCCCCAGATCCAGGTTAATGAGCTAACTAGCAGTATAGAGAGGTATATGCAATTTAGTGCCCTTGGTCTCTCTGTCAAAAGAATATATAATTATTCTTTTCAAAATGGGACAGCTTCAAAGAGAAAAATGAAGAGCTCTTCATCTTTCCACTCAGAGCCTAAATCCTTTTGGATTTGATGATTAGAGAGGGTTGGGAAAAGGAAATTTGGTTTAGATCCCGTCATATTAAAGAAGCATTTGTCCTCAGCAGCCAAGATTATGAGCAAATACTACGATCATATGGCATAAAAAGAGCCTCTTGTCATCATCTCTTTGTCTGGTAGTTTTCTGCTCAATACTTTTTTTCTGCAAACACCTAAAAACACCTAAAGATTAGATACCTAAGATTTCCTGAGCAGATGGTATGACTTCTGGAATATTTTATCAGGATGTGAGAAATCTATCTGTATTCAGTTCCTGCCACGTCACGTAATTTCTACACAGCAAGTTGGAGGTTTTTCTCCTTTTCTACTGCTGCAGTTTGCAAGAGCATTTGCACATCTCTTGCTTCAGGAACTAGGCACACTGGGCACCTCCCATGGCTTACCACTGATTAAATGCAGACTCATTTGCTTTCTCTCCAGTGAGTGTTTAGTACTGTGCAAAAAGTTTCGCCCACTAGGTATTTGTAGATGGCACAGAGTGTGGCAGTAGACGTATAACAGAGAGCTTTCTCTTCTTCCAAAGGGAGAGATCAAGAATAAACCACCCCTGAAATGCTGGTTGTGTAGATTAATGTCCCACCAAGAAATATTTGGACATAACGGTGGCAAGGGCAGTCTAAAAATCCTACACTAAGAGAATGCATTGCTGGGAGGGACTAACCTGGTATTTACCCAGAAAATGTTGAAAAGTTCAGAGATTTCGGACAACTGAATAAATTTTCTGCAAGCTCTGTCCTGAGTCATCCTGTTGATGACAGCAAAATTACCACACCAGTTGGGTCATTTCCCTGGAACAAGTGCCTGCACATCAGCATCATAAACTGCAAAGAGACAGACAAGACATAAAGTAAGAGTGTGGCTTACAGAACTGCCGGTAGAAAAGGAGGATTTGCCCACCCCTCAGATTCCCATGGACTACATTGATGGTCTCAGACTTCCCAAGGCCAGGCTCCCCTCACGAGGCTGACCTCTACCATGGGCCAGTGTTTCAGCCCTTCCTTGGCCCAGTCCTGTCCCCAGGGAGGTGCCCAGTGCCCAGGGTTGGGGCTGTCTCCACCTGCTCTCTGCTTGGGAGAGTGGGAATGACCTTGTCCTGCCACCCTTGGGGAAGCTCCATCCCCTAAGCATCCTGACATGAGGCAGCTATTGTTCCCAATTCCCTTTCCTTGCTGCAGGGTCAGCACTCTGAAAGACATTACCAATACAGGCTGACCTAACCTGTTGCTAGAGACTGTAAAAAACCAGGCACAATATGCCTCCATTGTGAAAGGGAGATTCCAAACGTGGTGGAAAAATAATACTTCATTTTGAGATGCAGCTTTATTTTGATAATTTTGTTTCCTTTGTATTATGTTATTGTGAAATACTAGAGTATTTAGATTGCAAAATACTAGTTGTTTCAAATGAATCAAGCAAGAACATTTCCTGTACATATGTTGTCACTAATATTACTTGAGGACTTCATTTTACTTACTTGGTCCTGGCTTGCTCTTACAAAGGAAAACTTTGCAGACATCTAACAGAACTCTGTCTCCTTCTTTCCCCAATTCTCTCCCCTTCTGAGACATTTAAATTGGCCTAACCAAGTACTTTGAACAAGTAAGATGATGAGGGACATATGAAAAGAAGTTCATTTGAAGAATTTTGTGCACTTGTTGGCGTGCAGGTAAAATCCTACATCAATTCCAGTTTCATCTAAATAAACCAAGGCTCATAAACATAAATTCTTAGCCTACTACAGGCCAACATCTTACCCTGACAGGTCTATTGTAAAGAGAGCAAACTGACACATTAATCAAAATACCAAATATCCATGTAGAACTACAATTTTATAGTTGAATGAATAAACAAAAATAATCAATGAATGCAACCTGAATTAAAAAGTGAGGTATGGGCTTGTCCCTCTCAGAGGTGTAGCACAGAGCTCACAACTTAGGGAAGAAGAAATGAGCAGATATAAAAAGGTACCTGAATGAATCACTCTGCATTCTTGAGATAGGCTGATTATACTAGAAATGTGTCGATTTGTCATCAGCCATCCAGACTACACTAGATTGTATCATTCCAGATTATATTATTAGAAGTAGAGATCTCTCTCTGCTCCCATCCTATTCCCAGGGTTTGTGTTCCCTTAGGGCTTTCAAAGAAGAAAGAGGAGAGCAACAGACACTGTTCTGTCTTGGTGCTGGTGAGAACAGCTCTCTGGACTGATCTTGTATTTTAACACCCTGTTGTATTCCCCCTGCACTTCTTCAACACACGGGAGCTAAATTGGGAGAAAATGTCTTTCTTAAAAGATCAAAACATTAGTAGGCTTTGAACCCTTAAATAATGTGGAAGATCACAAGAAGCCTGTTCAAGTCAGAAGGAGCTGCTTATCACCCTGAATTATATCAGTACCATCTTTCTCTTTATTGCCCTGAGAATGGGCAGAATCAAAGATGAAATAGCATAAAAAATGACACCCTGTGGCCTGCTCATTTCTGGCTGCCATTTGTATGTTAAATCACCAGCGGCTGTCATGATCAGAAGGTGTGGGAGTCTGTGTTGGAGGGGATAAACATACACAGACAAAAATTAGGACTTACATCCTTAAGGGAAGGGAAAACAAAGCAGAAATGGGGTGGTATGGACAGTACAGGTGGTGAATGAGTAACTAACAATGTTGTCTGAGGAGTAGGGGGCAAATTCTGTGTTCATATCTCAGTACTTCTGTCTGCATTGGTATAGTGTATTGCCTCTCAAAAACTGAATGGAAAATACTTTTAAACGTCAGGCATTTTTATTAGGTTTGTTTGTGTGTGCTTATGTCATATAATAGCTAAAACAATAAACAAAATTTGGAGTTTCAGAAGGTTGCAGCTAACTCTCCTGTTTGGGGGATAACACCATCCACTTCTTTGCACAGTGAGCCCACTTTGCTGGGGCTTCAGCATGGAGCCAGGCCATTCCTGTGGAACTGTCCCTTGGTCTGTACTCAGGCTGAAGAGTGGATCCTTTGCAACTCACAGCCAAAAAGAAATCAGCTGTTGAAAGTAATTTTTATCAAAAAGTGCTTCATGGCTGTTGCGGTTTAAGGGTGGTATCGTCCAATTTAGCGTTCCCACCGAAACCACTGCTCACTCCTGCTCCCTCTCACCTGGGCCTCCCTCTCACTCTCCCCCTGCAGCAGGATAGACAGGAGAGCTGGAGGCACAAAAGGAAAAGTAAACCGTATTTTATACTATTTTATACAACAATATTAATAACAAATGTGAGGGGGGGGGCAGTGAGAGAATCACATGCAAATGCTCAGCTCTATAGCATGTGGAGCCTGACAATACCCAGCCACAGCTCTCTACCCCAAACTCTAAGGGAGCTCTTCCCCTGTTCCCCCTGAAAATAATGCCAGGTGGCATAGAATGCTCTCTGGGTCCTGGCCATGCCCCACTCCTGGATACTGTAAAAATTAACTCTGTCTTGGCTAGAACCAGAGCATTGTCTCTGAAAAACGATTTTAAAATTTTTCTGAGCAATCACAGGTCAAAGGGGGCTGGGAATATTCAATGTTTCTCAAAAACAAGTTACTACATTAAATAAAAACCTGACTTCCTTTCTCCCAAAATTATGGATGCAGCATTTCCATCATCTTTATTTCAACATTAAGCTTTCTTTGTTCAGCAAACACAAGACACATTTACATATGTCTGCTGGGACAGTACCGTGAATTTCTCTGTCTCCCTCAGCTGCATATTTATGCAATCCATGCTGAGCACTATTTTGCAGGTAGGAACTTATGCATGAAACAATGTTGAATTCCACTTGTTTGTAGATGGGGTAACTTTCAACTGATAGAGTCTCATCTGTTACATGTTAGCACTTCAGTCGGACGTATCTTTCCTTGATGGCCTGCCACTCTTCAAGAAGGATCCTTCCCTTTTGTTCCTAATCTCTGCACAGCACTGCTTTCTTTTTGTTAGATGGATCACTTCTCCAGAATTCAAAATCTTTAATAAACACATCATCACACAAAATGCTTTCATCTATTCTTTAGATTTTGTAACAACTCTAGAAATTATTTTGTTCCTTCTATGTGTTTTGCATAAAGTTGTCAGCAAATCTATTTACTTCACTCTCAGAGAACTAAAGTTTTTACTTTCCCTTTGTTCTTCTCCCAGTTCAGTAACGCTTCATCAGATGGCTTGCACTCTTTGGTAGTGGTTTTTTAACCATTCACTGTCACTGAATCAATCATACACAAGCCCAGGGCTCAGATATCCCACTGATGTCAGTGTAAAAGAAAGATCTAAGTTGCAGATTTTTATTATATGCAAAATACTTGCAGCAGAGTCTTGAATTTTTACATTTCAGCATGTGTTACAAATTGACAACATCCAATTTCTCCATAAAAATACATTTGGCATTCTGTAGTATATATAAAAAGGTTACTCACATGTATCATAAAAATTCTGCTTCATATTATGTGATTTGCTGATTAATGAAATGAATACAATGAATCAGTACAAAGAAAAAATATCCTTTCTTACCCATACTTGAGTGTGGGCATCAGATTTTTGTTTATCAATATTTGTAAAAAAATAGCACATAGGATACCCACTTGTAACAGCTTAAAGTCAGTAGCAGGATTTATACAACCAAAAAAAAGACAATAAGGAAAAATACCTAACAATGAGAAGGGGGAACTCAGTCTATGTGGTACTGAAATTCAGTTGTACTTCGTAAAAGATGTGTAGGAAAGACAGCCTGGTGACAGAGGGTAAACAGCGATGAAAAAAGTTTGAAAATTTGAGCTTTTCATCACCAAAATATAAATTCTGGACTTTCACCACTTGTGTAAGAACAGAGATCCATCTGGGGACTCTTAGCCTTCAGAACTAATGAAGACAAAATGCTCAAGTTTAGGTGTGTCTGACCTTTTGGAACTTTGCAAGTTTGAATTGTTGCATGTCATAGCCTAGATTGATCCCATTCAAGTTTAGACACAACGTTAGATGACCCCATTAGGATATGGCAGTAAGCTGCTAAATAATACAGGGAAAGAGAAAATTGTATCAGGGAAAGCTAAAATTGAAGAAGCACTGAAATGACTGGTAGTGCTGCTTGGTACCTGGCCAAGAAGCAGGTCAAGATTACATGGACTTCAAATGTTGATGGCTTCATTTAGGCACAAAAACTTCAATGCAATAAACTCAGTCTTAAAAGCCTCATCTTCCTAAGGCAGAGAGTTCTCTGGAGAGTTCAGAAGCTCTATATTAGCCAGAGAAAGCTTCATTATTTAAATCTTGTCTAAACTGAGCAATTTTGTTAATACAAATCAATCAGATTATAGAATCACAGAATCTCCTGAGTTGGGAATGACATACAAGGATCATCTAAATCCAGTTCCTGGCTCTGCACAGGACACCCCAAGAATCACACCATGTGCCTGAGAGCATTGTCCAAATACTTCTTGAACTCTTTCAGGCTTGGTGCTGTGAGCACTGCCCTGGGGAATCTCTTCCAGGGCCCCACCACCTCTGGGTAAAGAAACAGCTTAAACCTCCCCTGAGAGTTTCCTGTCATTCCCTTGTGTCCTTGTAGTAAATCACTTGGATCTTATGACTAAACTTGGCTTTAAACAAGCTGGTTTTGAAACTGTCATTAAGAAACAGATACTGAAGAGTAGCAGTGTTTGCATGTCAGTCTCTTTCCTACACCTTGAGCCAGCACTGTGCAGCCTCAAAACTCAGGAAGTTTACAGTTTACTCAGGAACTTTGGCACACCTGGACACACAGACACACACACATCCCCTCGATGCCACCAGATTCCCAGAATCTCCCAAGAAGATGCATGCCCAGAACTGCTTCCAGGGTAGGTATTGGGGTGTTTACTGGAAAAAAACTGGGTTATAAAACCACCAATTTCTGATGTGTACATTGATCCTCACCCCAAATGGGCCTGGACTGTGTGTTGCAACCCCCAACAACAATCACCCACACACTGCTGGTGCCACAGGTGGGGATATCCCTCTAGCTCTTCTTCTACCTCTCTTTCCCTACTTCTCCCTTTACAATTTCCTCTCTTGGGGTGACCATACATCCCAGGATGGCTATACACCCCTTTTCCAATCTGTTACTTTTTTTCCCCAGTTACGGTTTCAAAGCGGTCGTTCTAATAAAATTAATTGCTCGGTTATTTAGCATCATTTTGCTTTAATCCATCCCAGGGGATCCTTTAACAATGAACCTGGTTGCCCTGCCTCAGAGGTAGGTTGCAACAGTCCTGTCACTGGTCACCAGAGAGAAGAGATCCGTGCCTGCCCCTCCTCTTTCCCTTGGCAGGGAGCTGTAGACAGCTATGAGGCTCCCTCTTCTGCAGTCTCCTCAGCCTCCTCTCCTCCAGGCTGAATAAGCTCAGTGAATTCAGCTGCTCCTCATACAGCTTCCCCTCGAGACTCTCCACCATCTTTGTCGCCCTGCTTTGGACATTTTCTCATAGCTTATCGTGGTTTAGCAATGGTATTCCTCAGTGCAGTGTTCCCACTGAAACACTCCCCTAACTAACTACCCCCACTCACCCTTCTCCTGTGGAGGGATGGAGAGGAGAAGTGGAGACACAAAAGGTAAAGATCATGGAATGAAATAAGAACAATTGCTGGAAACAGCACTGAAATGAAGCCAAACAAAGCAGAAACAACAGTGACACGAGAATGTACAAGACAGGTGAGTGATTCACATGTGATTTTTCACCACGCTGGGCCCAGTGCTACCCTCATCGCTCGCTTCACCACTGGCCCGACTGAAAGGGACCCTTTTCCTCCTCCTCCCCACCCCCTGTGCAGGATGTGGGGTAGTACAGAATAAACTCAGGGTCCTAGCTATTGCCTCTCCTGGATACTGAAAAAATTAACCCTGTCCTGGCCAGAACCAGGGCAAAGCTTTTATATTTCTTGCGTTGTGGTGCCTAAAACTGGACACAATACTCAAGGTGAAGTCACACGCAGATGCTGGTGCCAAAGTTGCAGCCCTCCCCAGGGGAAGTGACATGTCCATCTCTGTAGGCACTGCTCAGCAGTAACAAAATAATCACTGAATTATCAACACTGTTCATAGGAGAAATCCAAAACCACAACCCCATACCAGCCACTATGAAGAAAATTAACTCTACCCCAACCAAAAGCAGCAGAAAATTTAATTTCTTTTTTTAACATTTTAGTTACTCCTAACCATTATTTCAAAACAGAAAATAGCAGCTGAAGTTTTAAATCAACAATAGAAACTCAAGTAGTTACTGCAGTTCATTATTAGCTTGGAAGAAAACAGAGCGGCGACTATTTCCCTAATTGTCCTTAAAGTCATTATTACATATGCAAGTACAATTTGGTACTCTCCAGAGCCTTTCCCTCATTACACTCTGTGATTCACTAAATTACACGACTGTGATTAGTGCGGCAATGGGTGTCCAAGTGGTATCAGGCAACTACAGGGCTCCTTTTGCGGAGGTCAATTTAATTACATTGTGCATGACAGAAACCAGGCCAACTGAGTACTGCCTTTGCCATCAGCAATTGACACCTGAGTGTTAATGAGCTGGTAATTAAGAGCTGGCACAGACAGGCACATTTTAGTGTTTGGGACTGGGATTACCATATGCTTCAATGTCTCTGTGCTAAAAGCCTGAAGTTATTCATTTTTTTTTAAATATACGGAATTCTAAAATAAAGGGAAATTATGGCATTTGCAAATAACAAGCAAGAAAACACTTTCAATCAGGACTGAATGCTGCCTGTCATAATCTTCTGAGAAATTCCCTCCTTCTACTTGTAATCATTTTACCAGCATTTTATTTTTTGTAATACATGCTGTATTGGGTTAGTGTGGCCAGGTTTTGGTAGTGGGGTGGGGCAAGAAGGGGAGACTACAGGTGTGGCTTCTGTGAGAAGCTGTTGGAAGCTTCATCCATGACCAGCAGAGCCAATGCCAGCTGGCTCCAAACAGATGTGCCACTGGCTAAGGCTGGGCCAATGAAAAGTGGTGGTAACACTTCTGTGATAACAGACTTAAGAAGAAAGGGGAAAAAAAAAACAAACTTATTGTGCAGTTGTAATTGTGGCCAGAGAAGAGCAGGGTGAAAACATGAGAGGAATAGCCCTGCACACACCAAGGTCAGTGCAGAAGGAGGGGCAGGAGGTGCTGCAGGCACCAGAGCTGGGATTCCCCTGCAGCCCCTGGTGCAGCCATGGTGAGGCAGCTGTGTCCCTGCAGCCATGGAGATCCACAGGGATGCAGAGATCCGCGTGCAGCCTCTGGAGACCCCTGGTGATCCATGCTGGAGCAGATTCCTGGCAAGGACCTGCAGACCCCTGGAGAGAGGAGCCCCTGCTAGTTCCTTGGTAGGACTTGTGACCCTGTGGGGGACCCACACTGGAGAAGGCCATGCCTGAAGGACTGCACCCTGTGGAGGAGTGACTCATGTTGCAGCAGTCTGCAGAGAGCTGTTGCTTGTGGGATGGACTCACGTTGGAGACAAGTTAATGTCTCTCATGGGAGAAACCCCATTGTGGAGCGCAGGGAGGATTCCTCTCCTTGAGCAGCAGCAGAAACAACACGTGATGAACTGACCTTAAACTCCCTCCTCCTTCTCTCTGCTCAGCTGCAAGGGAGGAGGTAGAGTGGGCAAGGAGGGAGGGGCAGTGGGAAGGTGTTTTTAAGATTTTACTTTTTCTTATGATCCCTCTGATTTTGTTATTAATAAATCCAATTAATATTCCCAATTTGAATCTGTTTTCCCTGGGACAGTATTTGGTGCGCGATCTCTCCCAGTCCTTGTCTCAAACCATGAACCCTTAATATACTTTTTCTCCCCTGCCCAGTTGCAGAGAGGAGTGATGGAGAGGCTCTGGTGGGTGCCTGGCATTGAGCCAGGGTCAGCCCACAACGCATATTTACCAATACATGCTCACACTGGAACTGCCTATCATCAGAGGCATGTTTCAAAGTTTGTTTATAAGTAAAGCAGCATGGTTATTAATTTCACTACTGCTGTTTGGCCTAGAAAAAATTAATCAGAGCTGAACCTGTATTGAAAAATCTTTCTTACAATTTAGAAATCAAAGCAATATCTTCCTCATAGAAAAGAAAAATGAAAATTGATAAACATTAACAGACATGCCTTTTATTTCTAAGAAGCTATAAATACAAAAAAGTTAGTTGTACTGTTCCTGCTTTTTATTTTACTGATTTCCCTAAGTTGTTATTATATCTTTTCCATTTTTAAAATGAAATCTTGTGTTCCAGTCTCTTCACAACATAACTGTATAGAAAAGTAATAAATCTCTGCACTTCTAAATATCCAGGATGCAAGTTCTTCAATCTTTGGTATCATTCATAATATTGGTTTTAAGTTGCTGTGATGCTTTTCTCACCCAAACATTGATTGCCAGGCTCTTCCTAGAAAAAGAGAAAGGCGTGGGTCCCTGCAGTGTGTCACTGAGGGAGGGTGGACTGGCTGGCTGCTTTTGCAGAAGGGGGTGGGAGAGCCAAAAGGCAGCTCTGCTGGAGCTGTTTCCCACTGCCTCTACTCTCCTTTGCAAACTCTCTCTACAGACTGTCCAAACTTATGAAGAGGAGAGAAGGTGGTGAAGGAGTGTGATCCTAAGGAGAACTGAAAAGTGACTGGCATGAAGGAGAGTTTGATGACAGTTCGGTAGGGGGGAGCTGGGGAAGGAGACTGGAAAATTAGAGAGAAGAAAAAGCTGTGTGGTCAGGCAACTACCTCTGAAACATAATTCCAGAAACATAATTCCCAAAAAACATAACCCCAGGAAAATTAGAGACTAGGAGAAGGACAAGATGTGTGGTAGGTAAACTACCTCTAGAAAATAATCCCAGAAAATCGGTACTACCAGACTCATGGTTACGTTGAAAATATTTCAATTTTAATTGATGGTCATGTTCCTCAAGTCCTATGTCCCTTTGCAGCTCAACTTTAAACTTAAAAAAATAAATATTCTTAACTATCAGAGAGATTTTTAAGATGAGTATGTAAACCAAGTAAGGTAAATCAAAAACACTTGAACGACTTTCAGCGTTTTTATAGAGCTTAACTCTGCATGTTCAGTGCAAGGAATATTATGAAAAAACTGATTTCCGTGATGCAGCATGTATAGCATTTTTGGCTAAAATTCCTGTATCTCAATTTTGTTAAATAGTATTGTGATATGATACTGTCAGGCCCGAGCAACATTACACCATTAATTATTGGGTTTTACCTGGGACCCTGGCTGAGCACCCAAGCCTACAACAAGCTTTAAAGCCATGGTTTACTTGTAGCAGCTAAATTTTTTATGTAGTCAGACTGACTTAGTGCAGTGGCTTAGACAATTTTCTGGTGGCTTTATGAATCCACGGGCTGTTCACATCAGGTGAAAATATATAGTAACTTTACTGAATCTTAGTTGTGGGATTAACTCCTAATTTTTTCTTCAATGGAAGAGGTTGGGTTTGGTTTTTTTTTTTTTAATGCAGCTGAACCCTCTGTAGGACATACAGCCTTTTATATGCAGATTGCTATAATTATACTTTGAAATAGCTTTGAATTCCCAGTGGCTTAAAAGAGAACATGAAAGGGCAAACAGTAGGCTGAGCTGAAGGAAATGAAAGAGGCATATATGTCCATCTAAAATTAGATGTAGGGATGAACTTCTCTTTACACAGCCACACCATCTCTTGACAAGTTATAGAAGGATCTTTGCAGCCACAGAGGAAAAGTTGGGTGGCATGGGAATACTGCCTGGGGACAGCTTATCAACTTATATTTTCCTTTTTTAATATCAAAAGGTGAGCAGGTGCTGACTAAGGTGGGAGAAGGAGACCTTGGGGGAAGCTGCAATCCACCTCTAATCCACACGTCCCAAAGTACCACATACACACATTTTTGAGCACTTCCAGGCATGGTGATTCCACCACTTCCCTGGGCAGACTGTTCAAATGCCTGACCACCATTTCAGTGAAGAACTTTTTCCTAATACCCAATCTAAACCTCTCCTGGAACAGCTGGATTCCATTTCCTCTTGTCCCATAAGCTCTTGTTAATTGGAGGTTTTTTCTTCCATTCATGACAGGCTGGGAGAGATGGAACTTTTCCTCTTGAAGAAGGGAAGGCTCTGGGGAGACCTTCCCATACCTAAAGGAATTGCAAGTGATATGCAGATGGATTTTTTACAAGGGTATGTGATAGGACAAGGGGGAATGGCTTTAAACTGAAAGAGGGTCGATTTAGACTAGCTATTAGGAAGAAATTCTTCACTGTGAGGATGATGAGACACTGGAACAGGTTGCCCAGAGAAGCTGTGGATGTCCCATTCCTGGAAGTTTCACCACCAGGCTGGATGGGGCTTAGAGCAACTTGGTCCAGAGAATTCTTCTGTTGGGGGCTTTTAAAAAACTTAACTTGAAGTGACTCTATTTCAAGTAGCACCTAAATTCTTCAGGTCAGCCCTAGGTTGAATGGGGGTATGTGTGGGGAGCTGGGCCAGCCAGGCAGGGCAGGGTTAATGGCACACCTGGGCAGGGTCAGTGTGGTGGGTGAGGGTTTTAAAGCAGGGGGAGAAGGAGAGGCCTGGTGGGGAGTGAGCTGCAGCCATGGTCAGGTGGGTCTGGTAGAGCTGAGTGAGGCTGGTGTTGGGTCAGGGAGCTTGGGACAAGGCATGGGGACATCCCTGGAACCCCTGGGCAGCTGTGCTGAGCTGTTGTGGATTAAAGTTTGAGCTCTTTTGTGGTGTGTTGGTGCTTAAAGGCAATGAAAACTGAAGTTTAGAGAGTGGCTATAAGAAAACTGGGCTAATCAGATGACATCTGGGCTAGAGCTTGCCCTGCTGAGGAGGCTGGGCCAGCTCTGTGTGGCATGGCCAGAGCATTGTGCTCATGCACTGCAAGGGCTCCCTGTCCTTAGACAAGGCTTAAAAACCCCAAACAACCTCCCAAAAAACCACCAAAACCCCACCAAGATGCCTCAGTCAAGGGGCAGGTGTAGGCTTGGAGCACTGTAGGATGGTATTTTGGAGTGTTACTGTGAATGCATTTCCCTTCAAAGCAGCATCAAAACTTGAACATCAGCACTGGGGTATTTTTTTGGTTGACAAAAGCCAACCTCTGTTCTCTGCTTATTGTCTGCTTGGTATATCTCTAAAAATACTAAAAATCAAGGCATAATAAATGATGAAATAAAGCTGAGCAGAAAATAAATGCCCTAGAGGTAATATTTTCAGAATCTTGAAGTTCTCTATGCATATTGATAAAAGCAATTTTATTTTCTTAAAGGGTGAAGCAGTAGGAGACTTGCTTCAGCTAAAGACAGGCTGAACTCTAAGAATTTAAGAAACTTGCTTTGCCATGTTTGAGTGGTGATGGTTGTGTACAAGCTTTAGAAATATCCCCCTTTCTCATTCAATATCCACAGAAAGCCACTGCCTTGATCTAACCAGTTTGAAGACTACAACATAAAGCTTCATTTTCGTCAAGTACTTGAAAATGGATTATCTTAGTTCAGAGGTTATAAAGAAACAATGAGAAGACGGAACATGAGCTAGGATGAGTTGTGCTGTAGCTATATTTGTTTAAATGCTACTAATATTGAATTGTTTGTGGTTTTGTATGGCTTGGAGATGGAATTGAAAACTGTGGTAGTTCTGGATGTTTGAGAATAGTGTAAGTACTCTACAGATATTGTTACTCTTGGGTGGATGAACCATTTAGAGCAGCTCCCCAAATTTCTTGGACTACATGTCCGTAAAAGGGAAAAATGTGTGTATGTATTATAAATTATACATATGCACTACTATGCTATTATGGACATCATAAAACATACACAAAAATAGAAAGGGGAAAAGATAAGGTAAAGAAGAAACAATCCTATTAAAAAAAAAAAAAATTAAGTGTACAAATTTTTGTTTTCTGCACACCAGTGGATTGTCCTGCACAGTCCCTGGGGTGCATACACCCCACTTTGGGGACCACTGACTTAGAGCATCTTTATAGTTGAGCATATAAAACAACCAACTCTCACTGTGGTAGAAACAAGCAATGGTACAATTTGAAGTGCTTTTATGACTGTACAGTTCATTGTCCTATTTCTAACATGCTCATTTCCTTCCCCTCTTTCTCTGTATTCAAATTCTTCACTAATTATCAGCTTCATGTGGTCATACATCTTAATTCAAATTCACTGGCAGTGAGAACTGAATTTTTCTTGGAAATGCTCAATGAACTTAGTTCTACCCTTTGCTATAATCATTATCTTGCAACGTCTTATAGAGTTCAAGTTTTGAAAAGCAGGACAAGTTTTAATGAAGTTTTTAGACTGCAGCGATAGCTGAAATCTTGGATATTTGAAGTTTTTTTGAAGGGATCTTGAGATCAAGACCTATTAATTTCTGGGAAACTGGGCACAAGTTGGTGTATTGAAGTTCAGGCATATGTTCTACTTTCATTTTTAGATGCTATTTCTTTTCTCTGCTGGTAGCTGTTCTTCTGCAGTGAAAAAAGTTACCAGAACACCAGTATGAACAATACATTTTCTTCACTATAACCAACAAATATCTGGCACTGGGAAGAGAGAGGGAGCTTAGTGAGAAGTATGATTTTTCTGGTAAGATCTCATATCTTGGAATTATTTGGTTTGTCTTTTGCTTTTAGTCAAAGAAAATTTTTTTTTTAAAGAAGTCTTCCTTGGATTAACACTTTAAAAAATCCTCAGGGAAATGAGAAGGAAATAGGCTGCATGTTTTCATTATGAAAGTGAATCCTTGCTCCCAGCAGATGTGTAGTAGCTTCACTCACTCTATCACATGAAAGATGAGAAATTAAAAAGGAGTATTTCCATGTTCAGCAGCTCATTGCTTCTATAACCTCACAGAACCCAGCTGTTGTGGTCAGGGCGTGCTTTAGAGGGCTGAAATCAGAAGGGAAGACAGTGCATGTCCACTTTAATGTGGTGCAAGGATCCTTCAGCCTAGCTCAGGTGTCTCCATCATGAAATCCTGCCCTCAGTGAGGAGTTTTCTGCCTTGCTCCCCAAAATGGATGCAAACCAGTGCTGTGGTTTATTTTTGGGACCTGAACTAGTGTTTTTGCAGGGCAGTATGCTGTGGTGACTCTTTTTATTGACCTCTTTGAGATCTTTCAACTGATATGTACACACTGATGTCTACAGACTGTATAGCTCCTGACAGGTCCTGCTTAGTGGAATAACCACTCCAAAGTCTTTTTATAGTATGTAGAGCGTGTTAAAAACTGTATTCCAGAATGGAATTCCTGAGCAGTCGACCTCTCCAGTCAACTGACAGGGAACGCTGACTGGAAAGAGGCTACCAGTGTTTATTTTTATTTATTTATTCATTACACAGGAAAGCAAGGTTCTGATTTAGACAATTAACATGCAAACCGGCATTGAGTTCAGGTGGAAAAACAGGGAATGGGTTTGTTGCTTAGCATTTGGAGTAGCGCAATCAGGGTGCATGACAAATATATTGCTGATCACGCAAGCTGAACATAATATTAAATGTATGTAATATTAATTTGTGGCTGCACAGGGGAGGGAAACTGGATCTGATGTCCTGGGATCTGCTGCACTCTTGGACATATTTTACTTTCTGTGGCAAAAAAAGAGGGAGAAATTGCTCCTTTCCTAGTGTTCTCAGGCTGAGGAAGGCTCTGGGGGTCAAAGTGAAGTGGTCAGCTAATGAGAAAGGCAGCAAGTGGAGATTCTGCTTTCAGCAGGGAGCTGCTGGCTAAGCCCTGCTGCAGGAGGGGATACCGACTTTAAAGACTTAAGAGAGGTTTGTCCGATGGCTGCTCAACTTGAGAATGTGCTGAAAGCTGTTGGGCTAGTAGTCAGAACTCTGAGGGACCCCTACCCTTATTTCAGGGATGTGAGTAGAGGGAGAGAAATATTTCTCTACCTCAGCACTTTCTTATTCTGATAACCCACTGCATTTAATTTTTTTTTTTTTTCCTGCTTATGTATTACCTTGCAAAAGGATATCTGGGTGTACTCTGATACAATACTGTCGGAGTCTGTGAGCCTGCTCTCTTGAAAGAGGCATAAAAGGATTAGGCAGCCACCCCTCCAAGTTTTGTTGAGCTCAAATCTTGGTATGATCATGGATTTTGTCTCAATCTGATCTTTTTGCTTTTAACGTGGAGAAGAAATTTGATTTGAGGGATGGGATATTATCTCTTTCAATAGCAAAGATGCTTTCTTGGAAATTTAAGTTAGAGATACATAACCATTTACTTTTTGTTATGTAGGCGGTTTTGTGTATTTTGATGAATAAAAAGTTTGTTTTTCTTTATTTAAGAAAAAGACTACTTTAAATTGCTTACAGATTTCTTTCTTCTTCATAGAGGGTAAGGTCTCTGAACTTTTCTGATGGAAATAACCTCACTTAATTTGAAGGAAATTGCATTTCATACTGCTTTCTATAAAGCACCTGGTTATTGTTGTTGCATACAATAAAACTGCTTCTTATAAGTCTTTTTCTGTGTAAATGCCTTTAATCTTGTTGGGGAGGAAATTATTTTTCCCTTATTTTCCCCACTTCTTGTTTAATATCTGTCTTCCTCACTACATTTGTGAGCTCAGATGTAGGTAAATAAGGCTGCCATTGGAAGGTTCAAAAAGTGATTTAATGATTGTAACCCTTTTCCACCCTTTTCATTGTTGAGACTACTTTATATTTATATTTTGGGAATGCCACACTGGTGGCTGTGTGGGCTGGAATATTGCATCTCACTCACCAGTGATTTCATTTATTTACTTTATTTATTTAAAAAATTTATTTATTTGAAAAATTAGTGCTTGAGTGCTGACTGTAGATATGAAGGTAGATGTCAAGACTGAAGCTCTTCATTCCTTGCCCCCTTACAAAAAAATATGAACAGGTGGGTGGGTAGGTCTCGCTTGCAGGGTAATGTCTCAAATGGGCTCAGTCCCAGGGTTTGCAGATTTTGTAATACATTATGAAGAATTTTTCTGATGGTGGTTAAGCTCAAATGTGCCCGAGGGTTAAGATGCTGACCTGTAGCGTGTGGTATGCTGTTCATCCCCTGAACCTCTTCCCATTTCTTACACATGCTGCAGGAAAAATGGGCAAGGGTTGGATTTGGATGACTAAAGTGAAAGCCTGGTAATTTTACTGTTAGACTGATTTTTGTAGGCAGAAGAAACAGATAAAAACTCTCAAGCTATTTCTATCCATTCTGATCTTTTCTTACTGTTTTTTAGCAACATTAAACTTAGATCTGAGGTCTGGAATCCCTTTCATCTCTCCTATCCTCATTTGCTTTTGACAAACCACCCTTCCTTTCACTTTGACTTGTAAGACTGGATTATCTCTGACATGAGAGCTGTGTCTCTAGTGAGAGGCAAGAGTGGTGAGGAGGGTTCATGCACCCACTGATTCACAGATCAACATTTCTCTTGAAATGCAGCTGGGTGGATTAACCAGGTACCCTCTGCGGACTTGCCCAGAAGCATACAAGGTTGTGGAATGCCTACAGCTTGCTTAGCTGCACCCTTTTCCACATTGGGATCAATCAGTTTTGTTGATTTTACTGTCTCAGGAGATAAACTGTGGCACTTAGGGATTCAGATCCCGGGCAATAATCATGTGAAAGAATTTACATCCCTTTGCATGTGAGAGTTACAGGATTTAGCACGTTTATTCAACTGTTCTCTGAAGAAATCAGACTGAAATGCTGCTTAATAAATTAGGTTCCATGCTAAGGATTGTACAGCACTCAGAACAGTAGAGAGAACAGAATTCCAGATGCTCTTATGAGCATTCCTCATCACATTGAACCCCAAAAAAAAATAAAACCCAAAATTCCACTGCTCACACCAGCTGTTCATTGGTAGTGTGGGTTCTCCTGGTCCTTTCATCATTCATCCCTGCTACTGAAGGGACTGACCAGAGCACCACTTGTGCTTCTGCTCCACCAACCAATCGACCCAGAGCCCTGAAGGACTTTTTAATTACCCTGGGGCCCTTCTTATCCTCAGCACTGCCAACCAAGAGCAGATAATAATNTAGATTATATAATATTTATTATATTATAGCTAGGAGAGAGATGGAAGAAAATTGTTAGTCTAGATGGAGACGTACATTCTGTTTCTTCCTGTATTGCTATCAGGGAAGAGGATAAGTAGTATCTGCCTGTGGGTCACTTACCTTCTTTAATTCCAGGAGCAAGGAGGACTGCAGAAGCCCATCCATCAACAGCATGTTTTTGAGTGACCTGATACATTACTTCTGCTTAGGTTAATGGTGGTAGTTTGAAGAGTTAATTTTTAAAATAGTTTTGGATTTTTTCATTTTTTTATGCTACATAATCTTGTAAAATTCTCTTTACAACAATAAAATATATAAAACTTTTTTAAACAAAAAGTTCTTCACTGTGCATATTCCAGATTGACTTTAAGGGAGATGTGCAGAAAACAGGCAAGCTAACCAGAGGAGTCCTAGGGTCTTTTTCATGGGTTTCATTGCATACCTGATGAAAAATTAGAAGACAACACTACTTATTCCAATATTTCATTAACTGGATTATGATTAATGAAGAGTGGAAAGAACTAGACCTACTGCTGTTCTTGAAAGGATGAAAAAAGTGGTAAGCTTCATTCCCTGCAGTTTTGACCCTAGACTGTAACTAGAGTACTTGCAAAATAGCAAACAGGAAAGAGAAGAAAGCAACAATAACTTATGCTATTCAGTAAGATCATGTGAACATTCAGGATCTATTTGCACATATAACAGTACATTTTTTTAAGACAAAAAAAAAAAAAGCCCTATTCACAGTCCATTCTGAACCCTCTAGACATCGGAAGAACCTGTTCCTGTATAACATTATTTTGTATATTGAATTTGAAGTTCAGTCTTTAATTTCTGGTATAACTTTGGATTATAGAATTGCTTTGAAATATAACTTAGCTGAAAATTATTTGAGCTGCATCACTTGTGAGGAGCAACAGAGGTGACTGTTGTATCTCAAAAGTATGAAAGGCGTAGTGGAGCAAAGAAGGCACTAATGTGCTCAGAACAAATATGTATATATCTGACATTACAGAGTTGTTATAGAAGGAGAACTGGTGGGAATTTTATTTACATAACCATAAAACACTTCCTATCCCAGAAAATGTGCTGGACTGGAAAAAGTTGCAAGCTATTTAACATGACAGAACAAAAATCTAGCTGCTGCTGAAAACAGAAGGTGAAAACACAGAATGGACGGGTGATATTTAATGAACAGTAGCTGTGTACTATTGAAGATCAGAAAAGAATCTATATAGCCAGATTAAAGACAGATGACCTTTTTAGAGTTTAGTTAACCTTTTGGTCACTTTTGAGAGTTATCACTTAGGAAGATAAAGGTCAAGCTGGAGCTTGGTCTTCATATATTATTTTTTCCTGTGATGAAAGGTATGCCTCTCTGTTCTGCTTTCTTAAGGAGTTGGAGGAGGAGTTCAGTTTAACAAGAATAGCGTGTGGAATGCTTTTATGTTTTCTTAATCCTTGTCAAAATGATGTTGAAGAGGGAGTCCTTTTGTACTAAATGGAGGGTCCTTGATCTTTTAATCTTTTCAGTATCTTCCTGTTAGTGTAAAAAAAATTGTGAAAGAGATCAATGTTTTATATAAATTGATGCATTACTTCAAAATAATTGCTCAAAATTGCATCAACTAATCTTTGGTTCTGGATTGGAAGAAAGACAAACTACTGTGCCCATGAATTCCAGAATAAACCTCAGCAATTTCATTACAGTAATCTACGGATTAATGGGTGTACAGACTCCTGATTAGCCAACTGTTTGTCAACATGGCACACTGATTTATAGCTACCCCAAAGAAGTCCATGGCTAGGCCTTTACTAGGAAATCCAACAGTTCCTGACTCTCTGACAGGTTATTGGTTTGGTGCCATGTGGGGTTTTGTGGCCTTTTTTTGTTTGCTTGTTTTGTTATGGTTTTTTTTTTTTTTTTTTTTTTGTTTTTTTTTTTTTTTGTCTTGGTTGTTTCTGTTATTACAATTTTTTTTTATTTGCATGCTATAGTCCAGTATTTATGTAAAATTGAAAGCTTGCTTCTGACAGCTGTTTGACTAGTTTCAGCATTTAGGTTGCTGATAGAGATGTGCAGAACACTTTCTGAATTTTGTTAGCCTATTTTAATCTACCCTTTTTCAGCTGGCATAGGGTCAAAATGAGGTGAAATTTTGTATCACACCAGAAACAGATGCATATATATCTAGGTATCCAGGTATTTGTCTTGGTGGTTTCTATGGAAGTTGAGTAGTTCCCTGGAGAGTGGACTTGATACACAGGGAAGGGGGGCTTTGGATGAGAGATACTGAAGTTGACACTTCTGCTTTTCCTTCTGCCTCTCATGAGGGCAGCAGACAGGGACTGAC
Organism: Leptocoma aspasia; assembly: GCA_013399835.1. NCBI lineage: Eukaryota > Metazoa > Chordata > Aves > Passeriformes > Nectariniidae > Leptocoma > Leptocoma aspasia. The sequence continues at coordinate 475,789 of VXAX01004092.1, read as the reverse complement.
AGTAGTTTTGAACACAAAGATTAAAATGTGTAGAAAATAAAGAACTGTTCTCTAAGTGCAAACAATGAGATATCTAGTAATGACCAGTTTTTGGTTTTTTTTTCCTGAAACTTTAACATTTGCAGTAATCAAAGAAGTCTTATGCTAACATTAGTTTCAGTGAATGTTTTATGGAAAGTTTGAATTGAATAAGAAAAAATAACTCTGCCACCAATCCTCTTGGAACATCATGCAGAATGGAACATCATTCCATCATGTGGAGTCCTATGTTACACAAGAACTGGCCAAGTGAAAGTGTTTCTAGGCCAGCTTTCAGAACCATTAGGGTTGGAAAAGGCCTCTGAGATCATCAAGTCCAACCTTTGATCAAACACCACCTTGTCAGCTAAACCATAGCACTAAGTTGAGTTGAGCATAACCTGTTTCTTGAACACTTCCAGGGATGGGGACTCCCTGCGCAGCCCATTCCAATGCTTAACTACCCTTTCCATGAAGAAATTCCTCCTGATGTCCAACCTGAAGCTCCCCTGGTGCAGCCTGAGGCCGTTTCCCCTTGTCCTGTTGTTTGTTAGCAGGAGAAGAGGCTGACCCCCACTTTACAACAACCTCCTTTCAGGGAGTTGTAGAGAGCAATGAGGTCTCCCCTGAGCCTCCTTTTCTCCAGGTTAAACCACTCATTAACCTCAGCTGCTCCTCACAGGACTTACTCTCTACACCCCTCACCAGCTCTGGTGCTCTTCTCTGGACTGGCTCCAGCACCTCAAGGTCTTTCTTCAAGGGAGGGGCCCAGAACTGGATGTGTCACTGGTGAGACCACACCCTGAGTGCTGGGTACAGAGGGACAATCACTGCCTTGGTTCTGCTGGCCAGGCCATTTCTCATACAAAAGAGGATGCCATTGGACTTCTTGGCCACCTGGGCACACCTGGCTCATGATGACTTTGCTGGGGGATACCTAGTTCTTCCCCCTTGCCCTGCTGTAGAAGAGGGTAAATCTCCTCTTTGTGCAATTTTGTAGGTTGCTACTCGGTCTCTTTCCCTAGTTTTCAGATAGCAAACTAACCTATTTAATCCTCTTCTAAAGATTTTTCCCATATCTTTGATTATTCTCACAACATTCTGCATGCTTTCTACTTTTTCAATCTTTCTGAAATGGGATTACTAGAATTGTATGCAGTATGGGTTCATAAATGTCTGTATGGTCTTTAGGAGGAATAGCTTGCTGCTTTTTGGCTTACTATTCCTTTCCTAATAATCTCAAACCTTCTATTTGTCTGCTTTTGAATAGTGAATTAATTCCAGTATTTTTTTAGTGGTAACTCTCTCCTTAATTTGTTTTTGTGAGGCAGAAATAATTTCTTCCCCCTCACTGTACATCTTTGCATTCATCTTCATCTTCACTCATCTGCTTAAGGTACTCTCCAACCTGTTACAGTAATCCTCATCTCTTAAACTATAAACTCTATACCCTATTGTCCTTTCTCTTCGTGCATCATCTTCTCTCTGCCCCATCTTGATCACTTGAGTGCACTGAACAGTGAAGAACCATATATATATTTCAAGGACTAACTTAGCAACTGCTTTGAAAGGGCAATTTACTTTTTTTCATTAATAAGTGATCAAAAGATAGGAAATGAAGGGTGGGATCTTCTCTCATCTAATTACAACTCAGTTTCTTTAGGAGCCTTTAATGAGGATTTGTGACAAAAGCTTCCAGGGAACACGAGTATACTTTATTGACAAGATTATCCCTGTGTTCCATGACCCCTTTGAAAGCCTTCAGCTCGAACTGAGAAGTGATTTCCTATTCTAAACAAATCAGTCTTCTTTCCTTGGTTTGTGTTCATGTCTGCTAATAAAGTTTTCATTTTTTTTATAAATGGGTTTTCCTTTTAACTCTGCACACAAGGGATGGCTTAAAATTTACTGTTCTCTTGTAACCAGTTTTAAAGATTGTTGCGTGGCAAACAGACACAGCTCCTCTTCTGTAAATGCTCTGCAGGTGACAAGTTACAGGATGCAGTTACTCAGCATTGCTGTATTCAGATTCCCTTAGGATCATTTGGATGAACAGCTGAGTGGCTGTCTGTCATTTGTCTTTTATGTACATTTTGTGAATTTGTTCTAAGATGTTTTCTGCAGATAACTGGGTCAGGTGTTCAGATTCAGCTGTGAAATAACAGAGTTGGCAACGCAGTGAGAATGTGAGTGAATGGCTCTGAGGGCTGTGCTGCAACAGCCTGGTTGCTGTGGTTAACATAATCTCTCCCTGTGTGTATATTAAAATACAGACAATCTTGTAAAGCCTTGGCTAGATTTAAATGGGGACTGCCACGTCCAGAAAATGAATGGGGTGTCCTACACAGGGCAGGGTTTTCTCCTCTTGGCTGTTTGGCTGCTCTGACTGTGTGAAGTGATGTGAATCAACCGGGATAGATGTACAGAGCGAATGGGAGGAGCTGAGGACTTCATGTGCATGCTTGAAGCATATCAATGCACCTTTTGTCCTTTTTGTTTATTTTGGTTTAATTTTAATCTGATTCCATGGGATGGCTATCTGCTTGACAGGAGTATAAGGGGTGCTTTGATTTAGCTTACCCCAAAAGGAACCCAGTGTCCACCCCACTGTGCAAACTGAAGCACAGTAAGTGTGTATGTTTGGGAGCTTTATAAAGCATGTTTCCAATCTGCTGATCCCTAAATGTTGAAGCACCTAGTGTTCTGATGGTCTTTGGCAAGGATTGACCCTGAGTTTAGCTCAGTTGGTTAGAGAATGGTGCTAATAATGCCAAGATTGTAGGACTGATCCCTGTCTAGGACACTCACTTTAGAGTTAGAGGAGCCTTCTGGGTCCCTTCCAACTCAGTGTTCTGTGACTGTGGAGGAGCTTTGAGGAATTTTTCAGTAACTAACTGTGTTTCTTCATGGATGTGTTCTTCTGCTGTGTGTAAAAGGATGACTCAGACTCTCTGCTTTCCCATGTTATGGGCACCCAAAGTGGGGTGAGGATCTTTTCACAAAGCTGTGACTAAAGTCCTACTACAGACCTTACCTAAAGACCAATAAAAACTGGCTTACTGTAAGAGGAATTGTCCATTTCAAAGCTGCTATTAACATGGAATGATCATGGACTTAATATTGAAAGTGTCTAGGCTGAAATTAAAAGCAGATTTACCAAAGTAAGAGATGCCATAATGGATATTTATATATTTTTATTTATAAACTGTGTTAAATGGTGTGTCCTTTCTATTCTACATATGTAGTACTGTAGTTTTAGAATATAGTCTGTAGGCTTTGTTAAGAAATTTTTGTAATGTAGTTCTAAGAGATTCCTTTAACTCTTAGAAAATAAGAACAATTCAACTGGTTACATCAGTTCTTTGTTACTGGTTTCCCTTTGGTTAGAAGAGCAATAAAGTTATGAATTTCTCATAATAATGGAAAGGTCTGGAACAATTTGCATCAACTGTTCTTCAAAATTAGAAAAGAGGAGATGCACATAAATTACAGACTCTTGTGCCAGACTTCATATTGATGGAAATTAACTTTGACAAGTCTTTAGTTGCACAAAGAAGGATTTACTATGGAAATTTGAACAGATATTTAAATCTATAGCATGTTTTTGAGGTGCCACTCATACATATTGTTTTATCTTTAAGTGTTTCTTGTTTGAACAAGAATAGGATGTGAAAATATCTCTTACAGTTTTACCCCAATTCTTGCCTTTAGAGGTCTTTATGCTTTCTGAATTCTCTGTTCTGTATGATCTGTATACATTTGATGACACAGTAAAAATAAAACATTTCTAAACATGTCTAGCCCAGAAAATGAGATCGACCTCTTCATAACTAGAAGTCCAGCACAAAAAGTTATGTCAGTAAGTTGATGGGGACATTTTCTGGAATGGCAATAAAAACAAATGGGGTGGTTTCTAAAGTCCTGACACAGAAGATTACATGAAATCAGCAGAACAAAAAACCTCCAAAGGAATGCATGCTGATCACTGCATACTGAAACCCTGCATAAGTCAATATGTGAAAAGATTTTATAAAATAAAATACTCTGTACGTCATGGCTTGTAGAGACACGTGCAGCACTTTAAATAGCAGAAGTGCGAGCAGTTTTTTTGTGTAAGATTTAAAAAAAAAAAAAGCCTTCTAATATCTAATAGTTACAAGGGCCTCCTGGCATAACAGGACACCACTGGAACAAGTGGTTGAGTTCCATGCATTGTTGCTCTTTTCCAAATACACTCAACCCCAGAACAGTACACTCTATTTCTTGTGCTGGTGCAGTGTACTCACAGACCTTTAACTGCATATGTGGATATTTACTAATTAGCTGACAGGTTATGTCAGGTAAGGAGATTTTCTTGGAAAAAAGCAATTTTAACTACAAAGGATTGACACAGTACTTGTAATAGTACACAGTGTTTTCCACACTTCCATACTACCTTGAAATGGGATTTAAGCACTTCATCAAAAAAGAAAGTCTATCTAGTTATCTAATTGAATTTTTGTGTCACTAGCTTAAGTCACATGCAAAGATTCAGAAATAACTTGTTTTAGTAGATACCTGACAGTGCTGGTCTTAACAGATTTTTTTCTATTAATGTTGGTCTGAATTAGGAGTGTCTTTAAATAAAACATCTGTATCTTAATGAATGTTGAGCAGATTTATGCCCTTTATCTATCCTTTGACCTTAATCCTTATAACTCATCTGCGTGTCTAATCCAGAATTTCACATTAAGTCACTTATTCTGTCTTTCCCTTTTCTTTGGAGTTTGAGTGAAATAGGGTAAATAATGCATGATACAATTTTTCCTGTGTAGACAGTTCCTCCCCTCTTCCCCTGACTTTTCACATCATCTTTATCAGTTTAACACTTTATTAATAAAAGACAGACTAGTCTTTCGAAGAGAGAAGATATTATGGAGAATAATGGAAAAGCAGGGTAATTGAAACAGTTCTTATTACATTTGTTGGAAATTACATTAATTACATTGGTGTAAGGCCCTCAAAAACTCACTTGACAAGACTCTTAACAGAGCTTACAGCTTTTCATGTACTCTGTGTTAGACACACAAGAGAAATACCAACTAAAAAACAATGAAAAACTTTACTGGCAAGGTTGAGAAAATCAGATTGACAAAGGTTTAGAGCAGCATTCAATCAACATCAAACACTTGAGGAAGCATCAACTTTAGCCCATTCAATTTATCAAACTCCAAGCCTATCCAATTTTGAGTTACTCAAAACTCTGAGAAGAGGGAATTAGAAGAAGAAAGACAGAAAAAATATAGAAAAGAACAAATATAGTGACCACTCCTGGTTGCAGTTGTGTTCAGCTGATGGAAATTCCAAATGGAAGTAGGGTCAAGACACATGCTTGCCTTGTGTCCTGGGTTAAGTACCCTTTGTCTTTCCTGGGCCCTTCCCCCAGGTGGGATTTCTGGTCATTTGGCCACTGTGGGGCTGGGTTAGTGGCCCCAGCAGTGGGTGTGGAGCATTGCCTGTGCTGTGCCAGGGATGGGCAGCCACTGCAGGGCTGGGATACAGGCTCTGGGGTGGGGAGCACGGCATTGCCTCGCCAGAGCAAGACTTGACCTGACCCGCCCCTTTTCCCCACAGGTGCACCCAAAATGTTTTGAGATTGCAATCTCCTCCAATCTCTCATAGCTGGACTTGGCAGGAGCAAGGAATAGTTGTTTTCATGAAACTTGGTTTGAGTAAAATTATTTTTGAATCAAGGCCATCAAATCTTTACTAAGCTTAACCTCTTGAATTGTCATTATTTGCAAACTAGCAGGTGGGATTTAGGTTAAACTGACTTCTATCAAAGAAGTGTCAGTGTTTATTAAAATTGCTTGGAAAACAAGATTCCCTAAATGTTTTAATTTATTGCTACAAGGATAAGCTTGCCTCAAACGTTTTTCTACATGCTGAGAGATACATGGAATACTGCAAAAGAGATCATCAGCTGCCTTATGACAGCAGTTGTTTCATTATCTGGCTCCTGATTCAAGTCTCCCCATGAAGTACTTCACTCAATGCTATTACATCCTACAGTGTTTGCTCAGTGTCAGATTCTGACTATGAAAGATGTGATTTGCATAAGCAAAACTTAATTTAAAATTCTCCCTTGCACAGGGTCTTGGTTAGAGACTTTGCACTTTAAATTCTGACTGCTGCTCCTACCTGAAGATACTGTAGGCCTAAAGCCTGCCAATTCCTGATGTGCACAGCTGTGATCACTGGCAAGGGCTCCATGGAACAGCAAATGCATAAATAAATTTGTCAGCCTCCATTGCTGGGTCCATGTGTCTGTGAGGATCTGTCTGCAGGAATGAGATTCTGACACTTGAAGCTTCCTTTGCCCTTGCAGTGGGGGTGTCCAATGGGAAAGGGAGCCTTTTAACAGTCGGATATACAGCTCAGCTGGCAGGCATCTCTTCTTGAGCTAACAGAAATTATTTAGAAATTATAGGAGTGATTTGGTGGTTAATTCTAACAGTATTAATCAAGACCAGTTCTAAAAAAGTACACAGCCATTCAGAATTTTCAAACATTATGCATTTTTACAAAAAAACCTCAAACCCAAGTCCACCCACAAACCCAATGGTGGTCACCCAATGAGGGCTAACTCCTATACCTTGAGTTTTGTCAATGGTTCATAGTTTTCATCCTTGAACAAGAGCAGCTGCCAGTAACTTACTGTCACACTTATCGTGTCTTCAAACACTCCCTTACTCTCTATGAAGTGTTGCAGATGCAACAGGATAGACATGTAGCATGGTTTTGCAGGCATTAAATCAAAGTCTGAGTTGCAAAATGTCAATCCAAGTTCAAACACATTCCCTCCTAAATTGTACTTTACACATTGCTCATCTAAAGCCAATCCCAGCACTTCTGAAAGTTTAATTATTTGGTTTTGGAATGGGCAGTCCATGAAGGAGCTGGAAATATCTTTTGTTAAGATCTTGCTAGCTTTTCCTTGATCTTCTATATCTTATAAGAACACAGGATATATCACTGCAGCATGACACTGCACCTGAGTTCCCAGGGCCCATTTCTGGGCCATATCTAGTGGTTAAGTCTGAGATTGCACAGGTTTGGCTCTGTTGTATATAAAATTTATGGGGGGATTGGATGCCATGTTTCCCAGACAGATTTCTTTGTGGCAAATGAGAGACCTGGGTATTCTGAATCCGTGGGGAAAATAAGCCATGTGCAACTGAATTAGACTGCATAAAACACTTGGATCAAACAAGGGACTTACTTCTTGCACTTCAGGTTCTTCCAGCAATGAGCAGGATTGGATGTTGATACCATATATTTCTATAGCTTTCCTTAGTCATTCAAATCTTGATTTGGTTTGCCATGACCTGGGAGGGGTAGAAATATCTCTTGCTTAATTTAAGGACATCAAGAGAAGGGATATGATTTTACCAGGTTGGGAAGTATGCTTACCAAAGCCTTTCCCATATCTCCTTTATAGGAGTGCTTATCTGCACTCAGGTCTCCAGAGATGTGGCTTACTTTTTTGCATGCACAACCCTATTCTTTGTTTTGTTTTTATTTTAAGTGAAAAGGAAATCCAGCTTGGCTATTAAAATCCCCCATTAATCACAGTAATATTTTTATTTTTTGCTGCAATAGGTAATTCTGTCTATGGTTGCTAACTGGTGAGCCCTGGAGAATCCTGCTTGAGTGGTTAATGTTCACCTTCCCACTTCACTCCTGTTGTCAATCTACTCTCCGAGGCATAATGGAGAAATGCATGTACTTCATCCTAGAGTATGGAGGTTTATTTTAAATTATCAGTTAAGGTGGCTTCATGTGGGAAAACTGCAATCTGGAGTGAAGATTTTCATTTTTTTGCCCTCTCTGGTAGACAGGCAGCAGGGGAATGTGTGGGAATTCAGGTTTGGCAGCTGCATGCTACGGGAGTGAGATTTACCAGAGTTTGCCCCCAAGCTCCCTGTTGTGTTATGGGATGGCTGCTGAACACGTTGGCACACAGCACGCTTGTTCACCTGAACTGCTGGGGCAACAATCAGCAAACTCACAGTGCCTGTGAGCACCTGTGCAAGAAAGATTACCTGAATGAATGAATGAATGAATGAATGAATGAATGAATGAATGAATGAATGAATGAATGAATGAAGTTCAGGCTTGGGCACTGAGAACTCATGTGGCACGAACCCAAAACCTCAGGGGTTTTTAGTGGTTGTGTACTGCTGCATGTAAAAATATGCTAATTTGGTGTAAGGTCTTCTCTTCAGTAAGATGGCCAAAAGTGTCAGTGTACAGGTGTTAAAAGTTGTTGTCTTTTTAAAAGCTGTGTTAGGATTTACTGAAACCTGACTTTATTTTCCATACCAAACACTTTTGCAGAATCCCAAACAAAGCTCAGAGAAAGCAAGTGAACAGCCCAGTCAGTGTGTGGGTTTTTCCCACACTCGTAGCACGATTAGAGATATGACCCCAAATGTTCAGTGGTCAGAGCTGGACAAGTGTGTGGGCAAAAGCTTTCATCTCACCTGGCTTCTAAGTGTCTTACCTATGACAGTGATTTATGTCCCCCCTTTCCATTTCTCAGGAAAAATGAGATGATTGTGGGTGAGTTTTTGTTTATGAGTAAATACAAGAGTTACATTTCTACCAAGATGTGGGGTATGACAGTGCCCTCCTGGCTGGGTCAGTAGTTGGGGAGGCTGTGTGTTGTTTTTATATCAGTTGTTGCAGTCTAGCAACATATTATCTATTACCAAAGCAATTTTTCTTAAAAAAAAAAACCAGCATAGCTGAAGCAGAGTTCTTATGGTTCATTAAGGGCTTAAATATATCTAAACTGGCAACTAATCCAAACTTGTGTCTAAGGATGAATGAGCACTGGATACAGTCAGGATTTTGGGGGCTTGATAACAGTTCCTGACATATACACCCCCATACCACCTGGCGTGTGTTCAGGTGGAAAAGAAAAAATTCTGATTGTCTTGCTAACAACTTACTTTGAAACTAGTTTAATTTTGTGACTCTACAAACAGTGATGTGAGTGAAAGGTGTAAGAAACAAATGCAAATGATTAGTTCTGTGCACTATGGAGGTAGTCCATGTTTGATCTCTAATATACCATAAATGCAGAATGCCAAAAAATGAAGCAGTAACTGTTATGGGCTCTCTGGTCTTCCAGAGAACTTGTCTGGATGGCATACAAGAGCACACCTCTCCATATTCAGAATTTTCTAAAGATTTATCTTAAAGTATCTTTGTAGTTCTAAAACAGCATAATTCAAACATTTTCAAATTGTGAATTTCTTGTGTTTTTATAGTACTCTGGGTGGTTCTCAAAGACTATGGATGGGAGGGAAAAGACCATTGGTTCACTTACTAAATAAGTTTTTTCAGCTTTGGGACACCTTGTTTTTGCATGTTACTTTCTTTTTTAACCCTTAGACTAAAGTTAGTTCTTCTGGTGATGGAAGGCATGGTTAGGTATGAAAAATACTTATTGAAAGTTAGACTGTTTCTGGCAATATCTTCTCCAGCCTTACTATGCATCATTCAGAACCCTAATCTTATCTATCTGAGACTGCTTCAGGCTCTGAAAGACAAAAACACAATGTTGATTAAACCTAAAATCTGTATACAATTAATTATTGGCTGTTTGCTTATGCTGGAAGTAATTTTGTGCATAGATCTGCATGGCAAATCTTATATCCTTTATTCTTCAACTACTGCTTTACCAAGGTAAGTGTCTGCACTGATTACTCCATATTTGCAGCTGGGATTTTAATAATTGAACAAGATTTTAAAGAGTAACAACTCTTGAACAAAGAGAACATAACAATGGAAAATACTTCTTTGCAGAGCAGGACTGCAGTTTGATGTATGGCATGCTTCCCAGGGGAGTGGAAGTCATGTCAAGGCTTTGGGTAACGTTTTGGGGCTCGTGTGCTTTCTCTTCTATTAAGAGTGCTAGGCTAAGGCATACAAAGAGGAAGGTTGTGATGTGTTTTCCACCCTGCTGAGAGGCAGGCCAAGAGCCATGAATTGCTGCAGCCTGAATTGCAAAATGCTGCTGTCATGTCAGGGGCAATCCAGAGCAATGCTGTGTATAACTTTGGAGTGCGGTTGTGTGGAATAGACTGTGAAAGAAGGGAGCTGGGAAGAGGTTTTGGTCAGTTGTCCAGTGTATTTATGAGCTAGAGGGTTTTTAGTTAATCTGAGTTATTCATGCCAGAGTAGCAAAGCTGTTGTGTGTATTGGATCACAGAGAGGGATTTGAGAACAGCAGAAATGATTAATCCTTGTGCGTTCTAAAGTCTTTCCTGAAGAAGATGGGACTCAGTGTAAATGTCAGGAATCAGATCTGGAGAGGGTGACATGGATATTCTGACACGGTGTATTGCCTTTCTTTAAACACAACCTTGTGTTTAAATAACTGAGATTTCTCAGTGCCTTTGAGTCAGGCACCTTCATGTTTGCTGTGCTGGTGGAGAAGCCTGGTGAAGGCTTTTTACCCCAGCAATTTTGCAGTGCAGCCTGGTCCTCTAGATTGCAAGGCAGTCAGTTATGCTGTGGGGAAATACTTCCATGCAAATAAACTCTTGAAGGGGAAGAACCGAAATTTTTAATAACTTTTTGCACATTATAAGAAATAAGTGTAGCAGCCGGGAGTCATAAGTGCAGCAGTTCTTTCACTCAGTAACTGGTTTGTTAAAGCACATACTGGAGCTGTGGCAATGCTGGGCTCAGTTCTCTCCACCTGAGGCTACTCAAACCACCACCTCTCAGGAGAATCTTGCCTGTGACTGCTGTGAGGTTCATGCTCTGGAGCTATTGTGCTCCAAATGAAATCTGGATTCCTTTGAGACAGCAGATGTGAGAATGGTTTGAGGCTTCTCCTGGAATATTATTGGACACATCCTGAAGCACTTTTCAGTGTGAGATGGTTTTGTCTGTGGGCTTTGACTGTTAAACTAGGAAGCCCTTTCTTTTTTCCACATTATTCTTTGTTTCAGTATTTAGAAAGGGAAGGATCTTCAAAAGGAAAGCTTGAGACTCAAATTTGGTATTTTCTCCTTGGTATGTGGCTTGGCTCCTAGCTTGGTACACGTAGCAATCTTTTATTATCAATAACAGTTACTGTTCTATGTAATGATCCTATAATTAATTACACTACTTCAGCAAATCTTTTTAATTAAGCTTGCTTTTCACGTGGTGTAACAAAACAAAACATAAAAGGCCTCTTACTGTGTTGCAGGCTTTCTACTGACTTGTTTGTGTGCTCCTTTGTGGGCAGATCAGAGGCAGCAAACAAAATAATACTGGAAAGACATGAGCTTGAACTGATATTTGGTTAATGGAATTCCCTTGAGGTGTGGGAGAGGCTGAGCGACTGATTGTCCAGCAGGGTTCATGAGTGTGCCACAATGGGCAAATGTGTGTTTATCACAGTATTATGTTTGTCTGACAGCAGTTCCAGCTACAAAGAGTAACAGAGTGCCTCTGAGGCTATGGCTTAGTGATGTTCTTCTGGTTTTTAGATATGAACATTTTTTCTGTCCTGTTTCGAGAGAATATGGGGACCCATGATGTGTGGGAGTTACCTTTTTTTTTCTATTTCTTTTCAGATTTAATTTTAAATTGGATGTCTGAGATCAATTTTAAATTCGATGTCTGAAGTCAATGGCACTTGAAACTGCTCCCTCAATTTAACATCAACTTTTTTCAGTAATTCTTCTTACCTGCATGCTTTGTTTAGATCTTAGTAAAACTTGCCCTTACTTGCTTTTTTTAGGTATAGTGCAACATAGAAATAACAAAACTGGTTTTAAACATGCTATACTTAAAAATGGTTAGTATTGGAAAACAGCTCTGTGCAGACTGTTGTCATATTTTAGAGGTTTAAAAGAAAAACTGGTCCACTGTTATTACCTTTTTGTAGAAATATGGTGGTTGTTAGCTTGGGAGATCTAACAACATAAAAACATGCATTTACTATTTTGTCTTGGATTCAAGACAAAAAAAGGTGTACATGCTCTACATGTGTGCTTTTAGCACAAACACAAACGAGTTTGACAGAGGTGAAAGCCTGATTATGAAAAGAAGGATCTTGGCACTCCATGCAGGTTTTCCTTTGGTGAGATGAGGAGGAGAGAGGAATGAAGAATCACCAAAAAGAAGATGACAGAGCATCAGCTGATAGAGGTTCAGCTGTTCCTGTCAGGTACAGGCAGGGGCTGGTGTATTGGGGCCTGTTGGTTTTAGAAGGCAATGCATGAGGAAGGAGAAAAGGAAGCTTTCTTTTACTCTAAAAGGTACATTATGTGAAAGAAATTAAAAAAAAACCTCAAGGTGGGATGTGAATTTGCAATGTAGATGTTTAGAAATACTTTTCATGACTTAGTACAGAGAAATCGTCACTTAAACATATTTTGATATGACTGTTTATCTGGAAAATATTTTAATGCTCTTAAAGGATAATTTATCTGTCAATTTTGCTACACTTTGTTGTGTTAATTAGTGGCTGTAAGGAAAATACTAAAGCACAGAAGCAGGGGAGGGGGGAGGCATGAGAAAGAGGTATGTAAGCTTCAGAAGTGTAGAATTAGGTTATTCCTGAAAAATTTTAATACTTCAGAATTAGCATATCTTTTACATGCTTGATTCAGTTTCTCAGAGAACTGAATGCAGTCAATCCCTGACAATCTCTCTGGGAACTGAGTCAAAGTGTAATTCTTCTGTAGCTGATCCAGGTGGTGCTACGTCAGGAAGTTGCCTTACTTCGTGTCAAGTTAGAATTTCCACAGTAACAAGGGTTTGGTATTTTTTCAAATAAATCACTGGTGCAAGCTCCTGCTTTTGCACGTCTCATGTAAGGCTCTCTTGAATGTTTTAATGGCATTTTAGTGTTCCAGTTGCACAAGACCTTTTTCTGCCAGTCAAACATGTTGTGAGTGAGGTGCTGGTTTGCTCTTCCAAGAGACTGATGAGTAACCAAGCTCAGATGAATTCCTCTTGTATTACACTGGTGATTCAGGTACTTGGAAGATTGTCTTCTTGAATTAACCTCTCAGTTTGTCACTCTGCCTTTGGGCAGAGATTGTTTTGTAGGAAGAGCTAAAAAATGTGGGATTTCTTTAATATCTTACTTCCTTCTTTTCTGTTCGAGCTTAAGAAAAAAAGCTGCATAAAAGGAGTTATTTTTTTCTGAGGTTTGGAAGCTTCTTCCTCCTTCAGGCATTCTGATTTTTGTTGTTCTTCAGAGCATGGTGGACACCTACAAGAGGTCCATGAGGAGTTCAGAAGAGAACTTGGATTGGCTTTCACTTGTTCTGTTTGCCCACCAATGTTGCACCCTTGTGTTTTCCTCTTGCTGCATAAATAACATACTGCTGACCTGATTCTAAAACCCCTACTTCTTTCATTCCTTATGAGATAGAGAGAAGATTAATTATTGTATGTTTCTTTAATATCAGTTTTTCATATGCAAATTTTTATATTCAAATTTATGCTTTGATTTATTTTGCTGTTTAAAAGGTCACGATTTTTTGTTTTCAGAAAAGAAAATAAAGTAGTAGTTTTCATTTCACATGCATGTTTTTGTTAAAGAATTGTAGGGAAAAACACAAAACTAGCCCTTGGAAGAGGTTTGAGCCTCCAGTGAATTGGAGAATTCTGCTTCCTCTTGGTGAGGTTTTCTTCTGCTGCTATCTGAATCTCTTGCAGTATGGTTTCTTTCTTCAGCCTAGAACTTGCTGATACTGATACTAGAAATGTTGCTGACTCTTACTTTCTGAGACTGAGCTTTGGTTTTATTGCCTATCTGTAACAGATGTGATGTGGGCTAAATGATGCCAAAATCCTTTTTTTTTAATCTATCCTAGTGCATCTTCTTTCTAGCACAGCTGGAAATTTTCCTTGTAAATAATTAAATTCATTGTATATAATAGCTTCCTCAGAATCTTTTAAAATGTAAAAATAATATATGTAAATTATATCAATCATATCTCCTATTTGAGATTTACTGATCATTTCTCAAAACATATCACTAGATTTAAAATATCTTGATCTGTGGATGTTTTTATTTTATCTCCTTTTCCTGTGTGATCAGTGATCCAAAATCAAGTTCTACTTTCTTTAAGGCTGGGCTTCACAAAGCACCCATCCCCCTCTTCATTTCCTTTTGTTCCCTCAGTCCTTCTCCAAATAAATATTATCAAACTATTCAATAGGGTTGTCACATGATTTACCTCACCTACAGTGTCAATTACGTCAAACATACATTATTTCAAACTTGGACAGATACAGTGACTTTTTCTTGTAACTTGACATCTGGACATATTATGGAATGCTTTTAGGAAAGATTTATTTTCTTAATGAATTTAGACTTAAAAAAACTAATGGCTATACCCCTTCTTTACCTTTATACCCAGTGCTCAACTACTTGCTTTCATCTTTTTCTGGTCTGTTTCTCTCTTGGGATAAGAGTCTTCTCAAAAAAAATTTTTTACTATTTGAAAAAAAAAAAAAGTCAACATAAGAGTCTCCAAATTCTTCTCTTGTCTCTGCAGGTTTGTGTGATACCTCCATAGATCAACATAAGATACTTTAGATACTTTCCAGCTTACTCTGGCAACCTCACTTCTGTTTTTTTTTTTTTATTTTGGCAGACTGGGCACCATTTTCTTGCCTTTGGTCTTATGCTGGTATCTTTTAGTCTACTAATTGAAGTGCACATAAGAGTTGCTCCTAAGAAGCTTTGGGATAATATCCCTGTTTTTCCAGCCAGGATGCCCTCCAGGTATGCCTTCGGTAGCTTTTAATTTCCTTCTGTAGACACAGAAAGTATTAAGTAAGTAATAAGTGTTAAGTAAGTATTTGTTAAGTAATTCCAAAATAGCTAAAACAATTGATGCAACAATTGAAATATAATTCTGGATATCTTTATATTCCTCTTCATTTATGTCTCCATATTTAATTTAATTATAAATAATTTGTTTCAGAGTTTCTGTTTCCCTTATGTCACCTCTTTGTAACAGCTGCAGACAAGAAAAGGGACAATACTAGATTAATTAATTTCCTAAAGCTTTTTATTTTCTTGGACGCTACTTGATATTGACATGCTCCTTGGCAACACTAATATTTTCCTTTTCAAGTCTGTATTTCATGCACCAAAAAACCCACCACACAATCCCCTGCTATTTGACTAGAAAATAAAATCCACTGCTTCCAGGGCAGAAATGGATGAGTAAATCTTTTCCAGGGAGAAATGGATAAGTAAATAATTTCCAAAGATAAAGCTGAAGGATCCATGGTATGTGCTCAGTCTTACATCTGCTCCATGTGTTTGTCTGCTCAGCAACCTTCCTTTACAATTGGCATTGAAGAAGTAAAGTATTTGATATGCTCAGAAAATAATGGATTAGGAAATGAAAATCAAATTTTTGGGTCTGAACAGAGACTTAACTTCTCCTGCTTAATTCTTTCAACATGAGCACATCCATCTCCCCCATCTGGGCTTTCAAGAAACTAAAATCCCTTCCATGCATTTGTGATGGAAACAAACTGACCTTGCTAAGAGTCCCTCTACTTCTAAACACAGTATCCTCAGTTTGTCTTCTGTTGTGGTCAGAGATTATTTTCTTTCTGTTCTGTTGTAATTTTTGCAAACCTGGTGTATTTTTTGCCTCATCACTGAATTTTGCATGAATAGAAATTGGGGCCATTTTTTCAGCTGTACTCAAAGTTGGAAAGAACATCTACATTTACTGAGGAAATTCAACTCACCTGTGGTTGTGAAATAATGTATATTTTGTATGGTCTGTGTGCATGCTGTTCCTTCATTGCCTATCGCTTGCTGTTGGTAAGTGTCTGATAATTTGTCTTCCTTACACTCTGATGCTTGGGAACTCTTTCCTCTCCAGAACAACTAATGTTTAGACAGTTTAGCTGAAATGCATCCCTTTGTCAGCATTAAGACACCACTGGTAAAATCACAGAGTAGCACAGAGAAACACGACAGAGGTAATCAGACTATCAAGGTTATAATCTGCTCCTTGTGTTTGTGGCTACAAGTCAGAGTGGCAGAGGGGACCATTAGGGTGAAGGCATAGGGTGCCTGCAGTTAAAAACACACAAAGATGTGAAAACACTTGAGCATCATTTAGAAAATGGGAAGTGCTGTTGTTTCATCTGGTTCATCTCTAATTGTTTTAGCCTTTGGCGTGACTAGCCGTGCTGCTGAATTGGCTGTGGCAGGGCTGGATCCAGGCTGGCTGAGATTGCTTTAGGGGAAACAATACACAAAAGGTGTGTGTACTTTTTAAATTAAAGACAAGTGAGTGTACACAAAAAAACTCATTCTGCCGAAATATGCTAAACACGCAGCGGGACAGCCTCAAGAAACAATGCAATTCTGTTCTGTTACCATGATGTAGATAATGCTTGAAGATACAGGTAAATATTATAAAAAATACTCAAAAGTATTTTGAGAAATAAGTGTTTGTATCGGGAAAGAAAAACAAGAATTTTCTTATGTTTGTTCATTGGCATTTTGATTTGATTTAGTGTGGAGTTGGGTTTTCAAAATCATGGTTCTTTAGAATTCTTTCTAAGACTTATATGGGTGATATTTATTTTCCACTGTGAAGGCATTTTTTTGTGCGTGTTCCAGCTCTTGCAAACAAGTCAGTTTCACTTTTAATGAAATTTCATGGTAGTTTTCATTGTTGCTGTGAATCAAAGACAAAGTTTACCTTTCACATACAGTAAAGAATTTTTTTCATTTGGTAGGCATGTCCTGTAGCTGTCCTAAGTGAATGTATATTTGAAGTAAATTAAGAATTGAATAGATAGCACTGAAAACTCCACCCCCTCATCTCTGTACCCAAGACATATTTCTATTAAAAAGAAGGGGGGGAAAGCCAGCTTTTTCTCCTTCTGCAATTACTATCAGCTTTAGGGTCTTCTGAGTTTATGCAGGCAGTATAAATGAGGTCACACTGGAATTTTCATTCTCCTGAAATTTCATCAGCAGTATGATCAGAAACAGCATTTCTCAATAGGACAAAGGAAGTATCCTATTGTTTTCATTGTACAGATCAGACAACAGGCCAATGTGCAGCTCATAGGAGAAATTAGTAACACCTTTCAGAAGTGGGTAAAGTTTGATTTGTTGTTGCAGTCCAACAACAAGTAAGAGCACTAAAAACCATAGATTTTGTGGTTTAGTTTTTTCAAGCCCATACATTCCAGCTGTAGAGAAAATATTTGTGTAATGAAAGAACAATTTTTAATACCAAATTTACTTGGAAAAACGTGAATATTTTACTGCCCCCGGGCCATTTTCGTTTTAATATATTCAGCTATCTGCAGGCATGGATTTATTAGAAGAATGTTGGGTGAATTCCATGTTCTCCTCTTGTGGGTGCTGTTCTCATCTCTTTGCTCTAAATCCAACAGTTGTAAGCTAAGTAATGAAGCAGCCTTGTTAGCACCACCACCAGCAGTTCTGTACGAAATGTGATTATTGTGTTCCATAAGGAAAGCAGGGAGTGTCGAGGATTGCTGTGCTGAGCAAGAGGCATTATAGGCTCTGGGTGATTTGTTTGTTCCTGCATTGGGGTGACTGCACACCCACCTAAAGTGGTGATAGTGTGAATCTCCATCTGTGCCACTGGATGAAGTGGCACCATTTTAACACTTTGGCATTAGTTAATTTCGTGTGTTGCCCGATCAGTGTGTGCCCTTTCTTTGTCAAGACCATCTGCATGAATATTTCAGTCTATGTAGACAAATGCCAAAAGTGCTAGAGCATTCTACTTAGTCATACAAGTCTCTTTAAGAGATTTTAAATTGCTGTTATACAAACTGATGTCACTTTACTCCGTGTTAGTAGGTTTGACAAGGCTTGCTCACTGGTAACACTTTCTGGAAATCTGAAGATCTTAGTAGAGCCAGCCCAACTTCTTATTTTTTGTTATTTTTATTTTGTGTAGCTTGTGTGCCTAACAGGCTGGGGTGAAAGAGAAGAATTTGTGCATGCTACTAATGTGTTTTGCCATTATATGGGTGCTGTGTTCAAATAGTCTTTTTCAGAGAATGAATAAAAAATGAACAATATTAGTTTTTTTCTGTACAGTATGAATGATAACTATATTTTAATGTATTAGGTTGTCTTATTTGCACGAGTGTCAGTTCCTCCAGGCATTCCACTTTAGTGATCTCCTGATTCCTTATGAAAATTGGAGCTGCCTTGCATTTATGAATGGGTCTGAAATGGGCCACTTTAAATATGGTAACCATGTTTTAATGTTATTACCCTACTGGGCTCATCATGTACCAAAATACCCTTTCAAGTAAGGGCTGGTGTTGCTCCGTTTGCACAGCAGAGAACGGGTGGCATAGAAGAGTTTCTTGGATGGATTATAATAATTTTACTCACTTGTCTAACTGTTGCTATCCACGTCTTGAGACAGGGGAGGATGGACATTCCAGTCTTTTCTACTCTTGTAGAATTGGAGAGAACATGAAAGGTTTCCAGTGTGAAAAAGGAATCCAGCAGTCTGCCAAGTTAGCTCTTTTTGTAGAGACTGGCCTCAGAATCGTTTGAAGCTTTGGTAACATTTGCTCGCACTGAAGCTCCTGATTCTGCCCTCTCAGCTTTGGAGGTCCTCCTGCTGCTGTTTATGTTCTTGATCAAGCTTGGCTGGACTGATGGAATAGGTCTTTTTTAATAACTTGTTGCTGTTTGTTTCTTGCTGTCCTTTTGGCCATGGCTTGAATGTTCAATTCTAGTCTGTCCCCATGGGGAAGATTGACAGCTGCTGTATTTAATAGAACTCATACAAATTTATTCTGCATTAGGACTCTGAAGAGATTAAAAAAAAAATATTCTGATCTTATCCTAAAAAAAAAGAACTCACTTGAGTATTCATTCAAGCTGAGGCACAATGAGAATAAACACCCCATGTAAAATCTGAATTTCTTAAACACCTGTTGCAAAGAAAAAAACTTCTAAAGTATTTAAGTTAAAGGTTACCACAGTAAAATAATTAGAAGTAGAAAGAAATCAATCTGCTAGATTAGATAATGAGGGGCTTTAGGTGTTGGCCTTCTCTCTATCTTGGTATCATAGCAGGTGTTTTGGTAAACTAATATTGTCCAACAACACTTTGTTCAACAGGTCACATACTGTGAAGTGGGGAAAAAATTGTTGTGGGGTAATAACCTGACCCCACTGTAGAGGAGAAGCAGAGGTGGGAAACCTACCAAATCTGTGCTGAAAGGGCATTCCCTGCATGATGATGATTTACTTAAGTCAGTAGATGATGTAAAAAGAGTTTTTTCCAGTATTGACAAGTACAAAATAGTATGGTGTGAGATGCTTGGGGAAAACACTTGGTCTCAAAATAAGCAATTTCATGACAGAATTACTGATTTTCCCAAAGAAAAGTTAGGAAGAGGTGCATGGCATTCCATTAGCCAGAAGAGTAGTGCTGTGGAGAGACAGTTTCGTACTGACCCTGGTAGCTCTTCCCAATCCATAGGTCATGGCAGTTAGTTTTTTTCCTTCTAAAAATTAAAACCTAATTTAGCCTGACACGAGTCACTGAACAGTCCATTAAAAAATTTTTGTTTTGCTAAGCATTTCTTTGTACAGAGTGCCAAATAAAGGGGTGGTTTCACAAATGTGCTGTCTGAATGAGACTGGGATAACTCTGTGATTTTTATGGGCATTTTGGAGTACTCAGCACCACAGCTGAATAGATTCAATGATAATGACCTTTCCAGTCCATATTTGGACTTAAATACACGTGTCCAACTTTGAAATAAAATTTTGGATAGTGAGAATATTAGAAACATCATTAAAGTCTGGAAGGGACTCCTTCTCATGAAGTCCTACCCAAAACTGTGCTTTTCCACACTTGCATCCCCACGGTGCCCCAAACTTTTGTATAATTGCTTGGTGACTTGGATAAGGTACTGATATAATTAAAAAAAAATCCATCCAAAGAAGTGGGTAGGCAGACTGTCCCTCAGAACCCAAACTTAAACCAATTTGACCCTCTGAATAAGCCACATTTAATGTGTTAACCAATAAATGACAGTACCAATGCTGCTAAAAAAACAACCCAAACCCAGCAAATCTAGAACTACTAATTACTTTTCTACAAATTCTTGGCTTCTGCTCCTTCACTGCATTTCTTCCAAGAGAGAAACCTGGACCCCAGTGAAATCTGTTGTGCCTATGCCATTGTTTTCACAGGAATTAACTTTATATGGTTGACACAACTGACAAAAATGCTTGCCAATCTCAATTTATTAGTTTTAAATTATACCCTCTATGTCCTGTGTGTCAAAGAAAATACTACAAAGAGGAGTCATGTTGGTGGGCAGATAGCTGATGAATAGGAATCTTGATATAAACAGAGTTTGGGGCTGGATATTTTCTTGCTGTAATTAGGATCTCAATCAGTCTGTACTACAAACTAGAGCTTTTCCTTGAGAAATATATAGCAAAAAGCAAACAAAATACTCTCTGTGTTATAGTGTTAGTTACCATATAGCTCTGAAAAAGGCTGCCATAAAGAGTCTTATTGGTTGAATTTTAATATCTCATGCATTGTAAACACTGAAATTGGATATGTCACTGAAAGCTGCTCTTTGGCAGTTTCAGCTTGCATGACCTGCATTTACTCAGCAGATCACTGTAGGTCCTGCTGATCTTCCCCTGACACCACTTGAACAAGATCTTTCTAATGGATACCTTTTTTTTTTTTTCCTTATTTTACTTACTGTTCCTCCCCCCACCTTGTATTAGGTATTAACATGCTTTCCTTGGAAACTGGAGCATGCATTTCATCTCCTGCTATTTCCTTCTTCAGCAAATTTATTTTAGTGCCAGAGCAAGGGAATGCTCAGTGGTGTAATATTCAAATGGGTGATATGCTTAAAGCTGCCATATTGTGCATTGGCAAAAAGAAAAAAGGAAAAAAGGGTAAAAAGAGTCTTATGTTTTTGAGAGAATTTAGCCCTGGAGGCACTCTGTATTCTGTAGCTGTCCTGGTCTATCAAGGGGAGCTTGGCAGCAAGATATAATCTTAAAATTCAGATGGCAGCAGGTTTCTGATTTTTCCAGCTGGCAGAATCTGGGGTGCAGCTCAGGCAGACCATGCTGAGCAGCCCTTAGCTTGGCTCTAACACACACTTCCATGCAGCTGGAAGTGCTCTCTAGCGAGGATGGCATGGAAAGTGTGTGTGGGGGATGCTGTCTGTGTCAAACTATGGACTTTTGAAGTGCATGCCTGCGTTTTAAATTTGTGTTCAAATCAGTCACTCGTACTTAAAAAGACGCACTCATGAAACAGTTTGGCCTGAGATTTTTTTTTTTTATAACATACCATGTGGTAAGGACAGACTGGCATTAGAAAAATGACATCACAGCTAATTTATGGGGTCAAAAAAAGAATCACACAAGATTCCTTGTGTGAGGAATCTTTTTGCTATAGGTTTACTCAACAATATCTCAACATGTATTTCTCACAGTGAAAACTGCTGTAGGCTTTAGGTTTTATCAAAAGGCCTCTAATGTCAGCAATCCTGCTATGATATGCAGAGTAGCAGAAAAAAAGCCACAATAGAGGCTTAGTTTTTCTCCTGGGCACCTAACTATGAACATCATAAATTTGTTTTACTATTTATTTCAGACTATATATTGTAGTCTATCTAATTTAGTTATTATGATCAGTGAAATCATATTTAGAAGAGCTCTCTGAGAACAGCCAGCAGTTTGAGGTCAAAACCCAAGAAGAATGACAGCTGGTGAGATTTGGATCAGGATTTCGGAAGCGGGATCTCCCCAGAAGCATCACAGCTTTGGTTTTTGGGTGTAGCTTTTAAGGAAATTGTCTGAAGTATTTGGGAAGGGAACTCCTTCTGTGCCTGTGCTTGTTCTTAACCACTGTTCATTATCCTGTGAAGTGTTCCTCATTAACAGGGGTCTTCTCTAACTTCAGCTTTTAAAATAAGTAATTGTACTGCCTGAAACAGTTTTTCACAGTCAGATCAGTACCCTGTCTCTAAAAGAAAGGGCTAAATTTTGAAACTGGCTAGATAATTGCAGATTATGCTATCTGTATGTACTTGTGCTTTGTAGATTGACCTCGCTCTCACATGTCAGAATTTTATTCCAATAATGCCATTTTTGATATGAAAGAAGATATGAGATGAGCTCTGAGCGGGTAGCACAGCAGAGTTTTCAATAAGCATGGGCAAGGATTGGCAGTGATTTTGTGATAGTCTTTGACAGCAACAGGGGATTTACATCTCACTTCTAATAGTGAAATGTGTATTACGTATGAAATATTTTACTCAGCAGTATTCCTTTTGAACATTGGGTTCTCCAGTTTAGGTTTTTCCCAGGCTATGTTTGGATACACAGAACCTGGAAGGGTGACATGATTTGGTACTATACATATTGCTTATGACAGTGGAGGTGTCACACAGCTGTGTTCTCAAAAGCCAGACCTTTGCTACTAGTTAAATATCCAAAGATGTTGCAACAGTTCAGTTTATAAAGTCATAAAGATAATTATGTTGAAGAATGTTCATAACTAATGCTTAAAAAGAGATCCAATATCTTGGACTATTTAAGTAAATCATTAGGGGAAAGAAAATGCCACACTGAAGACTTCTTTAACCTTCTCACATTTTTAGTGCAAGTACGGTCCTACAAAGCTGCTTGATTTGGAAACAAATTTACAGAAGTAATTGGCATATATGTGCATATAAATAGGAATAAATGCATTTAAATGGCTATCTCCCAGCCTATATTTAGCAGTGGATCAAGTGCAGAATGCTCTTTCCATATCCTTTATTTCCTTTGAAACAGTACTTTGCATGATGAGTTCCTCTCTGTAGATTGTTCTGTTAACTTTCTTCCATCTGTATCTCCCTTTAGCCCCAGGCTGTTAAAAATGAGACAGTTTTTGAATGAATAATGCTTATGTGATGACTTTTTTATATGATTAAAGAAAGTGTGGGATGATATTTTGGTACCCTTTTTTTTTTCCACTTCACTAATGATGATATATAGACTAAGATTTTCTAAGAAAGAAAGAAGCAAAAATACTCTTCCTGTTTGATCTTGTTCCTTGGTAGGAATTAGGTCCTGTTTTGCCTTTGTTCATTTGGGCTCAAGCTTTTTCTAAAGAAGATAACTGATGCCTGCTTTAATATTTTTTCAATTGGAGGAAAATATTATCTGTACTTGTGCTAAATTAAAAGTATCCTATAACTTGAATATGTGGAAAGAAATATCACAAATATTATTGACATGAAAATCTTAAAATTTAAGAGCTTAATCTCCCTTAATTCAGTATCAGGTTACAATTAATATCAGTGATATTTTGCTGCTGAACTCAAATCTACTGTTAAAATTGTATTTCAGTAATATAGGCTGTACAGATCTCTGGTGATAGGGCTTGTGAGTGTCAACAAAAAAAAAATGAACATTTTTTCAAAGCTACCTGTGGCTCATACGACATTTGGCCTTTCACTTATCCAAGCAACTAATGATGTGAAAGTTAGTTGTTTAATGGAACAGGCTTTCAAGGGCTTTAATTATTCAAAGGACAATAAAGGCAAGAGTCAGAAAATGTAATGTTAAACAACGGATCCACTTCATATCCCTGACACCCTATGGAGCTATTTTGAAGTTAATGAATCTCTTTGTTTCACCCTTATTTATCTAAAAGAAAAGTAAGCAAAACCCATGAACTACCCTCAAAGAAATGCTTTCATTGACTCTAATGGAGTTATTGGCATTAGTAAATCTAACTGTGATTTAAAGAATTAGCAGTCTGCCCCTCAATCTGTGCTCTGTTCAATTAAATGTTGAGAAATGGATAGGCATACAGCAGCCAAAGCTTTAGGTTACTGAATGAGGTATTTTAAAGTCATTGGAAGCTTTACAGAGTTTAAACTTAAAAAAAAATAAAACAACAACAACAAAACAAAACAAAAAACCCACCCAAAACCAACCAGCCAACCAACCAAACAAAAAAAAAACAACAAAAAACACCACAAACCACAACTTTTTTCTGTTCCACTTGGAGAACATATGGGATGTTCTGTGACTTGGGAATTAATCCTCCTTGTTTTTTCTGATGGAAGTCCTTACTTACTTTAGATATTCAAGGGAGTACAGAATAGAATTTAAGGTATTGGTCAAGGTTTAGTAAAATAAATACTAAATGGGGAAACCAAGCGAAGGCTTCAGGACCTTTCAGCTGTTGTGATGGACTTTTATTATCTATTTCCCCCTGGGTTTGACCTAACAGAGAGTCCTCCAGAGAGGACTTTGGTGAGCAGAGAGCATTTTGGTGCCGTGTTGGTTGATGAAGCACTTGGGTGATGTAGAACAGATGGAGCTTGGTGTGATCTTCACCTTCCCTTCAGCAAAGCAAACCAGGAAACTTCATTAGTGTCATTTGTTCCTGGCTGCTGGCCCCTGGCCCTTTGTGGTGGCTGTGGCAAGGAGATCTGTGGGTGCTCTGTCACTGGCACTTTGCCTTTTTTTGGGAGAGCGGCACAAAGCTTGTAGTCTGAACTAGAATTTATCTGGTGTGTTTGAGAGAAACTAGAAATTAATTTAGGGACTGAGAGGCAATGTTGGAGAGTCATTAAATTTTTAACGAGCAGAAATTATCAGGGACATCACTTTGTTCATCACATTTGTGTCTAGTCTTTTTTTTTTTTTTTATACCTATGTCTTTCCCATTCTCTGATTAAGATTTGTAGCCATACAAAGACCTTTAGAATTATGGCTCTGATGTGAACTTATTTTCTTATAGCTGTGCTGCGTAGTTGGTAAGGTCAGAGAACAGTGAGTTATGGTGCCTTCAGCCTTTTAAGGAAACTATTTGCAGTGATGTTTAAAAACAAACAGTTTTCTCTGTGTGAAATGAGTAGGTCTTGGTTCAGTCGGTAAAGAAATGAAAACATTGCATATCAGATAACACAGCTGGGATTTTTCCACATAGTTCACAGCCTCTGTGTTAATCTCAGACGTTTAAGAGATTAATAAGAAGGATTAGTTTTGTTCATTTATTCATTCTCTAAAGACACTTCATTCACAGTAGGTACAGGTATACTGACATGAAGAGGCTTTGGTGGTATGTCAGCAGAGTTCAGATGCAATTTGCTATACTTATTGGACTACTTACACTAGAAAACTCTCTGAGCAAAGCCTGCATCTATATATTTCTCCTGAGAACGATGGAATATATTTGATGATTTTTTAGAGGAACTGAAGTTTTGAACTCTTTCTCTAACATATTGTGGTGAAATAATTCGGTGTGAATCCTGGGGAGGAGGTTAATTGTTGCAAACCAAAGTAACACGTGATACCAGTTACAGAGGAATCAAAGGATAGCAGTAATAAAAAATAACATTGATGCAGCAATAATAAAGTGAGTTGCTCTTGCCATGCTTATCGACTTTAGATACAACCTCACAGAAGAAAGTTTTCTTACACTGTGAATAAAAACCTCCCAAGTTTTGATTTTATGCTGTTATGCTGTTTGTTTTATGTTGGGTAGGGCCTTGTGCACTTGTAACTGAAATGTTTGCTTAGAAATAGCACAGAAGTGTAATGAATGCCCTTTATCTGTAGTAGCTTTGTCTTTTAAAGCCAGTTAAGATTTAATACATCTTTGTACAAGTGTGTATATAGTCATACATGTCTCCTGCTATCTCCCAATTGATGCTGTTGGACCTTTTTGCAGCATGTCAAGCAAGCTATTAACATGCACTTCAGTTTATAAACATCCTGGTAATTATGTTTCTGATTTCCTACATCTGTGAAATACAATAGACTAAGACTTTTTGGTTCAAAAATTTAACACCGTGTAGGATTATTTGGAAATGAAATTCACAATTGAAGCTGTGCTCTCAATGTCTTTTAATCTGTACTGAATAGTCTGGAGTTTTTTACAACTCCCAACTTTCATCTAGCACTTAAATACTGAGCCCACTCTGGGCTTCTCAACACATTTCCCACTGGTCCTCCACTGCACCTGCTGTGCTGCCATCAGCCATTAACGTTCAGACAAAGCCAACAGCTTGTTAGGATGTGTCTGAGACACTCAGTAGTGCAGATGGCATGTTCTGTCTGCCTCTACCTGCAACATCTGGCAACAGTCAGATGTGAGAAAGCCCAAATGAGAAGGAAGGAGATAATGTTTTTAAGTTGAATTGAATAAATAATTTTTTTTCAGACAAATTATCGCAGTTTGCTTCAGGTCATAAAGAAAAAAAAAATAAACAACGTGAATGGAGGGCAGAATTACCTTGCTTGGTTGAATTAATGGAATGAATTTATATATTGTGTGGACTTCCAATTCAGTTTTTGAGAAATTCTGTAATTTGGTTTAGAGCTTAAGAGATCAATGCTGTAGTACCTAGGGAGTTTTCTCCTTAACTATCCCCAAGAATCTATCAAACTACACACTAGGCAGATGGCTGGGAACAAGTTTTTCTATGCTGTTAGTAGCTTTGCTGTTGGTCTTGATACAATTTTAAAATGGTTTCTAATTGTATTTGAGATTGTTCAGATCAGTTTCAAATGGCATTGTTTCTTTCTAAATGACCTTGGTGTTGTTATGAAGAGCCTGACAATACTGTGGCTGACTTTGCCATCTCATCACACGGACAAGAATATTCAAATTTATTTCTTTCAGAATCAAATGCTTTTTTTCCCCTCATACCTTATCCTTCAAAAAGCCTTAGTGTGGTAAGGTGTAATGTAGTGTCCTTCATGAAGCTTGTACTGTGTAAAAACTACAACTTTGTAAATAATGTGCACGTGTATGCAAAAGCAAAATCTGTGCCATGGAGAACCAATAACCTGCATAATTCTCAATCATCTCAGTTTTGACTGGAGACAGTTTGGCATTCTTGATTTTTGTCAGTTAAGAAGGTGAGAGGGTTTGGCTTCTGAGATTGGCTGAGTGATTTGGCTGCCTTTCCCCTCCACTCTCCCATTTTCCTTCAGTTGTTAAATCGTCTTGGTCTTGATCCATGAACAATTTTGCTTTTGCTCTCTCTGGTTTCAAGCTGGGAGCACTGGGAGAGGGCAGTGAGCTCTGAGCATAGCATGGGATGGGATGGAACATCCCTCTGGCCAACTTGACTCACCTGTCCTGTCTGTGTCCTCACTCAGCTTCTTCCTTACTCCCAGCCTACTGGTTGGGGAGAGGAGAGGAAGAGAGTGGGGAAAGGAGAAAGCCTTGGTGCTTCATAAAATCCCTTTTTTTTTTTTCCCAGCTTTGTTGTGTCCACCTAATTGTTCAGAAACAGCCACAACAATGTTGTGTTATCTACACAGTTTTAGCCACAAACACAAAGCACAGCACCATATGGACTGTTGTGAAGAAAATTAATTCTGCTCCAGCCAGATCCAGTATGGACAGGAAACTCTGTCCAAGT
Organism: Leptocoma aspasia; assembly: GCA_013399835.1. Taxonomy (NCBI): domain Eukaryota; kingdom Metazoa; phylum Chordata; class Aves; order Passeriformes; family Nectariniidae; genus Leptocoma; species Leptocoma aspasia. The sequence continues at coordinate 448,288 of VXAX01004092.1, read as the reverse complement.
TAATTAAAGATAAACAAATCTTGTGTAGATTTAACAAGGCACTTTTTGCTTCTATGTAGACAAAGCGTGCTAGAAAGTGCTGAATTGTGGAGGAGAGGTGAATAAGATTACAGTGCAGTGGACACAATAAAGCTGTAAGGCCCCACTCCATCTCCCTCAGTTTTACTAAGCTCAAGAGAATTTTATAGATTTGAAAGATGGGTCGTGTCAGTAAATTTTAAGATTTGTTGGTCTGCCAAAGAAGGAGGAACAGAATAATGTGGCTTTTTCATCTACAACAATTTTTGACAGTGCTAATGAGTGCAGAACAAGAAGTGAGGAAGGCTGATTTCTGATATCAAAACCAGCTCCTGGGCAAAGATCTCATCCTGTTACTTGCAAAGTGTCTTGGCTTTCAAAATAAATAATGCAGACAGTCTAGATTTTTTTTTCCAGAATCTGTAGAGTAGAATCTTGACAACACTAACATAAAATGTGACACTATTAATCACGGTTAAGTTTTGAAGAGCCATTAGTAGAGAGGCATATTTTGTGTTAGCATTATGAAGTTAAGACAAAGATTGCTTGAAAGTCCAATGTCCACTTTTTTCATGTTTGCATTTAAGCGTCTAAGATGTTTTTGTGAATGTAAAGTAATCAGGTAGTTATGAGAACAGAGTTTTAATTAATGCTTCAGCAAAAAAAAATACATCAGTATTCTGTATCTCTTGCATCCTTAAAATAGTTGTCTTCATTCTGACTTGAGTTGTGATTTTCTGCCTTTTACAAATCCTGTTTTCTCCAGAGTAAGAATTAGACTACTTTAGAAGCAATGGCAGTCTATCACATAAAGCAAAACATGCAGAATATTTGCATTTTGAACTGCTGACCTGTTTGCAGGCCTCATTTTCTCTCTCATTGAAAAGCTCCAAAAATGCCTGTTATAACCTTACAGCTGCTAAAAAGGGAAAAGAAAAGTATGTAAAGCAGGGTACCAGACTTCCTCCTGTCAATACAGCTGAATAGATTCAGCTATTGTCAGTTAAGTAGGTACTAGTGCTATTACACTTACAAACCCGATGTTCCTAATCAAAGTCAAGTGTTTGCCATTTCCCTGAGTGGAGAAATCTGACAGTCTCATTTAAAAGTGATGGAAACAATAAGACAACAAGCAGGTTTTTGGAAAGGAGAAATGAAGAAAAAAAAAAAAAAACCAACAAGGAAATGGTCACAGTGGCAAATTTTGGGTGGTTTTTTTTTTTTTGTTTGCTTCTATTTCATAAACCATAAACTCTCTCAGACTTGCACAATGCAGCAACCAAGAGGTGATCCCATCTGTGTAACAAATCCTTTCCTTGTCTTCAGCACTCTCCTAATGACCAGGTTAGGAGGAAAGGGCACCTGCCCATGCTATTGATTGACCCATGTCATAAAGGTGAGTTGCAGCAAAAGGAATGAAGTCTTGTCATGAATGCTTAGCAGAGAACAACCTGTGGCTGGGCACAGGAGAGGGGTGAGGTAGGGGCTGCTCAGTGGGGCAAACAATTCTTAGGTGTGTGTTACTGGTGTGTGGTACTGCTGGGCTGCTGCTTTCCAGCCATAGCTGGAGTCGCCACAGCTAAATGTGAATATCCACTTTTGAATGTCATAGCGCTTTGTTGTTTTGTAGGATTGAAATGTGTTGCTTCAAAATGGCATGTATAGCTCCTTCAAAGATGAGTCTGCCTATGTAAAATGGGCATACCTGCCACATCCGGAGGGATTAACTAAAAATCTGCAAGCTGGTTACTGTTCCCTTTTATATTAGATTTAAAAACAAAGATTTCCTGATATAGGTCCTTCTTTTTTTTCTCTCTATGAACACTAGTGATTTTTTAAAATGAGAAACAGAAATATAATTTGGTTGTGCAGAAAAATACAATATGTGCCAAATGATTGATCACTTTTGGACTCAGAATCCTCAGGCAACTATTTTGCAGTGCATTTTAGGAGTAGTTTTGAAGATATAAATAGATCATCACAATCTGTGGCAATTAGCAGATAAGAAGAAATAACAATCAGCTCTATATACTGGGTACTTAGTAAAGCTGGATTTTAAAACCAAAGGGAACATAAAATTTCCCCTTGCAGCTCATGATTCAGTCCTTCTGTGTTGGAATGCAGCAGCAGAAAAGCTGATTTGTGGGATACAGTTTAATGACGTGTTGTGGTTTAACCCCAACAGTAACTCAGTCCCATTACTGCTGGCCCACTCTTCTCCAGTAAGAAAAAGTGAGAAAACTTGTGGCTTGAGATGAAAACAGCTTAACAGGTAAAGCAAAAGCTGTGCATGCAAGCAAAGCAAAACAAGGAATAAATTCACCCTTTCCCAGGGCCAGACAGGGGCTCAGCTATCCCAGGAAAGCAGGGCTTCACCACACTAATGGTGACCTGACTTTCTCTTTCTGAGTGTGATGCCATATGGATCATCATATGGAACATTCCTTAGGTCAGTTGGGAGCAGATGTCTCAACTGTGTCCTCTACAAACTCCTTGAACACCTCCAACTTACTCACTGGTGAGATAAGGAGAGGAAAAGACCTTGGCTCTGTGTATGTGCTGCGTAGCAATAACAGAAACACTGCTGGGCCATTAACCCTGTGCTCAGCACAAACTCAAAGCACAGCCCCATACTAGCTGCTGTGATGAAAATTATCCCTACCCCTGACAAAACCTGTACTTGATACGGTAGAAGATGTTGCCTTGCCCTTGGTTATTTATTTATGCCTACCCTTCGAAGGGGAGACATAGCTTGTTATGAAATGGTTGTCAATGTGGTTCTTAAAAAGCCCATACTATTTCTAGTAGGGGAACCATTATTGGTTTATGTTTGGCCTTGTTTGGGTTACAGTGACACCTGTCAAAGTGAAAATCTAGGGACATTTGTTCACATGCTCTTTAAAGGACTTCTCTCAATGAGAGAACTTTGGGGGTTATGTGCACCAGATCTGTGCAAGCTTTTCTCTAGGCCTAGAACAGAAAGAATAACACCAACCTCCTGTTCCTGGAGATGAGCTTCATTGCTTTTTCTTAGCAGGATCTTTCGGTTTCAGACCCAAAGAACAGCTTCTTCTGTGCATGAAGACTCATTTATTGAGCTATGTTAGCTGATTCTGCCCAGTTTTCTCTACCCCCTGCATCACTTGGACATTCATGACTCAGTGGGAGCACACTTCAGTGCATGTCTGTCTCTTGCTTAAAAAGCTTGATGGTATTATAGCTTTCTAAAATTGTTTTAATCTAGAAAAGATATGTTTTCATCAAATATAGTAGAACAGAAACCAGGTTTACATAAATACATGGCTCATATGCATACATAGGAGGTAAATGTTTTTGGTAGGAACCTTTCCTAAACGTCTGTCCTGAAGGTAATTTTAGTAGAATGTGGTAAGGTTGCCAGTTTCATCTGTCATAATGTGCCCTTTGCCAAGTTTGTAAAAAGAAACGTCCTAAGTTATGAACTGATGATTTAATCATGTGTCACTTAGTTACAGCAACTTAAGGGCAGATACCCAGGGGAAAAATTGGCCCTGTTTAAGAAGCTTCTAGTAGAATGTGGTAAAATTCAGCAGCGTTCCAGACAGAGGATTTATCCTAGGCGGCGGAGCCACATCACACTGGGAATTCCAGACCTGGATCTGTGCTTCTGCCCAGAGGCTTTTGGAGTGGAAGAGTGGTGTGTGCATGAGTCCTCAGCACTCTGCTCTTGAGGCACCACGAGTTTGTGTGTGGTTGATGAAGGATGCGTGTCACCTCTGCCACTGGGGAACTGCCGTGCCATTTGCTGTGTGAATATCACTGACTTTGTCTCACGTAATTTTTAGCAAGAATCATATTTCCTAAATGGCGTAGTGCTCTCAAGAGGCATAAGCCAGTATGTTATTTTATCCCAAATTCATCATTCTAATGTGATCATCCAGTAAGAAGCAGATGCAGCAGAATTCAAACATTGAACTTACTGGTTCCTTTTTTTTTTTTTTCCCCCTTCAGTAATGAAATTTATAATTAGCATGTTCAAGATGCTAAAGAGAATGTGAGCATGTTAACAACTCTCCAAATGTCAAAATGATTTTGCAGTTGTCATTGGTTGTTCACATTAGGGAAGATGCTTTTTACTACTTGGTAAGTTTCTTACTGTCACAAAATAGAGCAGAGAAATATTGAATGGCATCATTCAAATCTGCAAGCCAGCAGGGGTTGATGCTAAAGGCCATAGCTGTCTATAACTGTTAAAAGCATCAATTCATAACAATTGGTGCAAATATTGCTTGCTCTGGTCAAATTTATAAAAAAAAAAAAGCGGTGTGTTAGAAGATGATAAAGTAAGCTTTAAAATAAACCTCTTAACAGTGTTACCAGTCTTCTGAAAGAGAAGATAGGAAATCACATAAATAATTTTACAGAAGGAGTATGTATCTTTATTATGTTAATGGACTTCCTTTAGATCAAGGAAAAACATTCACGATGATCTCAAGGTACTTCACTTGCTTGACCAAAATCTTACTAAGTTCTAAGATGTGTCTTGATTCAAAGAAACATAAATAAAAAAAACTTAAATCTAACTAGTTTGCTCCATAGAGGTGGACTTCAGTGCAAATATGCTGTTACATAATAGTTAAGTTATTATCTGAAAAGATTATTGAGATCTATCACTCCAAAATAAAAGAAGAGATCTGGAATATTTTCAGGATACAATCTTCTGATCATTGGAGTATTCTTAGGCATCAGTCATATGCAAAAATATGTTTTGAATATAATTGCAACCGCATGAATTCTGACAAAAGCTAAAGGTACTGTTGTGTAGCCAGAAGAATCACTGATTCATGTAAAACACTGATTTCTTTGCAAGTCTGGAAGATGAATACATGTAGTACACAAGAACAAAAGCTCAGTTGGGTAGAGCTTGTTAATAAGGTGTTAATAAGGCAAAAGTTGTGGGTTTGATCCCCATATGGGCCATTCACTTGAGTGGACTCGATGACCCTTGTGGGTCCCTTCCAACTCACAATATTCTGTGATTCTGTTTGCAGGCTGGCAATCACAGTCAGTTCCCTTAGAAGATATTCATGTTTTCTTGAATTCTGATATAACTATATCCTCCTGTAATTTTTAGTGTGGTTTTATTCATAGTTGCCTAACAAAGTATATTTGTGTTAAATGAGACCATTTAATCTATCCACAAAAGACAGTTAACAGTTTTAAAGGTAAGCTACTTTTAAAAAACCAACAATTTTTAACTATGGAGTTACTACCCAAATGGTACCAAAAATCCTATTACCTTAAGTGAAAGTGCAGAAGAGCTAGGCAGAGTAGTTGAGTCTTCTATCAGATGCCATCTAATTTAATCCAGTTGAACTTGGTACATGATGATCATGCACTTTTTTTCTGAGGATTATCAACATGTTAAAAAAAAAAAAAGAATAGAGCATGTTCTGTGGATCTGTTTTATATATCTGATGTTGACACACAAGACACACCCTGTTTCTCATTTCAAAAAATTCTCAGTCGTCTCTCAACCATGGCTGGACCTTGGAAAAACATCCTGTAAGGATGTTTTTCCATCCTAAGGAAAAACATTCCTGTAAATGAAGGAAATTAAGCTTTCTGCTGCCCTAGAACAAGGTTATTCCCCCTTTTCTTTTTGGCTAAAGTATCTTCTAGGGAATAGAAGGGCATGTTTCTAGTACTATAAGCTGGATAATTATGAAGCCTGCTGTACAAGTAGCTTCACTGACTGTAAAAATAGTGACTGATGGTGACAGGAACAGTCTGTGAACTATGAAGTGGTAGCATATATATATCATTCCTGCTGTTTTAGCTAACTGTTAAAGAGCCTTGTCCCTCAGTGAGCAGCCCTTCCAACTGCACTCCTGAGACAGCCAGAGAAACAAACCTTGTCTTCTGTATCTGCAGTGAAGCCACTTACATAATCTTTAGTAAAATATTACCTTAAATCCAGTAAGGCATAAATTCATCAATTAAATCCATAGGGAATAATCTCTAATATTCTCAATTTCTCTACAGATGCAGAATGTGTGTGGGTTGATCAGAGTAACATATTTGCCTCAATCAAAGTATATGCCTTGGTTACTGAATATGGATAACTTCTTGATAGCTTTCAGTCTGTTCTGTTAATTAATCATCTTGCTAGTTGAAAATTGATACCTTTTTTAAAATGAAAGCCCTTCATTTTAAAGTTACAGCTTGTTTACTGAAGTGTTGTCATGACAAAATGCATCTATTAAACTTCCAAATTCTCCTACTGTTTTCAAGTGGTCCTTATTTCTAAGGACAAAAGTAATTTTCTACTACTGAACATTTAATCAATTCCATAACACATAAATAATTATGACAGTGCCTATAGGTAGATCAAGTAAGGATTTTGCGTAAGAGTTTTTTATCTATTTCAGTGGAGGACGGAAGTAACACTCAATTTTTTCAACACTGATTTTTTTTTTTTAAGTGGCTTCTTGAACCTTATTCAGGGATGAATCAAAGGGATGCCAGTGGCCTGACTCTTGCCGTGGGTGATGCTAGAAATTTGTAGCTGCCCCTTGATACACCATAATACTTGGGCAGTGTGAGATTGATCCGAGGACTAGCTCTGTGCTGTCCATTCGCTTGAAGCCAATTTCCATTTTTTTGTCAGAGACATGTTTTGACTGGGCATGTTGTGGCCAGCACTGTGAAGGCAGAAACTGCTTTAAGTGGAACTAGATGAGCCCAGTAGTCTTTTCCTTCAAGGAAAAGCTGATATCAGCTTCCTTGGAAATAATCCAACCAAAACCCCTCAAGGTCTTTTCCCTGACAATAGGGAAAGAGAGACCCTGGATTCATTTATTGTTGGAAGATGCTTCCTTCTCTTTAAAGTCTAGTCATGCTGATTCTCAGAGGTAAGCACTACTTTTGTTTAATCACATCTTATTATCCATTTATCTGCTGAAATACTGCAAGTGGGATGTGCAAGCATGTTATTTAATCCCTGTAAGGCAGAAACCTCATCCTTTGGTAAGCAATTAGATTTTCACCTGGAAATTACCTTTCATTCAAAATTGATTAGGTGAAAATACGAAACAAACTACTCGCAGCGTTCAAAATAGATAATCTGGGTACTAATGTTTTTAGACTTTAGTGGAGAAATAAGGAAAACATCTCTATGCAGAAGTAAAATTGGAAAGATTACTGTCTCTACCCGCATTCCTCTGACCTCCTGAGCTTCCTCCCTGACCAGAGAGCTGGAGTGTATCTCCTAGAGAAAATTTCCTATTGGTAAATCCTAAACTGCTTCAGAAGCTCACTTGAAGGCTTCCTTGGGTTCAATTTAAACTCCCTCTTCCTCCGAGGCTTACTGATTTTATGGAAGTGAGAGATGCTTCAGAGCCCTGACAATTGAAAGACTAGTGTGCTACTTTTGGAGATGCAATCCCTGGCACAGCAGCCCAGAGGCCACGGCCAGCAGTCAGATCAGTGAAGAGCATCTTCCGGCCTGCCTACCCCCACTTAGCACTTTAGTCAGTGCCTGTATCCGTGAGTGCATTGATGGACATGCAGGGGTGTTCTAAATAGATGATATTAACAGGATGGGATGGCTACTAGCTCTGGCTTGAGACCAGATGTAGCTGTGGTTTGCAAACTTGAGGATGCCAGGTTTGGAAGGAGAGAGTCAGTCTCGAAGGGGCAACATGTTTCCCCACAAAACAGCAACACAATTAGGTAATTTTGCCTAAGACCTGTCTTGAAAATAAGTGGATGTTTGACACTGAGTAGCAGTGCTGAAGTGTTAATAACTTGGAAATGTTGTAGAATATAGTCATGCAACGTACTCTTGCCTTGCTTGTAATTTAATTAGTGAGTTTTGATGAGGCTTTTTTTTTTTTTCCTAGTAGGTTAAGAATGTCTTCTAAGACTAAATAGAAAAATTGCTAATATCAACAAAGCTGTACTTTTCTATCATGTCTAAGATAAATTCCCAGTATTTCCTGGCAAGGACATGAAAGCAAGCAATCAAGCAATTATCTATATATGAACCATGTGTTTTGGAACGCAGGTGTTATACTGGAAACACTTGAAAAAAAGATTATTTTCCTTTATAACTGTTCCTATTTTAGCAACTGCTAGTCAACTTGAAGTATGCCCTTGATCCTCTAGTCCTTAAACACTGCACTCTTCTATCTTAGCTGGAAGCACATGTTGGAAAAGAATAGGGATGAAGAAGAATTTGCAGGAAAAATAATTTGACGTTAGCATGGAGGCATGCTGGGGATTGGCAAAGTAACAACGCTTTTGCTTGGGATTCTATTTTTACTATACATTTCCTTTAATGCAAAGAAGTCTGCAAATATAACTGTTTGAAAATTATTTTAGGATAGAGATGTACATCATTTGAACTACTTGCAAATAAACTTAAGTTTAATTTATTGTTCAGTATATTAACTTGGTTCTAATCGATGAATTCCACGTGACTGAGTTCAAAGGAAGATCGTGCACCCCTGCTTCTTCACTAAATTTAAATTTCTTCTTAGTGTGCTTCAAAACCTGAGCTGCTTAGACACACCATTCTTGACCTTTAAAACTACAGCATCAGGGGAATCATGACAACTGGATGAAGCCATACAATTATTTGTCTAAAATATTTGTATAAACATTAGAAGCCACGTATGAGCAGCTTGTGAGAATGCTGTGGCTTCATAGGCATGGGATGCTGCTGAAAGCTGCATCTTCATGAATTATTAGTGCTACTGCTCAAGATGCTTGAATATCTTGCCTGTTTTTAGTGGGAGTTGATTCCACTTTTCTTGATGAAGTCTGAAAATGTTTCTACTTCTTTATTCGGGCTTGGGAATAAACACCAGTACAGAACTAAACCAACAGAGAGAAATTAGGGTGCCTAATGCATTAATGCCATGGAAGCCATTTGATAAGGGGTTTAGACTTTTCTGCACACTTGCTGAATCTCAAACATGTAACTGGAGGGGCCTGGCAAGATGACAGGAGCTAAAGGAAACATAGAAGACTTAAGAAAAAAAGAAGCTTAAAAATGAAAAGAAGAAAAGCATAGTATAAACTATATGAATACCTTAGTTGTCGGCAGAGTAATTCAGTTTGAAGACATCAACAGTTTTGTGCATCTCTTCAGATTAAATGGAAAATATAGTCCTTCCTGGAACGTCTCCTCCTCCAGTCTTAACCTAATGACTGCTGCTTCTTTGAACAGGCTACCACAGAAGATAAAATACATTGCTGGGCTGCAGTGATAATATTGATTTTGCTTTAAAGAATTTTAAGGTTGATAAACTGTACCCCGTGGAATAATTTAAACTGAGCAACAAAACAAAATACATTGTTTTAAACTGTCAGAGTTGACCAGTAGTAAATTTATGTTTCAGTGTTCGGAGAGCTTTTTCAAATTGCTGTCAAATAAATAATTCTTTTTTGGGTTAATTCAGCTTAAATTGTCTCTGATTAGCTCAAAAAATAGAGTATCTGCAAATCACTAGTCAGTGTTAAAAAATTATATGTTCTGGCTACAGAGCTTCCTAATGAAGGACTAGGGAACAGCCAGTACTTAACTGGGGTTACTGTCAATTCTTGAAGTACAGAGAATTCTAATAAGGATGTGTAAGGTTCCTTTGGTCTCTCAGCAGGGATCTGTGTTTCTAACTTTGAATTATTCTTTGCATGGATGGAAGAAGCATGGACACTCTTACCACAAATGTGTGTTGTGAAGGTTGTGGAACAGTGACAAATACTTGTGCTAGAGAGACCTTGGCCTTTGAACAGAAATGTGAGCGTGAGGGATAAAATTGAGCCAAGAACAGTTTCTGTAACCTTTTGATAATTCACTGGCTACCCACCCTCATTAAAGCATTTAGGGAATGTGTATGGACTCAGCTTTAGGAGAAGAATGAAAGATGGAAGAAAAAAGTCGAATGCATCTAAGTGTAGTCACCTGAACATGTAATTTAAAAGAGTAGTGAGCTTTATCCATTATACACTGCTCAATGAAAGACCTACTCATTAACTAGTTTCATTACTGAAGACAAAGATCCTCTGGAGCAGGGTCAAAAATCTGCCCTCTGGTCGTAATGGAGAGTGGGTGGGGATATGGGAGAGAGATTTATACTTGACCATGTATGCTATGAGAAGAGATACTGTCACTTTTGTGTTCCCTTACAAAGGAGAAAAACAAACAATACCCCACAACAATTCAAGCCTAGGAATGTCGTGCACTAAATCTAGGAAAAAAAGGAAATAATTCCTTCTGTGTTAGTAAAGTTGAATTAAGGAAATTAGTAATATAGTTTAATTGTTTCTGTGAATTTAGGAGCATTCCTTCCTTCTAGCCAAGCTCTTAAAATACTTTGTCTTCCTGAATTTGAATATTTTATAAAGTAGGACAGTTGAAATAGGGAAAGCCAAGCTGTGAGTTACACTAGACATGATGTAAAGCCTTATGCAGAAACATAACAAAACAGAAAAATGACACGGTTTTGTGTGCTTCAAAAATAACTCTTGCTGTTCTCAGACTACTCAGCTTTAATTGCATTGCTACGCTATCTGTTGCAGAACATAAACTCTTGGGGTGACTTGTGCTATCAAAGATTTTCCTATCAGTAGGAACAAGTCAGTGTGTTGATGGGGAGTCAGCTGTTGTCCTACCATTCCTCTGGAGATTTTCTTCCAAGCCCCCGAGGGCGTGGCAGCTGTGGGCAGAATAAAACCCCACAGAAAGTAACAATCATGGCCATACTTTTACGTTAGTGAAAATCATTGGTGCTTTTTAAAGTCAACTTGTTTAGAAAGAAAATTCTGGCTCCCTTCCCTCAGTAGGTTGCTTTCACATTTATGGATGATGAGCAGCAAGTGGCTTATCAAGCATATCCTACCTGAAGTGTGAACTGGTTTTGGATTAGGATTCTGATGGCTTGAGGAAGAAACCAGCCAAATACACCGACTTTTGGACTTACATGAAGTTTGGTGGAGCCTGCTTGCCCTTTTTGGTTGAATAGGTGGGGAGGGCACATAACCTCTCCTACGCTGCAGTGACGGTCTGTGACTCTGTACAAAATAATTGTAAATTAAATACAGAAAGCAAATGGAGAAAAAAAAAAAGAAAACCAAAAAATATATAGTTTAAGAATTATCTGGACTACAGCATAAGTTATCTTTGACTCATTGCACTACAAGTGTGATATTGAGACTACCAAATTGTACAAAGAGATTTTCCAAGACAGTGTTTAACATCAGTGAGCCAGACTGGAGGAGCAGTGTGAAATCATTTAATGATGCATGACATAAGATTTTGTTTTGTAGGGTATGTAAGCGCTGTGTTGATGAATGTCAGAAGTTCAAGACTTACATGAATTACACAAAAAGAAGCTTTAGGGCTTTCTCCAAACAAAATTTTGACACAATAGTCATTCACAGCTCTTTCACTGGGCTACTCAAAGGCTGAATTCTGAAGTCTATTACTCAGGCAAACCACTTTCTGTTCAGTAGAATGTGAACCTGGTCCCTACAAAACCAAATCTCCCCCTCATGCTCATTAATTTAGGCTTACTAAAATCTGAATAATAGACTCCATATTTAGCGATTAGCTGAAAATGTTTTGATTGCTAAAGACATACCAATTGTTATGGCTATGAACATTTTTCTTCCATATGAGTGAAGGGAAAAATGAGTTAGATGCTGTAAGTGTGGAAGAAAATCTGGGTTTAAATATTTAGAAATTAAATATAAGCATGTATAATTGAGAGCAAGATGTGCTTATGATTAGGTTTGTGTTAATAATAAATCTTCAAATAGCAAAATATACTGGGTCAGGCATAGCTGGATATGTGTATGTATATGTATATATATTTACACATATATATATATACACATAAACTTTAGTGTGTATTTCTAGAACCATGCTGGTTTTCAGATCAGATTCTCCACTAGATTGTTATGGTGATATTCATTTGATTTGGATTAATGGCACCATAAATGTTTGAATTAGAGAATTTAGGTAAAAAATTAGAAATATTTCTGGGTAGGAGTTATATTGTGATGTTAACCCTTAATACAGCAGGCTGAATACTGTCCTCTAAGAGTAGTTCCAGGGAAAAATGATTCAGATTTATTTCTGAATCATAAGTTTTCTTCTCCCCTTTTCTGTCTACTCTTAAAGGGCAACATAAAACCGTAGCACTTTCAAAATGGGTCTTTCCAAGAACACCCTTTTCCCCCTTCTTTTTAAATATCAGAACTGTTCCACTGAAAATACTTTCCGTAGTCATACTTGGTTACACAGTTTTTTTTCCTAACTAATTAACTGATTGAAGTTAACTCGTTAGAGGTGTAGACACATTCCCATTTATGCCTCTGTAGGTGTGCTGCTGACCTGTGCCACTACTGTTCACCTTTTGCTTTCCTGCCCTGATCAGATGCAAAGAAAGACCAAAGCACTGCACAGCTCTTGTCCCATCATGCTGTCAGGGGACACTGGGACTTCCTTTAACTCACACAATTGTGTCCTGCTTGAGAACTCTCTTTGATTGCCACACCTCGTTCTTTACATCTCTCTATGATTTGTATCTAGAACGACTCACTGAATATGCGAGTTGTTTTATTTTCTTTGACTCAGTAGCACCAGTTCAATCAGCCATGTTCTGTATAATACTTTTAGATCACTGATGTTTCTCTTGTACATGTAAAAATAACACAAAGTGATCTTAGAAATGTGACTGTTCTCCCTTCCCTGTCAATTTGTCAGTGTCTGATAGAAACACATTGTTGTTTCAGGTTAGTTTTGGTTTGGTTTTTTTTTTTTCTGCTTGTAAAGTAAAGAGAAGGGAAGAAAGAAATGGAAATGCTTTTCACTAATTATGTTGACCTTCAAGCCATTCAGAGTGAAGGTTTTTAATGCTGTAATTTGTTCTCACCCCTGGGGTGTATATGCTGCCATCTAGATTTACTAAATTTAAGTAGATAGTATTCAAATCATGAGAAATCAGACTTGTTAATCCTGTAGTTCCTTTCTAAAAAGCTCTGTGCTGTTCAGGGAAATTGATGCTGCTGCTGGGGGCTTTCCAGCCACTGCTTCTAAATGGTCCTCTTCCTTCCAGGGGTGTTGAAAGACTTTCTGCTATGAGCTCATCTCTTTGTCTCTGTTCAAAGGGCAAGAATCATGTGTTTTAGAAATTCATGGATTTCTTGAAGTGTTGAGTCCCTGAGCATCTTTCAAATGAACACAGCACTGCATATGCTACCCTAAGCATGTGTATTTATTTGACTTTTGTAATTTTGAGACTTTCTAAAATGCTTAGGAATAAGCATTCTATGCTTTCTATGCTTTATAAATAAAATGTGTGATTTTACATAAGCAAGCTCTGCCAGCCATGTCAGTGTTGTGCTTCTGGGAGGATAGTATAGTTTCTGCTTCTTTGATTCAAATTTCTCACCAGGGCAAAGGGATGGAGGAGGCAGAAGGGAAACAATACTGGCATTATCAGCCCTTCAAATAAAGGCTAGATTGGCCTCCTGTTTAGAATTGTGTATGAAGTAAATGTGCAATAATTTTTAAGTACTTTAATTTCATCTCTGATTCCACACTGTAGAAACTTGGGTATGTATAAGGATGGGGACAATCAATATCCTAATACAACCAGCATACAGGTTTTATCAGTAGAAATTTAAAAACTGACTTTTTCTTCATGGTTTTCATTCATTTACTCTTGAGATTAATCCTTCTGTTGTGATTTATTAATCAGAAATGCATTTTTTTTTTAGACATTTTGTTAATAAGTTCATGCGTCCTGCCTCTTATGGCCAGGGTTCATGTTTCAGGAGGATACAGTAGAAAGATTTTAAAGCAAATGTTAAATGTCTTGGTGATTTTTGCAATAGAACCCTGAAGCTCAGTAGCTGAAAGTTGTACAGGAGGGATCAAATTCCCGTAGAGGATTACATAACCTGTTAGACCTGCTGCTGAGAAAGGGCCTGAGGTGGCCTGCCCCTTGCACCTTGCTTATTCAGAATCACACTTTTTCCTTCAGGCTAGGCAAGGCAAAACAGTAGCAGTCCATCCAGTTTTCATATTAAACATCTATATGACAGCGCTTAAGTCCTTTTATTTCTCTGGTCGTGCTGTTTTGATATTAATCTTTTCTGGCTAGATGCAGTGGTCATGAAGTTGCTGAAGCAACAGCACAGGCTGCCCAGTCCAGATGTGGCACTGAGAGCACTGCCCTGCAGGTGCTCCAGTAAGGACAGCTAAGTGCTGGCAGAGGTTCATGTCCAGATTTTCCGAGAAAATGGGAGCGAAAGGGAAAATCAACACTTCTGCCTGGCAGTGTCTAAAAATGAAAAGAGCTACAATTGGGTTTTTTTGGGGTGGGTAAACTGATTTTGTTATGGCCCCTGGTTAGCATAATTGTGTAACCACCCTAACGCATTCCTGTTAACTGTAAAAAGTTTTTTCAAGGGCTTGGACAAGTACATCTCAAAGTGCACTGCCAACTGGCTTTGCTAGAACAAAAATCTCTGAAATCTTTGTTTAACTTTGACTGCAGTTGTGCAACTGATTCTGTGGATTTAGTTGCATGAACTATTCATGCCTAATCTCAGAAATGTGTATTTTGATGAATAATTTCTAACAGAAGGCAAAAGACAGGAAGCAGGAGTGATATACTTGTCATGTGGAGTGTATAAAAAACCCAGGGAGACAAAAGAGCTGTCTTGCATTTATTTCACTCCACAGGTTTGCATTAGCAGGGACTTGGGAAAGTAGTTCAAGAAACGTGTTTGTGCAATGAAGACTGTTACCATAGCTCTTCTGGGGGGCACCGAGCTATTGCTGACTTGTTAAGCAGCTTTTACTCTTCAAAAGACAAAGCTGTGTGGAGTCTCTGAGAGCTGAATCCTAATGAGGCTGCTACACTTGTGCTTTTTTTTTTTTTTTCCTCCCACCAACCCCGAACCTTTGTAACATGTTGTGATCTATTGAGAGATTCATTTAAAATGTGGAAGATGGATGGGTCAAAGGCAGGGTTCTGGGTGCTCTCTCCAGCTCCTTTGTGGCCCTGTTGCACCAGAAGGCCAAGCAGAGGCATTGCCTGGCCCTCAGCTCCTGTCTGTTCCCAGGATTTCATTTCAGAGAAGATGTCTAGATAGTACTGCACATGTGAAGGATGCTGCTGATGATTTGTGAATACAGGAATTCTGATATTGTATGAAGTTAGCAATAAAAATTAATCTGCAAAATGTATCAAATTAGTTTAGAAAACATTGAGTATGTACATTTGTTGCCTGGAGAAATGAGAAATCTGTCATCTCTTTGGCAATGTCAGTTTATCATCCTGATCATAGAGTTGCTGTGATTTTCTGACTTGCAAACAGTAGTTACAGATTTTTGTGATTCTCAAGGTAGACGAGGTACTGTAAAGGCCCTAATTTTTTGGTACATCTGCTGATAGCATCAGGATCTGCAGTGACTGCACAACTGGGAAGCGTTCATGGTATGGAGAAAGGTAGGAAGTAGAACATTTACAGATCTTTTCTGTGGAAATAGAGAAAGAATTTCTTAAATCCCTGTGTGTACTTTCTTTCCGGGTCTCCTGGAATATGTATGGACTATGCTGGATAAATCATCTTCCACTGATACAAGTGGAAATCTCAGTCTGCCCATCAGCAACTATACCATAACACATGCTGCAGTGGCCTGGGTGTGGACTGGGTACTAGGCACTAGATAACACTTGTTTTGGTTGGCTCAAGAATCAGGTAGCTAGTGTCACAGGTGGTATTTACATCCCTGCTATATTCCTTCAGGGAAAGGCATTAAATCTTCCTATTGGTTCAAACATGACAGTTTTTTCAAAAGAGATTTAGAGATCCTCCCGTTTTCAAATATGAGCAGACAAAGTTTGGCAGCAAGTAAACTGTAAAAGAGATATTATCCAGAAAGATGCTCAAGTAAATGCTAACATTAACTTTCCAAAAAAGTAATAATCTGATTGTGTCAGTGAAGGAATTTTGGCAATCGGTGTCAATAACTGTCCTGGTTCTGGCCAGGACAGGGTTAATTTTTTTGCAGTAGCTGGGAGGGGACATGGCTAGGACCCAGAGGTTATTCTGTACCCCTTACATTATTGGCAGGGGACTGGCACTATATTCTGGGAAGAAGGGGTTCTCCTGGTCAAGAAAATGTGATGAAGGGAGCCATTGGTACTGTCTATCATCAGGGTTTTTTTATGTGTGGATTGTATCTTTTACCCTCTGTCATCAGTGGTGTTGCTGTGGCTGTTTTCTTTTTCTTATCCCATAGCTATTTCCAGTAAATTGTTCTTATCTCAGCCTGTGTTCTTTGCTTTTGTGCTTCCAGTTCTCTCCATCCTGCGCAGGGGAGGGAGGGGCACAGTAGTGAGGGGAGAATCTCAGTAGGGACACTGAGGAACTGGGGAATACCATTCCGAAACCCCAACAGCCTTATTTGGTGCCCAGTGATCGGACTGAAGGGTTTGAGATGACAGATCTGATGGGATGTACCAGACTGAATTTATGTCTGGTGGTGCTGTCTAGCCAGTAATGAGCAGGCTCCTGTGCTCGCCATGGGGCTTGTTTCCATGATTGTCTATTAGAGCCTAGCGCTTGTTAGGGGCTGTCACTCCTTGCTGTGGTGCTGTACCTCTTACACCTCACTGTATGGTGCCTGGGGATGTTTTGATAACAGCCAGGGATGTGCCTGGGCTGGCAGGTGGCCAGGGTATGGCTGCTGTTTCTGTGTTGCTGTGCTGGACAGGCTGGGACTTCGGTCTGGACTTGAGTTGAAGGGATTGTGACTTGTGAAGGAGTAGACAATGGAGGAGATCCACCTGCAGCCCATGGAAACTCCATGCCAGAGCAGGTGGACGCCCGAAGGAGGATGTGACCCCATGAGATGCCTGTGATGGAGCAGGTTTGCTGGCAGGACTTGTGACTTCATGGGGGACACACGCTGGAGCAGTTTGTGAAGAACTGCAGCCTGTGGGAAGGGGCAATGTTGGACAAGTTCAGGGAGGACTGTCCCCAGTGGTGGGACACCACGCTGGAGCAGGGAAGCAAAGATTCCCTTCCAGCCCATGGTAAAGACCATGGTGAGGCAGCTGTCCCCCTGCAGCCAGTGGAAGACTATGATGTGGGCTGTACTGGGGGACTATAGCAGGAATCCTTTGTTGCAGCCAGGCTGGGGAAAAGAACAGGAGTTCATTGCATCATTAAACCAGATTGACATGGCCCAAAAGGACCAGAGGTGAAGATTGTAATGAATGCACCTTTAAATTGTTGCAAGCCGTGATTTGAGTTGTGTGTTACAGGAATTACTGTAACAGAAACCACACAAACCTGTGGAGGGAGGATAAGCCTCAGAAAAAGCAGCTGCAGTGCAGGAGAGACCTGATCTGAGCTGGCTTTGGTGCCCACTAACTGCATGTAACACACCACCTCTCCTGTCCTGAGTGACCACTACAACAGAAACAGCCCAAAATCATGGACTAAATGAATTTAAGAGACATTTTGTGGACATTTGTGTGTCATAGTAAAGAAGGGAAAGGAGGGTGGTAGGCAATGAAGTTGTGTTGCATAGTGTGGGATCTTAGCGTGATGGAAATAGTACAGGATAGGGATGGAATGTGCTGGATTTGGCTGGGGTAGAGTTGATTTCCTTCCCAGTGGCTGCTATGGGGCTGTGATTTGGATTTGTGCTGAGCACAGGGTTGATAACACAGAGTTGTTTTTGTTATTGCTGAGCAGGGCTCACACAGAGCCAAGGCCTTTTCTGCTTTTTGTGCTGCCACAATGATGAAGAAGTTGGGGGTGCCTGGGAGGGTGGGAGGGGACACAGCCAGGACAGGTGACCCCAGCTGACCAAAGGGATATTCCAGACCATAGGAAATTATGCTCAGAATATAGAGTGGGGAGAAGTTGGAGGAAGGCAGGGACATTTGAAGTGATGGCTTTCTCTTCTCAAGTCACTGTTACCTGTGATGGGGCCCTGCTCTCCTGGAGATGGCTGAACACCTGCCTACCCACAGGAAGTTGTGAATTAATGCCTTGTTTTGCTTTGCTTGTGTGTGTAGCTTTTCCCTGTTAAACTGACTTTACCTCAACCCACAAGTTTTCTGGCTTTTACCCTTCCCATTCTCTCCCCAGGATCCAGCTGGTGGGGGAGCGAGTGAGCGGCTGTGTTGGGCTGGGGTGAAATCACAACAATAGCTTACATGCACTTGGATGTGTCACTTCTCATTGAAAACTTATCAATTCTTTCATTGTTCTATGGTTGCAATAAGTAAAGAAATGTTGGTTTTGTTTTGGAAGTTCTTCTAGTAAAGCATCACAGTTATAATCCAGCCAACACACAGAAATTGTACAGAGGAAAACAGACTGAACTGCTCTCTTAAGAACATTATGTAGACAATATATTTTAGGTTTCTAGCTAGAGCCTCACATAACCCTACCTTTTATTAAAAAAAAAATCGATTTAAGAGGATTCCACTATATATCTGAAAAGTAGCCTGCATTGTGGAATTTAATAGGATTATGCTATTGATTCCATCTTTACAATGCTAGCTAGTATTTGGTACTTGTGGACTGCAGACTATTATGTGACTGAACACAAGGGAAGAGGGATTAGTTTGTAAAAGAATAAGCAGCTTTCCCTTAAACTGCCCTGAATCAAACATACACCTGTTTTGGTCTGTTTAGTAAATGCCAACTAACAAAACATCAGTGGCAGCACTCTCTAAAAATGGATATCTTCTTACAGTCACTTACTCAGTCTCCAAGCAGAGGGTAATCAACCCCCTTGTGAAGTCATATCTCTGGCTATAATGCAGCTGTTTACAGTTTCTTCAGAACATTCTACCTGCATGTCTTTAATCAAAGAAAAGCTAGTAGAAAGTTGTCTGGAAACCCATGTCATGTATTGATACTAATGTATCTCCTGGCAATAGAAAGTGCTTTTGGCTAATTTTGAGCTTAATGGAATAAATGCCCAATTGAAATATGGTTTCCATAAAAGTGTGTTTTCTGGAATGTAACTCTTCTTAACTGAGAAAATAGTTTTATGCACTAAGTCACTTCCTGACATACCAGCATTATCTGTTTATTATTATTATATTTGATGACCATGGCCAATCCTTCATGTTTGCAAAACCTGTCGACCTCTGATATCGGAGACCCTTTGTGATGACAAGTATTTCTACAGACTGTATTGTATAAAAGTTCGAGAAAAAAAAATGTTTTTCAATGAATTTTATATGCGATAGTCATCTTTTCTTTCTCCACTTCCTCTTCCCTCTTCTTTGTACTGAAATATTTGTCTTTGGGACTCAAGTGGTCTCCTTTGTCTTTAGCACGGCGACATTTTTCTCTGTCTTTGGTAGTTGGTGTCTACTAAGCTGTTGCTTTCCTTTAGTTTTAGATGGCTCTGCTTCTAGAAGGCAGATGGCCAGCTGTGAAAACACCAGTACAGCAGAGCTACATAGAGCTCGTTAAGGATGAACACCAGCAAAATGCTGAGAATCCCAAATTATACATCTATCAGATAAACTTTGAATTTGCAGTCTTGCATGACTCAACAGCCTACGCTGAACTGTATCAGAGAAATGGTTATAATTCCACCTTTACCTTTGAGGTAGGTGGCAACGAGTTAGTTATCTGTGGAACAGTTCTCTCTTTCCTTTTCAGTTTTGGTTAATAAATGAGGATGTGGAGACGAAGAAACCTTCAATAATTTACACATTAGTCACATCAGCTTTACATTTCTGAAGGCTGCAGATGGTGGTGGGTTTCAAATCTTCAAGAAATGAAGCAAAGAAAAAGTTGAGTGACGTCAAGCAATATCAGTTTCTCTCTTTTTCTCTTTGGTTCTATCATGTCCTCATTCAGGACAAAGTGTGGTAATAGGAGGTGAAAGGAGAAACAAGCCAGTGACCTTTGTAGTTAGTGGGGATTAAAGCTATGTGCGATGTGAATGCTTCTGTAAATCTTACTGTAGGAATAATTTCTTATTTATTTCTTTATATGGAAAGTAATGTTATTGAGAAGTGTCTAGGTTTTGTGCTACTTTATTGAATTAGCATTTAAAGTACTTTGAAAATCTGAGACTTTACTGAGTATCCTTCTCTGTGGCTGGCCTGTCAGTCCTACGTATTAAATATATGTATTAAAAGCAGACAAAGAAACTGTTGCTTTTGCACAGTTGCAGGAACAGCACTTCAATTGCTTTGTGGGATTTTTTTTTAAGAAGTCTGTTTGCCAAATGATATATGTGCAATTAATGCTGATGATTACCGCTAAATCTAATATGAATTGTAAGCATAAAGCCTCCCATTTCTGTTGAGCAAGAGGGAGGTAGTGCCAGGTAATGGCATTCAGTCAATGTTCTCTGTCTCATCAGTCAAGGGAAAGGGTAGAGGGGACAGTGTATCACTGCTAGCTATAAAATATATCTGGAAACAATATGCCTGAGTGCATGGGCCCAGGGAGGACACTGAGAAAACATCATGAAGTGTATCCTGTCCTTTATATGTTTTTGGCAATGAAAGTTGGATTTATTAGCAGTTTGTTGCTACAGTAAAAAGCATTCACAAGATTTACAGCTGAAACAATAGCTGCAGATGTTCACTTCTCTTGTATTTATTGGAGGTTTTGTTGAGCTCATGGCATCCTTTGAGTAATTGCCATCTGAGGCATGTTTTGTAACAAGGACTGTGTCAGAGTTCTGTGTCACTGTATTTCATAAAGTTCTACTAGGTCTTTAGGAAAAGAGAGTTCAAAAACATTAACAAAAACAAATGTGTGGGCAAGTGGTAAAGGTGATAACTAACTGGCTGCCAGTCAGAATTTATACATTTAGAGATCATCTCCTCAAGTAGTGGTGGGTTTTACATTTTACTTTAACACAGAATAACCATTGTCTTATTGCTGGAATGAGTTTCCAGAGTGTGCATTGAAACAGCCCAGGACATTCTCAACCGTTTAAAAAGAAGACAGAGAACTATATTGTAGTCTGAAGTATTTTCTTTTCCTTTATAGTAGAGTGAAAAGGTAATAATGTGTGTAAATCATGGTAATAGAATAACACTGTGTTTAGCTCGCAAGAATTCTTGCAGTATTTAAGACACACACTTGCAAAATTGAGGATCTTAGTGTTTGGCTGAACCTTGTGGAAGTTAGAGAATTGAAGGTAACTTTGTCTGAGTGTATCAAATGGGTTCTATTCAGTATCATTCTATTATTTTTTTTTCCTCTTATGGTTTTTGAAACATAATTTAACCCAGAATCTGAAGAGTAAGCTAAATCCATGCTTTGTCCATGTTGTTTCCATAAATACCGTGTGTGAGGCCACAAAGTCTGGCAGAAGACCAGTTTTACTGTTATTGCACAAGTGTCATTGATTTGTATTTAGTAGGGAATAAACAGTAGAAAAATGATGTAATTTTGAAACCAAACACTCATAAAACTCATGTATTATAAAGAATATACTTTCTGTATAGCTAATTTCAGAATTCTTACTACTTTATATGCATTGAACTTTTTTCTTTTTGTTAAAAAATGTCAAATTCAAATCGGTTTGGTTTTTTTTAATATAACCATTTCAAAGTGCAGACCCTCTGAATTTTCTGATTTTTCCCATGAAGTGAACATGACCCTCAGTGATTTGTATCTTACTAACTCACTTGAATTGTGTGCTTAGATCCAAGCCCCTTCCTTCAGTATCTCTAATGGTATTTGCCTTTACATTCTCTTGATCTGAAAAGGTGCATACTAAGGACCTGTCACTCTAGTATTTCAAAGCCTAAAAAACATGGTTGACTAATTCTCTAGTATTTCAGACAGTTCATATTTTTTTTTCTGTCATTGTCACAGGAGAAAATAAGCCCAAAACTTAGGGAAGGAGGCTGAAAGACTTGGTTTTAATCTTGTATATTGTCAGAAGTTTTCTTATCTTTGTCTGTTACAGGAGGATTAGACAGGATTTTTAATGGATATTTCTGTTAGCAGCAATTGGATCCTCACCTACACCCTGGAGATTTTTTTTTCCCTTTACACTGGTCCCCTGTCCTGCTGAGAAGGGCAGTGAGGGTGGCTGACTGACAGCCAGGGCTAACCCACCAGGGATCCATCTATAACCCTATTTCTAGAAAAACAGCACCAAACAAGCAACAAACCCTTGCAACTCCAAACAAACAAACAAAAAAAAGCTGCTACTGAAAATGTAAAAAGAAAAATGTAACAAGAAGGATGGCAATCACTTCTATTTCCTTTTCAGAAGGAAATGAAAATGGTGCTGTTTACAAGTGCCAAGTAAAATGTCTCCAGCATTTTAAATAAGACTTTAAAATATTACATTAAAATTAGCATTTTTCACCAGTTTCTTTAAAAAAAAAAAGAAAAACACCGAGACTCAAAATAATTACTATAAATAAAATATTAAAGAGGAGTCATTTTATTGCATTGCCTGCATTAGCAATGTAATAATTTCTTTTGAAGAATGCCATTACCTCTAGTAAATATTTAGTCCCTGTGCTTACACAAATCCAAACTGACTTTATCTGAAATCAGTTGTGCAGCCAAAGGCAGTAAACTGTTGATGCACGTGACAAATGGTATGTAATTATTTAGGCATCTTAGTACAAATCCATTTCCAAATAAAGCAAAGAACACTCAGTTATGGAGATGCTACAAGTCATCATTTTGGGGCTTGGCTCAGGAATCACTAACTTCCATCTTGGGCACCAGATGGAATGTGGATGTCTGGACGCAGGAGTTTGGGATCCTTGCAGCTGCTGTTAGGACAGACACAGGCCATGAGTGATGCCATGCCAGCAGCTTTCCAGTCCTCTCTCTTTCCCTTCTCTGCACACACCTCCTTGCACTGGTCCATTGTGCAGATGAGTTAAATCATGGAAGACCAGTTTAGGAAAGCAGCCAGGTAGCCACAGGCCTGCTGATGCTGGTGTATTCTGCTCTTTGGTTAAAATAAGTGTTTGGTTAAAATAAAATAAAATTTGGTTAAAAAAGGGAAAGTCCTTCCCCTAAGATTGAAAGTCCTGGGAGCCATTTTCTGGCTAAAGATTTATTTAAGTTTTCAACTTAAAGGGAAAAGGCAGAACGGAAGAGAGTTTTCTAGCACAAAGTGGTGACAGGGTAAGAAAGGACTCTCCACCTATGGAAAAGTGCAGACTGACAGTGGTGGCAGAGCACAAGCAGGCAGATGTGTCTCTGTTAAGGAGACAGGAATGTTGTCCCATGTGTGCAGGACTAGTTTTAATCTAGTGGTTCAGTTTTAACTTGTGCCTCCACCTAGCTTTGCTGTTTTTTCTGTTTAGAGAGTCAGCTGAACAGTTCTATTAGTGTGTTGTTTTTGAAAATGGGAGGAGAAAAATGGTCCATAACTATTGTAACAGTCTAAAATTACTTATCCTGAGAATTTCTTCCTTTATTCACAACCAAAGCATTTTCAAGACAGTTACAAGTCACTGTAGCCACATGGGTTAGATCTGGTTATGCTGTGATGGTCTGGAGAAGATTATGTTCAGAGTAGCTTTTGTGTATTCTTTCACTCTGCCATTTATGAGTGAACATTCATAGATAATTTCCTTTCAAATATTTACTGGATTTTCTGTTTTCACGTTTTAAGTCTTCATTTGGAATAAGCAAGATAATTTTGAAAAAACATTTTGATTACAGCCAGAAGCAATAAGTATTTCACTATTCAATAAAATAATGCTGCAAGATGTAAATTATTAAGTGGAACATTTTTTAGATACTTTAAATTGCATAACTTAAAATTACTTATTCTTTCACACTTCCAGATGGAATAAAACCTTGACATAGTGAAACCCATATTTTTTGTTTCTCAGTGACTAAAATGATTTCTTTTTTTCCCCCTCTTTTTTTCTCCAGTGGGATACTGTAGGAAATGGTCCTCCTTTGCTGAAAGCTAAAATACAAGGATTAAGCCATTAGGAAAAGAGGTAGGCAACTTGGTTTTCAGTTTTACCTTCAGCTTGTGGACTATTTCTTTAAAAATGATGCAGTTTCTTTAATTATCTTGAATGATCATAAAGAAATCATAAGTAATAAAGCTGAAAATAGGAGGCATCAGGGTCAGGTAATATGATTTAGGAGTATTGTGAATACAAGTCAAGTCTCATTGTACTTCCACTTACTGAAAAGGTCAAGAGTGATTTTTGTTTAAAATTCTGAATGCTTTCTATTTGAATAATGAAAACAGGAAATGAAAGGTATAAAAAAATTCTGGTTAATGCAAAACAGTTAAAATGTATGTTTTCCTTCAGTGCTGTAAAAAGGTTTGTGTTGCAAGAACAATATTATTTTCAGAGTTTATTGCATCTGTATCCTATTTCTGCTGCTTTCCTTACTGAAACACAAAGCTCAAGCTGCATTACTGTGCTGTGAGAATTTTATCAAAATTGAATGCAGCTATTTATTTGCATCTTGGCAGTCTGGGAAGGAGGGTCACACATTTACAATAAGTACAAAGCACTTTGATGTTCTCTTTTGTCCCTGAGAAGAGGGCAGACTGTGTGAATGGTTTTGATAGCTTTTTCATTACAAGCTTATGTGAAACTAAACTGCAGATCCTGCTTTGAAGAAAAGTCAACAATGAGGGAATATAGATTTCCAGTTAAAAATGAGAAGATGAAATAAATAAAAGTAGAAATAAGGGTAGAAAAAGAAAAAAAATGTAGATTAAGCAAAGCAGATAAATACATAAGTAAGATTAATTTGTGACTTGGGATCCTGGGCATTGATTATGGCTTTCTTACGTTCCTGGGAATTTTTTTTGCAATGCTACTGAATGCACCATTTCTGTGTCGGGGTCTCTTTATTTTTTCTTTTTACATCTGGTGGACCATTTGCTTTCAAAGTCCAAAGCCCAGCCCTGATATTATGTTTCCAGCTGGAGGATCTGTAACAACCTGAGACTATTTCCTCTTGGAGTAGAAGTACATATGTCGTGGTTATGTTTTGATAATACATCTCTACAACTAATGTTCAGATGTTATTTGCTGTCCTTACTGTCATCTTGTTTGCAAGATGACAAAGGGATAAATTAATGATATGGATTCTTTGACATCATATGTGATTTTTTTGACATTAACTTGTGAAATAACTAGTGGAAAGTAATTACAAAATTACCACCAGGAACTTTGAAATAGATAATTTTGTCCACCAGCTGGGAGAAAACTAGGAAAAAATATGTTTTGTTTTTAAAAGAAAAAAGCCTTTTACTTAAATCATCCAGTTAACATCTATTAAATACTGTACAACTATGAGGTTTAAAAATATTGTGACTATAGAAGAGAATGGTGTACATTCCTTGCTTAAAGTTGAATAGTTGGACAGTAAAAAATAAACTTTTTTGTCCTAATCTGCTACATTGGAGTCTGGGAAAAAAAAAAAAAAGAAAAAAGGTAGAGGTAGATTTAGTATTATAAAGAACAGCTGCTAAATACCTGCACTTCATCTCTCAGTACTTTGAGGGATGGGCAGACTGAACCACACACAGAAGTATAAGGCAGTCTTAGGGATATTACAAAGTGAGTCATAAGACAGATGGCAGCACTTCCCTGCACCTGCCTTAGACAGATGAGCAGCCTTTCTTCGGATTTTTTTGTATTTCTTTAGAGTAAGGCATCTGGAAATTCGGTTGTTTGACTAAATTATGTTTTAAACTAAAAAAACTAAAATTATGTTTTAATGCTGGTGGTTATAAGACACAGACATTTTGGTGATTCCACTGAGGTAATCAGAACTACGTCCTTGCATCAGCAGAATATGATTTAAATATTTAAACTCCAGAAACTCTCGTTAATCTCCTTTGTAGGTTTTTATTTGCCCAACACATTTTAGTAATTACACAAATTTTGTATACTGGTGTAGGTATTTATTGACTTGGAAGAATTATTAATTCATATTTCATAACCTTAGCTGTGTTAAGATGAATGGACCCTGGCAGAAGGAGGAAAAGCATAGAACAGATCAGAAAATCTTGCTGTAACAGTGGTATAGGTACAAGTAAATAAATAGAATAGAAAGGCAAATAAAGGACTGATGACATGCATCAGAATCATGCAAATGAACAGATGCCCTGCAATCAATATAAGAAGAAATGGGTATTTAATTAAACAAAAAAAGTAGATTTGGCTAAAAATAACATCTGCAAAGTTTATTTTACGGTATCAGAGCAGCAGGTGTTGTTATGTGGCAGTAGTTTAGCTCTGCTTTGAAAGTATTTTGCAAAAGCCAGATTGTGACAGCACTACTTCAGCTGTCATTTATCCTGCTCCAAAAGTGGTCCCATTAGCTTCACTTGAACTCATGCTATGTTTCTGGTGATTTCAAGGGGAATAGTTGTTGCTGTACAAACTTGAGAGATCCATCTGAGTATTAGACATGCCAGCTAGAACAGACAAGACTGAGAGCTTGCAGCTCCTCAGGTATTTTTGCTTTAAATATGGTTGTTACTGCCCCACAGAGTGGGAAGAGTAACCTTGAACCTCAAAAGGTTCAAGATATGCAACTAAACTACTTACAGTCTTGGAAAAATAAAACCAGCCAGACTTTCTTCTTAACTCTAGTTCCTGCCACTTAATATTATTCAGGTGAAAATTTTAATATCTACCTTATGTGTCCCCTGACTAGAAGCTTCAGCCCTTTGCTTGTAAAAATAGAATATATCCAAATGAAAACAAAGGACTTGATCTTCCACACTACTGGATTGTACTTCCCTGAAATCAGCATCAAGACCACAGGAAGCTGTAGAAACTCTCAATTCTGTGGATTGCTTGTCTAAAGAAATCCGATGATGAAGAATTTTGTCCTTGATTTTGAAAGGGAGAGAATACAAGCTTAGTGAAGTAACTTCCTCTCCTAGTGAGGTATATACAATTTCCTTTTGAGCTCTGCAGCAGCATTAGAAGGGACCAGTGGTGGAACTGGATTTCAGATGATGAGCCTCTATTAAACTGTGAGATGGTGAAGCATGCTGGTAAACTGGTGGGACTGGCTGGCACAAGAGGAGTAGAGAAGTGAGGTGAAAGAAGCAGCTGACAGAACAAGTGGCAGTAGCAAACAAGTAAAGCCAGTGTTTGCTGCACTCCTTGCTCCAGAGGATTTTAGAAACACACTAAAGCAAGGGTTCACCTTCTTCACTGAGAATCCTCTGGAACAACCTCAAACTGCAGTACCAATAGTATGAGTTTGAGAACAAAACAAGAAAATGAACTGTAGCAAATCTAAGGTTAGCATAGAGTCCTTGAGAAACTAAGAAATTAAGTAACTGAGCAAATGGTTGTGGAACATGACCTTGCACTAAATCAGCCCTGATTTAAAGGGGATAAAAGGTGGTGACTGCAAATACTGCTTTTATTTGACTTTGTGAAGAATGCTCATATGATGCAACTAAAAGTCATGCAGAATTACACTATTCATAAATGCAAAGTAATGAATGCACTTAAGGACAAGTTAAAACAGCCGCACTGATATATATGCAACGATGGGCTCTAATTCAGTTCTCAGCCGTTAGGAAAGACTGCTCAGAATTATATTCAAAAACCAGATGAGGCCCAGAGCAGGAAAGAACAGAGGTATGGAAAAGAGGAAGTTCTTAAAAGAAAGATGAAACTGACTCTTCAAACGACAAAAAACTGGTGAGGTGAAATATGATGGAGATTTAAGAAATCATGAGAGTATAGAAAAGGTGAATGGGGAGTGATTGCTCACTGTTTCTGACAATGCTGGTTCTAAAAGGTGCCCAATGCCATTATTCAAGCAGCAGTTCTAAAGTGGAAAAATAATATCTCTCTTCCCCCTTGGAGAGAGGTTAGTCATTTAATCTTATGCTTTCTAGAGGCAGGGAGTCCAAGAGAACAAGAAAATTTTGGAAAATCCGGTGTCCATTAGCGACTATAAAACATCTTCCCTAAAACTGATTGTCAGATGCTTGTATGGTGTTGGAGGGAGGGGTCTTTCTCCTGGCACTTATTGCCTGTCACACTTATGCTCTTTTCCTGAACACCTGTGCTCAGGAACACCCTGACTTGTTAGAGGTCGGGTAACAGGGTAAGTAAGCCTTTGTTCTGATGATGTAGAAGGGTTTCTCCATTCATATGTTGTAACTCTACTTTAAATTTTAAGCGTCCTGAATAAGAAAGTGTAACAAATTTCTTACTTAATCAGGGCAAATTTCAGAGTTACAGCTGATGGGAAGTTGTTCAAATCCACCTTGAAGAAAAGCAGGGCCTGGCCTTCAGCAGTAGGCATGGATCTAGTAGTTTTGGCTCTCTGCTGATATTTTGCTCTGTAAGTGCCTGAATTACTTTGGTAACTGCATATGCTGTGAAACTCTGTGACAAAATTGAGCAAAAGCCGAAATTAAAGCTGTGTAAATTGCCTGGCAAAGGCAGGGACCTTGTTTACTGAGTATGAATGCTTAGACCTGGCAGCTCTAAGCATCTCTGATCCAGATGAAATTGATTCACAGTGAGCCTGAACCATGCTGGTTATGACAGAGCAAGTCACTGGGATCAGTGTGTAAATGCATCAGCTTTTAAAAGGTACTGCAGTGTTAGGAATAGGAACCAGCTGATCAAAAGTTTCCAGACCCATGGGAGTGCTCTGTCATCTAAATAGTAGTTCAGTGCCCAAAGTAATTTGTGGCTTTACCCCTGTATTCTAAATAACTATTTCTCTAATTATCTCACTTTAACCCTGTCTCAGCATATATTGAAAGAGACATCTCTCAATGCTGTTACTTTCTTTTCTCATCTTCAATGGTGATTCAGAATACCTGAACAATAATCAAGTTGATTGCATCCAATCTTTAAATTTAGTAAAAGTTTAAGTTCTGGTAAAGCTGATGTCTGGGAAAGCTTTTTAAAAATTAGCTTTCTGCCTCTTCTGTCTTCAGTAGAATGGCTTGTCAGTGAACTTCAAAATAAGAAATTATCTTAAACACCCAGTGTTTTCTGCTTGTCAGAGACCTGTTTGCATCTGTGACTGTATGTCTGCTGTCACTCTACCCAGCTATATTTGAGAAATTATTTTTCCTGTAGTCTTCCATGCAGCTCTCCCTAATCATCTGTAACAATCCTACAAGCTCATCTGACGACTCCATTATTAGGGTGGGGATTACACTATTATTAGGCTTGGGATAGCCAAAGATAACCATTAGAATGAAAAGATGTTCTCAGTGTTAAACCATCAGAAAACTGTAGTGACATCAGTTATATCAATGCTACTACTGTCACCTGGATTTACACTGGCATAGAAAAAAAAGCTTCTCATTTTGGTTCTAAAATTTGTTAACAGATTGTAAACACAGGAATTCTAAACTACTCTATTATTTTTTGTAGACAATTCTCTCTATGTATACAATTCACACGTGTTTAGCTATTACATACTCATTTTTTAAAGCAGGTTTATATTAGTGGTGTCGACTTAGGCAAATTACAGGGTTTCACTTTACTATCACAAAAATTATGTAATATTCTTCTGAATTCTGTGGTTTGCTGTTATAATGTTTACAAAGTCTATTTTCCTGAACTTATATGCTAAGTCAGGCTTTTGCATAGAGGCCTACAGAACAAAAGTTAAGTACAGGTTTATGCTAACATGTAATTATTTTGCAGGCTAAATGTAGAGGTAATACTTCAAAAGGAAAAAGAAGAATCAAAGGAAATACCATAATGATGGAAAAACTGAACAGAGTGTAATACATTTTCTTTTGTTTTGCCTAATGATACTAAAGATATGTAACCTTTCATATATTGATTCTACTGTTCTCTGGCTTCAACAAGGATGTAACTTTGTAGTAATTTGTAATTTCTTTAATTTACTTTCTGATAATTATATTAAGATGCCTATGTTGCCTTATTCTCTGAACTGAATAACTAAAGAATAACTTTTAATTGATGGAAGGTATACCGGAAAAAATTAATTAAGTCATTATTATCTACTGATGAAAAGTAGGTAAAATACCTAAAATGCATGCTTTTTCTAACTAAGATCTGCTTTTATATAATGCATGCTTTTTCTAACTAAGATCTGCTTTTATATAAACATATTTCAAATATGTTTTGAAACACATTTCAAACACAAAACAAGTTTTTTTCTTTAATGCCTGTTTTGTATTTTTCAAATGTGAATTTTTTTATAAATGGCCACTGAATAGTATTTTCAGAAAAACACACTTTATTCATATTGTAAATGTCTACATTAAAATAATGTAAAGGTCATCCTCAAGATAGCCAGTCTCATTAATTCAATAATAATAGATAATATAAACTCTTATTCATGAGAAAAATAGATTTAGATATTTGTCTGTATTCACCAATTCTTCTATTTACTACTCTTTTTTATTCAGTTGGGGTGGCGTAACTTAGAGCATCTGAAGCAAACCATATTCATATATAGTAAACAGAACTACTGCTTAATTTTGGTTTTGTTTTTTTGTTTATTTGTTTTTTTGTTTTAATATTTTAAGCTTGCAGGAGCACCCAACAGACCAACAAGTGTAAAGCTGATGTAAAATTGTCTTACTTTGTCCTCCCATAGCTTCTTCCTGAGGAAAGAACTGTGGAGCTCTACAAATTAAGCAAGAGAGCAGAAGTCATTGAAAGCAGGTCTTGATTTCTTAGGAGGGTGTGAGTTACTAGTGCTGTGGTAGTATATAAACCTTTACCTTCCTTATAAAGAATGTTTTTTTTCTATCTGAAGAATTTTTAGAAGCCGGGAGTTGATCAGAGAAGTAGCTGGTGGCCCTGGCAGCTCAGTGTCACTGTTAGGGTGTTTTTGGAGCTTCCTGCTGTGCTGCATGAAAGCTGTGCTCACCTCTGAAGGTAGGACCTTGTTAACACCTGGCCCTGCTGAATGCTCCCTCACACAGCAAAAGGACAAAGGTTTGTGCACCCCTCCACTGAGGCTGGTGAAAATCAATTTCCCACTTGTCACACAATGCTCTGTAGCTATGATATATAGCTGAAAACCTCAGCACAATATCCAAAAGGGAATATTTTTGTCCCCTGATGTCGTTCTGGTCATTAGGAGCAGATGCCAATGCGTGCAATTGTCCCCATGTCCCTCTTCATCCTTAGCTTGTTCTTTATCTCCACTGGTAAGAGGTTCTCAGAGCCAGGAATACACCCAACATCCCCTGATTCCCAGAGAGAGTTCTGCCCAGAAGTATTCCACACGCGCTCCATGAAGCCTCGGCCAAATGGGCCATCCCGATATTTGCCCCTTTCACGTGCTGCCCCAGTGCTGGCCCAGCTCAGCAGGCACCCAGTAGCTCCCAGGAAAGTGAAGAAACACAGCCTCCTGTGCCTGTGGTAGGAGCACTGCCATGTCCTTCTGTGCTCCACGTCCTGATGTGCCTAATCTGTGGAGCAATACCAGAAAATAGCATGGAATCTCACTGCCTTTCCCCATGTCTTCTGTTGTTTTCACACACAGGCACGTTATCTACACACATCCTTGTGCCCAGAAAGACAAGGAGAAGGAAGATTGCTCTATCTGAAGAAATTATATTCACATTCAGGGTTGTTCTGCTTTATACAAAATACTTTTCACATTTGAGGTTGACCTCTGGTTTTAATGTAGAGTTGTTTGTTCATATGTTTGCGTGATCTTGTGATCTTTCAAGAACGTCTTGTGCATTGCTTTCCCTTTAGATAAGAATAAACATTTGTTCTCTTCTTTTAGTAATGATACAAGAAAAAAATAGTAATATTACATATTTATTAATTTATGCTAAATCCTGGATTTATTTCAGGCCTAAGCCTACAAAATGAATCATGCAGCAGATGATGCTTTTTTGTTACCTACAGTAGGAGTCAGGCTGAATGACTACAAGAGGTGAAGAGGTAGAATTACCTAGGGATTGTGTCTATCTTTCTTCCTACCCCTCAAGTTATTTTTGTTTGTATGGTCATAGGCCTATAAATGTGTAATGGAATACTGCCTTAAGCTATAGCATTTAATAGAATATGATTGCATTACAAGCTAAGAAGAAATTTTAAAAACTAGAAGATTTAATCTCATGTTGCTGAAAGGTACAGTTTAAAACACAGTGGATGTGTTTGTATTCTGTATTTTAAAACAAGCTGACTTGTTTATACTATGAGGAATCTTCAGATTAATTGAAGTGAATATTCACTGGAAATATATTAAATTTTTCAGTATATTCAGTAATTTATGAACTATATCTACCTGTAAATTCTAATCAATTCTGCAGAATGCTTTTATTATAGAAAAGCTACTAAATACACTTTATCAAATGAATACATACTTTTTTCTGTCCTTTTTATTCTTTTGTATATGTTGAACAATGATTATGGTGCATTTAACATAAAAAATACATTAGTAATCATTATGCAGTAAATTATGCAGGTTACAGAATTCAAACTCTTCAGGCAGTGAATTTAAACAAAACTCTTTAAGCATGTATTCATTCACCTTTTAAGATTGTATTTAGTCATGGATTATTACTATCTGAAGCTTTCCTGCATTCTGTTCTTAAAGGCTATAATTTCCTACTGATGAAGTTAGCAATTAAAATAAAATTCTAAGGTGTTCACAGAGACAGACCGAAGAGTCCATCAGAAGAGTATTTGGTGTCTAAGAATAAATTGCTTTCTTTTTTGAATTGTCTGCCAAGTGGCTTGAAGACAGTGAGGTGGTTGCATCTATAATTCAGCTCCTGTAATGCAGGAGCTAATGTGGCACTTGTGTGTGTTCCCTCTCTGTGCAGGGACTGTACCCTATACAAGGACATAGGGTAAATGCAAAAGCTCTACCAGAAATGAGCATCTGCTGCTTCATACATCAAATGAGATTTTTCACAAAGTTTATGAAAAAATACGCCACAGAACCAAGCCTTGCTCCTCCATAGTCTTCACTTATTGAATGCAAAAGTGAACAAAACCAGAGGTTTAATTATCACTATCTCAAACACTTTAAATGCAAGCAGTATTTTCCTACTTAACCTTGCTTGTCTTTAAATCTTTTTTGCAGCCATGGGACTGGGCACCTTGCTGATTCACATGAGAATCTTGTTTTACTTTTTCATCTTAATACTCTGATTCTTGGGTGCAGTCAGCTGTTTTTCCAGGATGTTCTGACTTGCATCCAATGTGTCAAAGTCCCTATGGATATGTGAAACAAGTGGGGGTTCACCTCTGTACTGAGGGAACTTGCTGAAAGGAGGAAGGAGAACCAAACACTCTGTGTGTTTTGCTATGTGTTATTTAGCTAATATAATTAATCTAGGAGCAGAATTTATTCCTTGATAAAAAGGAAAGGTAAAAACATTAAATTAATATTTGCCCTGGACTTCATGCTCTCCTGTATGGCAAATTAAATTGCACCTGCATGACAATTCTAAAATAAGAAAGGAAATACTTTGTTATCTATGCTAAAATAAGGTTTAGGCTTTGGTATATTACAATTTTTCAATTACATTTATAACTTTAATTATGGAATTCAGTTTTACTAAATGTATTAAATTTTACCAATGCATTTTTTTTTACTGGCTAAAGTTTTCACTTATTAATAACAGCATGGCTGAGGATTATTCAGTGTTGCTTGTTGATTTTAGAAGCTTTTTTATTCTGCTGATACATTTTATCATCATGAGACTGTGCTTTATCTTGAAACCACATCATTTAGGAAGCGTTTTGGTGAGATCATCCTTGCTTTCTTTAAAAACTATTTATGCAACAGTTCTCTTCAAGCTTCTGCAACTTTGCTCCTAGAACACACAACCTCTCTGCTCTACATTATGTTCATATTGGTAGATTTTCCCCATCTGCTCTTCTTGCACATCTTCCTTATTCCTCTCTTGTGAGGCGTATTTAGAAACTGCACGCGTTGGAGTCTCATCCCAGGCTGTGCTGGCTGGTGACCTTCTTTCCTGCAAACCTTGAGCTGGCCACCTTTTGTTTATTTTGTTTATTTTTCTCCTCCATCCTTGATTCCACCAAGAGCTTCAGAGGTTCTACTCCTTGTTTCCCCATGCTAGCAGAGAAGACGTCCTGCTAGTTAGGCTTTTCCCACTGTTTCTGCCTCTTAACTGTGAGCATCTGCCTCATGACTGAGGCTGACAATAATAAAACTGTTTAGATGGAGTCCCAGTGAAATTAAAACAGGAAGGTCATAGACTTGACCAGATCAGTGAAAAGTTTATAATTCTACCTATTCTAAAAAATAGCATGAAAAGAGTTTTATTTCAGAAAGTTTGTTGGTGATTTGAAATTTTATGTCTGTGTAGAGCTTCTAAAAGTTTCTTAGAATTTGTTTTTGATTTTTTACATCAAAGAAGGAGGAAAAAGCCCCGTGTTTTATAGCTATAATAGAGACCCATAATAAAATTAACTGGAATTTAGGAA
Organism: Leptocoma aspasia; assembly: GCA_013399835.1. NCBI lineage: Eukaryota > Metazoa > Chordata > Aves > Passeriformes > Nectariniidae > Leptocoma > Leptocoma aspasia. The sequence continues at coordinate 413,835 of VXAX01004092.1, read as the reverse complement.
AAGCGTTGAGGACTTTTTAGTTGTGAACCTGTAGAAAAGGTTATGTTTTATATGGTATATTTACATTTAGAGTAATCCAATAGCAACCCCATGTAGAGAATCACTCTTTTGCTTGATTTGTGTAGGAATGCTACACGAATCAACTTCCTATACTTAGTAGTTAAAATGTGCCAAATAGTTATTTGAAAACGGCAACAACAGTTTTTAAACAGCATACAACGTAGCATTGTAAGTTCTGGTTTGGTTTTTTGCTTAGAGACCTCTGAATATTCCTCTCTTTTATGATGGAAAATGTAGAGCACTTTAGGATTTCTTTATCTGAGAGACACAAATTTTCCAAGTGTTTCGATGACCAAATAGGTGGGTTTTAAAAATTCTGTTGATTCTGAAATGGAGATTATTTTTTCTCAAATGCATTAATATTCTGGAGAAGATTTACACTTGTGGCAAGTGCTGAGATTGCACACTCTGTAATACGGTTACAAAACTATTTTCTTATAAGCTAAATGCAATTCTATTCATTTACAAAAATGAAAACCATTAAATATTTACAATCAGTAAGAAAATTGAGATTGAAGAACAGCAAGTCAAATTTTTAAAGGATTTTGTTGGTTGATTCCAATTACAGCTTTCTAATTAAATCATACTTTGTATTGTTAATATATGTAAATTAATCAGGATAATTACATTATGAGGATTTACATGCCCTTTTTATTTTGTTGTCCATTGTTTTGGCTCCCTGAAAATAAACTTTGGGTGTGTTTCTACAAAACAGAGACATGTTAAACCAAAACGGTCTTTTTTGGATCCATAAATTGTTCTCCTGACTGCTACCAGACATACTAGAAAAACAGTCAATTTCATTCACAAACAGATCATTAGGAAGAGCTGGTTTGCCTTCTAGATTTAAGGAATATCCTGTCTTATGTGCTGCATGAGAATGAGTTCTATTATAGGCAACCCTTCTGTGGTTAATCTGGTGAGTTAAAAAATCAAGTTACTTTTTGTCAAAATACTCAAAGATTGAGAAGTGTAGAAATAAACTAACTGAATTGCTGCAACATTGGATTGCTGCTGCTCAGCTTGGCGTGTTTGTTTTTTTCATCTAAAATAACATCATTTTCTTCTATCTAAAAGATTAGGAAAAATATCTCAGATTGGCAGAATTGCCTGCATTTTACATGTTATTGAAGTTATTGTTCAAGTAATAGGCAACTTAGAGTACTCTGAATCAAAGGAGTTCCATAAAGAGCTTTGAGAGAAAATGTAGAAAATCATGATTTCTGCAATTAAGGGAAATTTTTGTGAAATGCAGTGAGAAGATAAGTCTTCTTCCTTGAGGATGTTTCAGTATAAAAAGAAATTAGAGGTTTCCTAGAAGCCCCTAAGTACCCCACCCCCTCCAATATTTATGTGCAGGATATTTATTATATCCACTATTTCTGGATCCTTTAAGTACGGTGAAACAAGGTAAATTTTGTGGAGAGGAATGAAAGAAGCAAGATACATCCAGATTCTGTCACCTTTATTGGTTTTGATTATCATGGGAATGAGGGCAATAGACCTTAGTGTTATGGTTAATGAAATACATAAAATGGAGTGTTAAAAGGGTAGTGCTTTAAAAGACCCCAGCCAACAACAACAACAAAAAAAGTGTAATTATCTAGTTCCTTTCATTTTAAGAGCCATAACACCAAGTGGAAAAACTCTTCAAAATGTTCAGGCTGGAGCTGACAGGGGAAGAAGGTTTTTGGGTGAGATTTTCAGGTGAGTCAGGAGGAGGATTAGCAGAAGGACTGTGCTATCTGGCCCTGCATTTGGATGCTCTGGGAGTCTTCTGTTTCTAACTCCAGAGGAATGGTTTGGTGTGATGAATGTAAGAATAACAGAGTATGGGTTTAAGTTTCAGTTTATTAAAGTGTTCACAGCATGTTTAAAATTTCTGCAGGAGTGTGATAATATTTACTAATATTTTTGTGTTAAATATTCCACCATTCATGCTTTTCCTTGGTGTTGAGCATATTGAAGTTATTTTCCTTTCATTGCTTCTTTCTTCACCTGAATGGATTGTTATATATTTTTTCCATCTGAAGTTGGTTGTCTAGTCAAATTTGAAGATCCTTAGGGTCTTTGCGGCTTATCAAAAGTTGTATATTACAGTAATAATAGTTCAGTCTCCATTTTGCTGGAAAAATTAATTTTAAAAAATTAATACTGAATATATCTTCAACTCCAGAAAAAGTGTAGCATTTTCCAGTACTACCATTTGCAGATAAAGGAATTCTTATGTGCATATGATATTGGTTTACACAGAAGCTTGTTACTTTCACAGATGGTTACAATATTGCTGAATTTTTTTCTGATAATTATTCATGCATAAATTTGCTAAGCATATGTCAGGGAGGATTGTTGTTGTTTTAGTATTTGTCCTCCATTGTTAAGGAGAACAGAGGATATATGCCTGTGATAGGGAGGCATTTTGCAGTGGAAAAATTCAATTTCCTTGGTATATACATTATGTGATTTATAACAAGTTTCATGACAAGTATAGCCACTGGCTCAACAACTATTTAAAAAAAAATCAGTTCATTAATCAATATTCATTTTTCATACAAAAACATTATTATTTTTAGGCATCTAAAGGCCATGAATACTCAAGAGTCAACACATTATTAAAACTGTTGAGTGTCACACTCATTCGTTTCAGTTTAAAGGCTGACAAAAAATTTCTTCTGGAATAACTGGATCAGAATTCAATGTGCCTGTTTGCAACAACAGAACACCCTAATGATAAAGTGCAAGACTATGTAATAGAAACAAATGAAGTGTAAAATAAAATAATAGAATAACATGACAAGCTAAATGCTTTCTGCAAAGCAGTATTCTTGAAAGTCAGTGCATCATAAAAAAATGTTACTTTCATCTTTCCTAATTTCACATAGGAGATATTTCTGATTTATCATCTACCTCTTTGAACAATATTTTGTTGTTTACCTGGTTTAGCAGAAGTTCACGATTTACTAGCCATGGTAGCTGCCATGGAATAAATCTCAAATATGTAGCAGTTTGGGACTAAATATTTTGTGTTCTCTCTTTTAATATATTCACTATATAATTTGCAGTGTATTTGCACAGTTTCAAAAGAGATGCTTAAAATCACTCTGAAATTTCAACTTGCCAGCTTATTTCAAGTACCCAAACGTGCAACATGTATTTTATGCACAACATATTTTCTGCACTATGCCGTGTTGAGAGACAAGCTTAAGTCTGCAAAGGTGAGACCGAAAAGCACAGTAGGCTAAGGAATAATGAAGGAAATGCTGTGTAAGTCGAAAAATATCTACAACCCCAGCTTTATTTTACTGGTTTTGAGGTCACTATTCCCTCTTTATACCCAGTTAAATTGTGGTCAGCCTGCACAATTAGTCTACAATTAAGGAAATGAGGCGATCTTAATAAGTGAACAGACCACTTGCCTTGAAGCTCTTCCACCCTCATTTGTGGAGGATGACAGTCACCAGTGGCGCTGGGAATGCCTCTTGCAGTTAAAATTTTGTACTTCCAAACACGTGTGGCTCCACAGCAGGGCAGAATGAAGTACAGGTGGCAGTCATGGGGTGAGGTTTGCCTGTTTTGGCAGCACTGTGCATCCGACTCTCACAGACAGATTTGAGACCCACCAAAGCAGTAGATGTGCAGCCTGGAGGGTGCAGGGGGCAACAAGAAGATTTCAAAAGTCCCCCATACTTCATGTTTAAGGTTCTCTGTAAATGAGCAATGAGGAATTCTGATGAGAACTAAATTTGTTTGCCATCCAGAGCCGTTTTCTCATTCTTCTCCCCATCCCTTTGCTCCCTCTGAAATGGCAAACCATTGGTTATGTGGCATTGTGCCTAGGCCTAAAATAGTGGGGATTCCTTCCCTGATAGCCACAGGTGGTCACCCTGTAAGTCAGAGATTTGATTACCCATATCATTGGCTTAGCTTGCATAGCTGCAAATGCTATTAAAGGTAATAAAATTATCCAACCTTTACATCACTGTGCTGTGGGCAAAGGATATTGTTCTCAGCAATCAGCATTTATGTCCAACCATTTAACACTGGTGAAGCTGTGCTAATGGCTTTCTGTGACATTTTTGAAAGGACAGCCATTAGATCAAACGAGCAGATATGTACCTAGAAAAATGTAACATTCAAATATTTGGGAAGAAATGGAATTACCAACTTTGTTATCAAATTAGATTAGTAAACAAGGCTGTGCAGGTTTTAGGTGCAGAAACAGATCTCTGGCTCTTCCTTTTCACAGTTCAATAATTTGCTGCCGTGGACTGAAATTGGAGCTGATGGTGTGATTTGATTTGCAGAATGACATAGTTTGTAAGGCTTCAAATTAATAGAAGAGTGAAATGAAATTGCAAACAGGTAGACAAAATAGGCAAGAAAGGCAATTCATTCCTTTAATTACAAGCAGTATGAAGGAAGAAGAGGGCTTTATGGATGGTATTATGGACCACTCACATTGCCCCTGGCATATGTGATAATTCTACCAGGGGTGGACAACAGCTCCAGAGAAAGATATAGCAATGATCCTATCACCTTATTGCCTGGAGTCATGCATTACCTGTACTCAAATTTTGCTCACTCCCTTTGAATAAAAATTGCTTTCTGCAATTATTTTTAATATCTGAAGGACATAATGTCCAAGCCATGGCCTTTTAAGTGATGCTTCTCTTCCTCCCTAAGTAAACATGGTAAACACTGTGTGTTGGATCAGAATGCTTGTGTGATGCTGGATGCTCATTCTGGTAATTCCATATTCCCTGAAAAAACCTAATATCCAGTGTATGCCTGTCAAATCCTAAAAAATTATTGTATGCTATGGAATAATGTTTTAGATCAATGAAGGTTTGCTCTTTTCTATCAGTGCAGATAATTGAAATATTAAGAGTACAGGAGCGACATAAATAGTGTTCATTACAGAAAAATCTAATTTTACCTATATGAGGCAGTCAGGATTATGGTTTGATTTGGAGTCATCCTACTTTTATTCATTTGACTTTAACAGAAATCACCTTCTAGTCATTATTTAATCCTGAACACTAGTAGTACTGCTAAGGTCAGCATGTATTCCATAGAAACCGAAGTTAATGCTAGAAGTGAAAGTTCTCAGAAATTACTTTTCAAGTGTTAGCGAAATAAGTGAGGAAAATTATTACCACCATATCAATTTGTAACTTTTAAAACACTTAGAATATGTAAATATAAAGCCATAAAATATGGCTGTTAATACCATGACTTCTAAGTATATATGATAATGTAATTGAAAGGTCAAAGAGAAGACCTCTTCTTGTAAATACTTAAATGAGAAATCTTTGCTCATGAATTATTCTTTTTAGGTGAATAGGAATGGGCATTTCATTAAGTATTGCTCACGGGAATAAGCACTGCAGGATCAGACCTGCAGTACTTCAGTGTACTAAGCAGGAACTCTATAATGTCACTCTGATAAATTTTTTAATCAGTTTTTTGTGATGATCTGGTTAGTTCCCAAAGCAACTGGAATAGAAATCAGTCCAATTCCAAAAGGCAATGTAGATCTGCTTCAATTACTGGGTGCCATACCATTAGTCTTGGTTATAGCACCAAGCTGAACACTGCACACTGTTGAAAAGCAGCTGATTCATGATCCATGAGAAATGATTCCACCCCACAGGCTGTTTTAACATGGAACTATGCTAGTGATAAAATATAAATCTGGTGTCTTAGTTGCTGCTTAGATTTCCATCTATTTTTTTAATGACTCAAGCCTTCCGGTTGGGTATTTAATCCATTTCTAATGTTCTAATATTGAAATATTGGCATTAGAATTTGAGCCTTCTGTACACGTTTTTGACTGGAAGAGTGTTCTGTCTTCTACTGTTTCCATCTGTGAATCTGTCTTGTTCAGCAACTTTGGTCACATTTGAAGGCAACAAGAGTAAGGAAAATGCAAAGGGTTTGGAGTTTTTTTCTCCTGCTGAATCCTTGGGATTAAGGAAAAAAAGCAGAATTCTTTCTTCAGTTTCCAGATAGTAGTTTCGTGTTTGCCAAATTCTAATGAAAAGTATAAAAATTCATATATTGCTCCAGCTGTGTAATGCAAAAATAATTTGAAGATTTTGCCGGCTTTATCCTGAGGTAAGCTATGAAGCTGGATTTTGCTTTCACTTGTGTAGATACAGTATTACAGAAACTCAGTCTAAATCTCCAATTAAAAAATGACTGTGAGTGGTCAGATTTATATTGCAGATTTGTGGGGCAATTAACCCTGGGTTTCTTAGGAAAAGCAATAATTAACCCTTCTCTCTTCAGTCTGGCCTCATAATCTTTATCTTGTCTGTGTTAAAATATTTGAGTGCTAATTACATAGTTCAAATGTGTAAAGGCGTGGTTTCAAAGCTGTGAAACAGTGCATGTGGTATTTTCTACTTGGTTAACATCTGTGTACAAATATTTTCAGTTTCAATTACTATGTTGATGTTAGATCTGTGTTCAGAGGATAACCCTGCATTTCACAGCTATTATCGAGTTGTATTTAGACAGCAGAGTCAGAACATCTGAAACTTTTTTATGTTTGCATATGAGTTTGCATACTCATATGCAAACAAAATAAATCTTGAGAGAGAACTGGAGATTACAGGAAATGTATCACACTGCAGTCTGTGCATGCTGCAATATGCTGCTTGCAATGTGCAGGTAATATACAGCATATGTTTGGGGGTGTGGGGAAGAGATTATTCCAGAGCTGGGTCGTGCTGGTTTCCTCTGAGCTGCCACAATTACATCATCACTCCAGATGTGAGAGCAAAAGGACTTAGAACATATCTCAAAACCGTGGAAAATCAAAATGCCTGTTTGGGATGGCTTGTTTGGCATCACTTAACTTTGTCCATTACCAACCGTAGAGCCCCAGTTCTTGCTCAGCGATTTTTTTTTTTAATAGAGGCTTGAGGTACTACTTTTCCCTGAAATGGGCACACAGGAGAAAGGCAGCAGCTTTCTCAGGAGGTTAAAAAACCAGGCTTTACTGGCAAGCTTTAGAAGATCAGAAATTTGGAAGACTTAATACAAAACATTCAATCAACCTTAGCCATCTCACTGAGCATCAACTTAGGAAATTCTACCCATCCAATTTTAGATTACCATACTTCAAGAAGAAAAAATTAGGAATAAAAAAGAAGAGAAAGAAATAAAAGAAAGAGAGAAAAGCAAGATAAAGGTACTGCCTCTTGGATCCTAGCACAACCTCAGCTGCCATAAAATCCCAGAACAAGAGGGATGTGACCAGGTGTGCCTCAGGGCAATGGTTTTTATCTGCTGTGGCCTCCTGTGGCCACCCCCTCCCCCCAGGTGGGCCTTCTGGTCATGCAGCTGCTCTGGGGGTCTTAGATCTAGGAGGAATTTCGGAGGAAAAAAGAAGTAAAAATGGACCAAAGTGGAGTTCAAGAGGTTCAGGTATCACTGGACACATTCCCAGCAGATCTACAAGGAATCAGCTGGGCTATAGTTGAAACATTAGAATGGATTTTTTTTTTAAATTCTAGTTTAATGCATTTTAGGATCTGTCTGAAGTAACATGCAAGTAACATTCAAATGCCTTATAAGAGGTGTGTGAAAAGTGTTCAGGGAAATTAAAAATATCATGACTTTCTTAAAGTGTTGCTCCAGGTACCTCCTGAAGTTCACAAAGTACTGGCAGAGTACTCTGTCAGAAAAGAGAATCCACAATACAGTGTTATTCTGTTTAAAACTGTGATGTTTCAATAATAATCTGTTTTCTTAAAGGCTCCATACTTCCAAGCTCTTAATGATTATTGAATCATTAATCTAATGTATCCCAAAGGTCTTGTTGTAGAAAATTACAAATAAAACACCCACTTCCTACAACTTTAATTGTTCAGTAAGTAGTTCCTTACTTGCATAAACTTCTGTAAATTTGCCCTAACTGCACTTGTTCTGCATTGTTTCATTGTCAGAAACAATGGTATCCAAATCTAAAGAATGTCATGTGTGGGAAAGTAAAGACTATTAATAGTCAATTTGTGGCATTTCACCTAAATTCAATATTTTTCTAGAGAGGTGTTTGATTTTGTTTTTTTGCTCTGTGTTTAAATATTACTGCTTAAAGCACAACTTTCCTTAACTCTTAAAGTGAATCTTAGCTATCTAAAATACTGTAAATTGTTTGAAAGAGTGGTTGTTTGCAGATTGTGTAAGTCTAAGTAAACTGATGCTTCAGACAGGTCTGATGATCAGTTATTTATACTGGCACTTGAGAGGTTATCAGTCTTGAAATTGACTCACCTTAGAGTAATTTCAGGTTCTTGGTGAATATAGGCAAACATCTGTGCATCAAAGTGCATACATTTGCAAAGTTTGCTTGAAACCCCATTTAGGGAGTTGAATAGTTTGTCTGCCTGTACTTGATGTCATCAGAACACTAAATTTTGTTTCCAGTTTTATTTTCAATCTTGTTTTGAAAGGTCTTTAGAGTCTTGAGTTTGATCAAAGAAGAAATAAGCATTGCTAAATTGACAAAACTTGATACAAATAATCTGGTAACCCGGAGAATGCTGAACTACACTTGAATCTTATGTGCAATTTATCTGGGGTTTTTTTCTACATAATACAGTGGTCTGCACTTTACTAATACCCTATACACAATCCCATAGATACATACACTTTAATTATTTAATTTAAAAGGGTGTAAAGTGGAGTACTTAGTTTTCAGGAAGTGCTACAATTAAGATGTACCACTAGAAGTTAACAATTTCACATAGGCAAAGGCCTGCTACTTTATGTAATTACAAAGCCATGTTTATGGCTTTTTCGAGTGAACAACAAACAGAAACCACAATATTGAATGCCCTTTGGTAGGTAGGTATCAATTAATTTGGAGAAGTAAAAGTTAAAAAAGCGTTGTTAAAATAAAAGCATTATGATCTGCCATACTGTTCTTGATGGTGATCCTTCAGGACACCTCTAGTAAAAAGTAGATGTGATTTGTGCATGTCTGTCTCCTACAGAAATACTAAAAGGTTTTGTCTTCAAATCAAAGAATTGCCCACAAATCCAGAAAGGTATCAGGACAATACAGAGAGGAAAAAAAGAAGACACAAATCAAAAAAATGGCTCAAACTTTATAACTTTGGGTTGTGCTTTTCTAGCCATTCCTAGCTTTCCTTTGGGAGTAAAAACTTGCATGTAAAAGGTCAGGTTTTTCATCTGTTGAGATCAATGGTAGGCTGTCCACTTACTTCAGCAAACAGTGAATCATGTCTCAGATTTCCAGAGCTGATAATGGTGTAGAAATAGGCTTGCTCTCTCAGACTGCAGGAAATAGGAAATACCTTGGGAAAAGCAAGACAGCATCACCCTGTCACAAAAAAAAAAAAAAAAAACCCCACAAAACTAATTATAGAAAAGCAGACCAGAAAAGAAGATGAGGTTTCTGGGGAAATGGTTATTATTCGTCTTAGAGCACAGATGAAGAAATCTGAAGTTAATTTTGGTTGGTCGATACTGGGGAAGAACAGCTGTGACATGAAGAGGACAGTCTGTGCTCTACATGTGATGAGCATGCTTCTCACAAGTCAGCTTGCTCATTGTGCTGCTGCTGCTAATGAAACCAGGAGTGCTTTGTGACAGCAATATGCCACAATTCTTATTCTTTCTGGTTGCAGAAGAGAGGATAGCATTTCACACTGGGTGCCACTCCTTAGTCTGGGATGATGTGAAGAACTGCAGGGACGTGCAGAACACTTCTGAGGCAGGAAAACATCTAGCCCAATTTAAAGCAAAAAGGTATGTGTACGTGCACAGACTTCCACCAAACACTGACATTTATATTTTTTAATACTGAGATTTATTTTCAACTCATATATTTGGCCTACAGCCTAGCCACAGTCAATATTCTTGAATCAAGAATTTGTGACGGCCAAAAAATAAACATACTTTTTATTTCTTAAAACACTAGTCAGGGCTGTATATGAAAATAATATTGCACTGGTACTTGCCAAGCTGTAATTTCCATTTAAAGTGCATCTGATACAGGACTACATGTATGCCAAGTAACCAAATAATATTTTATTCTTATGTTGACATATTTAGCTATGTTTGCCTATGATGAGTCTGTGGATATTGTGGGAAGGACCCCTTTACAGGCAGTAAAGTGTGGTTTCAATTTTTGTTTTGGTTTTGTGGCTTCCCTAGCCTAGAAAGAATTCAGAATGAAAACACACAGTTCTTTTTCATAAATGCAAAAACATAATAATTACATAGCCAATTATTTAGTAAAGATTAGGCTTTAAAAAAAATCTTTTGTCATATAGTTTGTCAAAGGAGCTGTAAGATGAAATATGATCAAGAGCATTCATAATTTGAAACCTACTGAATGTTGAATGCTTTGATTTATAATTGATGCTTTAGATACATTATAAGTGTGAAAACTTCAGATAACTATGGTAGTTTACACACAGACATAAAGGACTGTGCACTAAAAGCTCTATTTTAATGGACCTGATCCTGTCAAAATATCAGCAAGAAATAATGCTGCTAAATACTGAATTCTATTTCACTCTACTGATGAAATACTCTGAGGATAACAGAGCTTCTTCACAAAGAAGCAGCTTCACTATTTTTTTCTAAAGTCTAGTGGTGTTTCATAATTAAGCAATCAATACCATGCCTTAGAGGTCTGTGATAAAGTAGATCCCATTTTATCACTCAAGATACCCTCACCAACTTGCTGACAATAGCTGTTTAATGGGCATGTGACAGAGAAATTTGGGGGTGGGTTTAGTAAGAGCTCTGAAAATTGTGCTGGTATTTCACTTTTTCTTATATTGAGGGCATTAAAGCTGAAATATGGGAATCCTCAAATGGAACACAAACAGCTCTGGCAGAGAGGTAGGTTAATAACTGAGAGCAAAGGCTACCAAGAGAGAATCTAAACTTTGATGGAATGGGGAAATGCACCACTGGTGCACCTATCACGGGTCAGCTGGGAAGTAACACCTCCCAGTAGCAAGGCATCAAAAAGATCTAAGGAGATGTGCATAAAAATGCAGCAGATTCACCAGCACAATGTGTGTTCAGAGAGAGAACTGCAGGCATAACTAAGGCAGTTCAAGAGGCCAGGCTGGTCCTCATTGCTGAAAACTCCAAATCCAGAGCACAGCACTAATTAGTAGTAGGCCTGGCATGGCATTCTGCAGCCTGTGTTTTTAAAGGTTTCCTCAAAACTTGGTATATTCAAAGGATGGAAAAGCTTCAATAAGAAAAAAAACAAACCAGCCTTTGATTTTTAGCTTAGTTTAAAACTCAGACTTTTATAATGTTACCGAAAATGAAGAGCAGATTTCTAATAAAAGAGCTAATTTTTATTAAAATTCTGGTGTCAGCAGAACACTTCATCCTCACAGACAGAAATGAATTAGTAGTTCACAGATATTTATTCTAAGTTTCCAATAAATACTTGGCAAAAATTCAATAATGTTCATTAAATACATAAAGGAAAAATTAAAAATAAAGATTTTTCCCTTGTGATTCATTATATAGTGTTTTTGAAAAGCAAAGTTGAAGAAAGAAGTCGCTATCTGGCAGAAAAAGTACTACAGAAATGTTAATTAAATTGTATAGTCATAAGCAAGCTAGTGAGCAAGAAAAAAGCCCCCCTGCTTAGAACTGGAAGCCATATTTATTCTGTCTGGATGCTTAAAGATGTGAAAAGATTCTTTCAGATATTAAAGTGAAATTTAAATAAAGCACACGGAGCCATATTGCTAGGCACTTTTCTTTTTGAGCTGACCAAAGGAGGAAAAAACAATTAGGAGGTCTTTCATAATTAAGAAGCTGGAAACAAGCACAGAGGGGCAGAAGCTGGTTCTAAGGGCTGGGGGAGGGAGCACTGGGGGCACTGCAGCCAGCCCTCCTCACTCCTGCCAGCCCTGCCTTGCAGGAGTGAGGCTGGAGAGGGATCCGGTGGTTCTTGGTCAACGTGCTCCTCCGTGCTTCAAATTCATGAGGCTTTGCAGTAATTACGATTTTGGGTTTTATGAATTTTCTAGCAGCATGCCTGCTAGGTCTTCTTCGTAAGGGAAAAGATCGCTTTTCTCAGGAGCAGGTTTCTGTGAACAAACCTGAGCTACGTCCTATGCTCAGGGACACGGCTGGTGTCTCTCTGCCTTGTTCCAAAATTGTAGACATTTTTCTATATCTCACCAATGAGGAAAGCTGGTCTTATCAGCTCCTCACCCTAGTATCAAGGACAGAAGCATTCTGGCAAGACAGAGCTTTCTTGCAGGCAGCAGGACATTCTTGTGCTAAGGCACTGATGGAAGGAAGCAAATGTACTGAGATTGTACCAGGCTGCATGGTATGAGGCAAAAGCCTCAGCCTGAACTTGGAGCCATCATAAATAAACTATCTTAAGCCTCCTGATACCTGGAGTCAGAGTTTTTAAGCATGAGGGGAAATAACCAGGACAACTGGTAAACCTCTTGTGAAAACAACATCAATGCTTCTGAACTCTCAGCACCGATGGCTGGGATTAAAGCCAGAAGCCTTTTGCTTCTGTGCGTGAAAAAGAGTTTACCTGTTTTATTTTGCTCTAACCTGGATATTGGATGCTGTGTTTCTTCTGTGAGTCTAACACCTTGAATATAGGTTTGAACGGGCACATGAAAATTTTAGGTCTGTCTTAAAAATCCCAGAGCCCTACCCACACAAAAAAAGCCCCACCCAAACCACACATGATGCAAAAAACAAAATGAAGAAAAAAACCAAACCAAAACGTTGATTTCTGTAGCTCATGATAAAATTACATATCTCTTTTGAAAGTGCATTCTCATCAGTGTAATGAGAGTCTATTTCTTAATACATCTGCAACACCCCTCAGCCTCAATTTGCTTAATTTAATGTACCTTTTAAGTAGCACTGAGCTTTACTTTAGGGAAAAAAAAACCCAAAAAAAACCAAACCAAACCCTCTTTTTATATTGTACTTCAAAATGGCTATTTACTTTAAACTGTTATATTAAAAGGACTCCTCAGAAGGGGATTCATCTCCTTCTGGACACCTGGTTAACATTAAGAACAGTTTACCAGAGTTTTGTGTGGGGATACAGAGCTTACTCTGAGAATTTAATCAAACATTTGGCCAGCCTTACATGGGTAGTTCAGCTATGCACGCAAATATTCCTCAGCAGGATTATGGTAGTTCTCTCTAAGAAGGTACATAGCTTTCTTTTTTACGTCACAGGGTTTTGTAGCACTTTTTTAATAATAAATACTCCTCCTCTCTGAAGGTGTTGCTTTACACAGCTAGGGCTTTCAGATCAGCATCATTTCTTGGCAGTGATTGCTAGTGCTGTGTTTTTTATTAAAACAGTACCAGAGGATCATGTTCTGAAGCATATTTTGTAAAGTGAAATGGTATATTCTGCACAGGCTCTTGTTTTCTAAAACTTGACATTTGTCTGTGATCCATTACTGATCCATTCACAAGGACTTCTTGTCTCATCTAATGTGAGGGATACGTTTGGCAAATCTGATGGGAAATAAGTTTCAACCTAAAGAAACTAGTGGGTTTTTTGGTTGGGTCTTTTTTTCCTTCCTGTGATGAACTGAGGGACTGAGTAGTATTGGTTTTGCTCATTTTTGAACACCTGTTAGACAAGAAATGAAGGGGTCAAATTTTTATTTTCCTTGTTTCTGCAAAACAACATTAAATTTTTATATATAGAATTGGTGCCAATTTTGGCCACAGTATTCCCAAAATTGCATCCATGGACAAAGCTGGGAATTGGTGACAGATTAAGCAGCAGCAGACTTCTCTTATTGTAGCGATTGCTTGTAAAAGGAAGATTTGGGGATATTTTGTTTGGCAGAACAAATTTGGTTTGTTTGTTTACTTGGGGAGTTTTTTGTTTGCTTGTTTTTTTTTTTTTTGTTGGTTGGTTGGTTGTCTTTTTTCTTGCCTTTTTTGTTTGTTTTTTTGAGGGTTTTGGTTTGTTTGTTTTCTTTAGGTTTTTTTTGTTGTTGTTTGTTTGGTTGGTTTGGTTTTTTTTTCAGATAACAAAATAATTAGCTCCCTAACAACTTCCAAATTATTTTAATGTAGGTGGTGGGAAGTGTCCAATTAACTGGCACATGTATTTCATGTGGTTGCTAGAGCTTGTTTTCTCCTTTCTTGCTATCACCCACTTACACATTGCAGAATGTTTTCTATAAATAACAAACAACAATTTTCAATGAAGGATAGGGAGGAAGAGAGGAGAGAAAGGCCCACATGTTCTGTAGGCATTCTGAATGTCTTGTAAAGTTGTCTGGCTGGGATTGAACTGTATTATTGCTGTGAAAATGGAAGGACACAGAGTCATAGGTGCTGAGCTGAATTGCATGCAGGTGAACAGATACAGATGCATCCAACACTGACACAAAACTGACACTTTATTCTTTTTTTATAAATACAAAGCAAAGTAGAGCTGATCAAGTATCACAAGTGACTCATAAAATTAAATAAGAGTATAAAGGCATCTAAAAACATCTGTAGAAGTCTTTGGAAATTTTCTGTGATAATTTCAAACTCTACTTGTTTTTGGGTTTTTTTGCAATTTTATTTGTTTCTGTAAAGAGAATAAAATTATATGTGATTTTAACCATCTCAATTTAAATAAACAGGTAAAATCCAGACTAGAGCTGATTTTGGTGTGGATAGCCATAATCAAAATTTATACAGCCAAGGTAAATTTTAAATAATGTGAGTTTACTGTTGTTTATTTTCATTTTCTAATGTAGCTTTATCGTTTTACTGTGTTACTTAAAGTGTTCTTGTTTTCTTAGTCTGGCATCATTCCTCCAAATTTGCTTTAGGCTTGGCTGTTTCTGATTATTCATGACTTCCTCTAATATTCTCCATTTGTACGAGATGCCACTAATGTTTGTTCCTTTACTTTCCAGGGAGTTGAAGGTATTTTCAGAAATTGTCTAGATAAAACCTAAATGTCAGCTTCTCTACGGCAGTTAAGTACCAAGTTCAGTGGGAGTTAAGTGACTTATAGAAGACAGAAATACATTTGGAAATAAGAGCTTAAGTGCCTTTTCCTATCTCAAGGAAAAAAAAAAGAGACAAAGGCTTCTTTTATTTGTGCTTCACAAACACAGATGCACTTTGAGTATAGTAATTACAAGTCTATAGAGCCTGTCAGAATTTTGTTTGCATTCGTAGCACAAAACCCAAATATATCTCTTTCACAAATAATCATAGTCAATAAACCCCTGAATCATGTGCACTGTGCTCCAGGTGATTTCTATTGGGATTTTGTGTTCTTTGCTTGTTCTTGGGGGTGTAAACGTGGCTGGGGGTAGAAGGGATTTTCCCCTTCCTACCCTGCTGCATTGGGTAGTTGTGACTGAGCAGATCTTCAGGGGAATTGTAGTGTAACCACAGGTAGGAAGGCTTGGGTCAGCATGTAGCCATTTGCCTTTTTTATTCCTCTGGCTCCTCTTTGGAGACCTTGTACTCTCTGTGGCAAAAAGACCACAGACCCTTTATTTGTAGTGAAGGCTCTTCTGGCTTGAAGCAACCCTTGGTTGTCACAGTGTCCTAACCCAACAGCACCTTGATCCTGAGTATGACGTTAACCTTTCTCTCCTGAAAAAATTTGCAAAGGTCTAACGTGGCACAATCCTGCACTATTTGTGCTCAGAGAGCCCTTGCAGTTGCAGAACAAACGGAAGAAATAGCACTGAGCATCGCTGTAGGCTGTCCTGCAGGTTCCAGCAATACAGCATTTGGCTTTGACACCATTCCTCTCTAAATGGATGAAGTGACAGCAAACA
Source organism: Leptocoma aspasia (assembly GCA_013399835.1). Classification (NCBI taxonomy): domain Eukaryota; kingdom Metazoa; phylum Chordata; class Aves; order Passeriformes; family Nectariniidae; genus Leptocoma; species Leptocoma aspasia. The sequence goes on along the minus strand of VXAX01004092.1, from coordinate 397,954 downwards.
TCTTCAAAGCAGTTTGCTTTAAGTTCACTCCTTTCTGTTGAGTTTTAGGAGAGTGCCAAGAGGGGATATAGCAATCTACCTCTTGGGATTAATATGTTATATCACATCTGTCTGCCTAATGCAGAGGAATCTCTGGTAATGTAAAGTGCCTGACACTTCAAAGGCAGCTAGAAATCACTCGTCGAGATATTTATAGAGTCCTTCTATAGGAAAATGCCTTAATGTCTCCAGATCAGTAACTGCCTTAGATCTGAAGCAGGACAAGTAATTCTGTTTTTATTATCCATTCCAGTGCCTCATTAGTTTTTTGGTTTTGGTTTCTTTTTTTTTTTTGCTCTGATTGGTCACATGAAATTTGCAGGAAGGCACTGCTTATAGGTAAGTTGACTCAGTGTTACATGTCAGTCACTGCAGAGAAAAGTGTAAGAGCAGGAGAGGGACAGACAAGCAGGGGAGAGCAAAGTGGGTCCCCTAAGGGCAGGAGCAAGATGCCTCGGCCTCAGTACAGAACACCTTGAAGTTCAGCTGTGTCATTGAGCTGTGCCTGGATGCCCAGACACAACCCAAGCAATCAGAGATTCTGGCATGCTGCTTTTCCAAACACATCCAGGTGGGAACAGAGTCGTGCACTGCCAGGCAGGGTTAAGTGAATCGACATATTCAAAGCTTGTAGTACTCTGCTCCATGCTGGGGGAATGTTTTGGAAGTAGGAGATATTCACCAAGGCCTGGTGGATACTGTCTTGTCAAACTGCTTCAGAGAACAGGGAGAGCACGTAAAGTTCACAAAGTGAAAAAGACAAAATTGAGGGGTTTTACTAAGGAATGGTCTATGCAGCACCAGGTTTGCTGGTATCAGATGGGACTCCCTTTTCCTCAGTAGAGGGAGGAGACTTTGTTCAGGAACTAGTGGGTCTCATTGGCACAGCTTTAAACTAGATGTGAAGATGAAGCAGGACAGTATCACACTTGTCCCTGGCAAGCTGTATGATGAGAGTGTCTTGGTTTAAGACAATTTACGGGGCAGACGCTGCAGTGTGAGTTACCTCCACTTTTAGCTTTAACCACTAATCTTCACCAATGTAAAGAGCTGTACAGAGATGTACATGAGAAGATACAAGTTAAAAAAAAAAAAGTTTACTAGAAAAAACCCAAAACAACCAGCAACCACGAAAATAACAGATTTTCACAACCACTAGATACAAAGGTGCTGAATCCTATGAACTCCCAAAAAACAAGGAAAACAAAATGGTGGAAAAGCCCCTCCCCCAAGATGGTGCCTTCTATAGATGACTGCGTGGTCCAAGGGACAAAGGAAAGATGACAAGATAAGCCCCCTTCTCCTGATGTGTGGAGAAAGAAAACTAAGAGAAAAAACAACCCCAACACAGCAACAGAACCTCTGTGATTACGAAAAGCTCCCTCTTCCCCCAGACAACAACCAGCGGGGAGCAAGGACAAAACAAAAACAAACCTGGAGACCAAAACCAGTCAAATGCCTCTCAAGCCATTTACTTCATGTCACCCAACGGGGTTTCTCCTGACAGTGGCAGCTCTGTCAACAATGGCAACTGGAACTCGGGAAGTCTTGGGCATTTGATGTAGCACAGCTATGGAATACAATACACAGGTTTTTTGAGTTACCCAGAACAGAGAGACAAGGATTAGAGTGACAGGGTAATAGTAAGGGTTCTCTTCTGCTGACTCCAAAATGTGCTGGCCACACTGGAGAACACTTGTGGTCCTATGGAGACGAGCCAGGGAGACTCCTGACATAAAAACCAGCAGGGAAGCCCCAGGGAATTATCTCAGAGGAATTAAGGGATGTTCCTGTAGGAAGGTGACACAGCCAACAGCCCAGCTGAGGTGCTTTTACACCAATGCAAACAGCATAAGCAGCAAACAAAAAAACCCCAAAAAACTAAAAGGCACAGTGCTACTGGAAAGATACAACCATGTTGCCATTACAGAAATCTGGTGAGATGAATCTGATAACTGGAGTGTGACTATCAATGGCTGCAGGCAGTTCAGAAAAGACAGGGGAAAAAGGAGAGGCAGAGGAATTGCCCTTTACATCAGGAGGGCACCAGGATTGAGTGTGGAGAGCTGTCTCTGAAGATCAGCCATGAGGAGGTCAAAAGTGGCAGGAATCAGAGAGCCCTGCAACAAAGAGAACCTTGTGGTTGACTACAGGCCCCTGACAAAGGGAAGCATTTGACCAAGCCCTCTTGCTCCAGCTGCAGGAAGTATTGTGCTTGCAGGCTCTTGTTCTGCTGGGAGACTCCAACCACCCTGACACCTGCTGGAAGTAGCACAGCAAGCTGTAGGCAACCCAGGAGACTCCTGAACACGTTCTTGGGCAGGGCAATAGAGAGCCCTGCCAGAGGGGAGGTGGTCCTAGGTCTGTTGGTCACCAGTGCAAGTGAGTTAACTGGGGACACAGGGATTGCAGGCAGCCTGAGCTGCAGAGACCAGGCATCGGTGGTGTTCTCACTCCTGAGGGATATGGGTCAGGGGAGCTGTAAAGTCAGGCCCCTGAACTTTAGGAGTGCAGACTTCCAGCTCTACAGTCAGTGGAATTCCCTGGGAGACTGCCCTCAGGGACAAGGGAGTGGTACAGAGCTGGCAGATCTCTAAGGAAGTCTTCCATGGAGTGCAAGAGCTAGCAATTCCCAGAAGCAAAAAACTGGTCAAGGAATGTGAGACATTGGCATAGCTGATAGGGACAGGCTGGTCAAACTGAAGAGAGAGAAGAAAATTTTGAATAGAGAGTTGGAGCTGGCATAGGTGACCTGGGAAGAGTATAGAGACGAAGTACAGTACAGGGAGGGGGTGAGGAAGGCCAAGGCAACGATGGAACTGAACCTGGCAAGACACACCCCATTAAGGCCAGGCTAGGGGTCATTTCCAGCACTGGTTTCTCTGCTTAATTGCACAGTTTGCTGTGGATTTTTGATGAGGCCAACAGACAAGGAAGGTGGAAGTCTGATTAGTTTGGGACTAATCACCAATCTAACGTAACAGGGCAAAATCACCCCCAAAATTGTGGTTGAATTTTACACATAGTGCCTTGTGTTTCCCCCTCACAGTGATGCAGCATGCTCTCTATGCAGCTGTGAGAAGTCTCTGCTTTGGAGCCATGCCAATCCTGCTGCAGCACAGTTTTGGGGAATTAAAATCCATGTGCATCCCTCTATCCAGATGTCCTTTTGCTTTACTTACATTGAAAATGTAGGAGATGCAATAAAAGTTTATCTCTCTGCTGATGAAGATTTAGCAAAATATCAACATTTATTCTAGCAATTGAGTGCTTGGTGGACACTTTAAATTATCTTTGCAAAAAGATTACATTGAGATTGCCATGCCTGGAAAAACTGGGGATAATTCTGGATTTGTGTTTGTACCAATTCAGAATGATGCTCTACTAGTTGTGCAGTGTAGTGCAGTTGTATTTTCTTTGAGGGTCTGCACATACTCGTGTTACTGCTGCAGATCTCTCTTCTCATTTTCTTTTGGACTATCACCAGAAGCTGGTACTGTGGTAGTAGTAGTGATATCACCTGTGAGAAGAATACCTTGGGCTGCATGATTTTTTAACTGAATCATGATACTTTCACAGTTTAAAATTTGCCCTTAGTCTAAAGGTTGTTTATCACCCACCCTGGCCCCTTCTTTTTATCTTGTTTTTTTCAGTCCAAGAAAAGACCAACTTAATGATTTTTTTTTCTCTTCTGTATATGAATATAATTTACTTTATGAATATACATATACGTGTATTTTCTAAAAAAAACCCAACTTTTTATTTTGTTCTAATACTTCCCCAAAATTGCACTTTCAAATACTTTTTTTTTTTAATCTGGTTTAGCTAATGCAAAATTAATTTTTTTTTTGTGTTTAAGACAAGAGAAAAATAATTACAACTTAGGCAAATTTAGAACAAAACCAGAGTCTTCCCACCAACTTGGCTGCTTGGACTGTAGTTCATGTGGAGGAGAAGCAGCTTTGTGTTTTCTTAATTGTAGGCCAGTGCATAGCAACATTCAGACAAAATCTCTCTCTGTGAGAGGTGAGGAGTACTGAACCTTTATTTTGGTATTTAGATGTCGTGGATTACATTGTCTTCTTTAAGGAGAAAGGCTTTTAAGCTTTATTCTCATCTTTGCCTGCTGAACTTTTAGCTTTCGGGTCTCAATTACTTGCTATTCTGTAAGCTTGCATGAATTCTGTAAGCTTACATCATTGATGCCATTCATTAATTTGTCTTTCAATTAATTTAGCTGCCCTGTTGTCTCATCTCAGGCCTTTTACCATATTTTATGGCGGAGATGAAAGCATCAGATTGAAGATAACCCTTATTTTAGGAGTGTCATCATTAATCCATTTTTCCTTTTTAACTTTGTTTGCCTCAAACCTGCAATTAGACATCCTTGCTAGGGAAAAAAAAAAATATTTCAAAAAAGAGAGCTCCAAAATTATGTTTATCTTTTTATGATCCACTTTTTCACTTTGAAATAAATTTCCTGGGCTTCACCAATACAGATTTTTCCCAATTAATTAGTTGCTGTCATCTTTGCTTTCTTGAAAAGAACCTGGGTTTTCAGTTTGGTGGCCCATGGATGTCTGATTGAGCAGCGGTGCTGTGCAGGATCTTACAGACCATCATTTCTGGCAGACTTGGACACTAATGTCTTGCCATACTAAATTGTGGGTTACCTTCAGCTAATGCAGTCAGTTGGGAAAAGCATGGTTGAAACCTGCTTCCCTTGGAGTAAAAGTCTACAGCTTGTTCAGGTGTATTAAAATACAATTAGATAAATTAATATTTCTATACAGTGGAACTGCTTCATTCAAACTAAATAATAATATTGCATTTTAACCTTCTTTAATGCCTTAGCTATCTGTGGTTAGTTTATACGTAGTTAATTGAGACACAGGTTGTATGCTGAGATGACTAGACAAAACACTGACACTTCCAAAGTGAGTGTGGGTGTTTCTCTAGTCTTATGAGACTCTTTCCTCCTTTTATAAACTAAAAATCCCACTTTAGATGAAGGACAAGGATATGTTTTGGTTAAATCACTGTAATACCACTGAAAAAAATTACTCACTTTAGGGTATTCCTGAATACATAAATACAAATAAGGCAGGCCTAAGCAACAATTTTAATGCCAGCACGTTTTTTGAGCTGAACAAAGCCAGACCATATGTAGGTGCTTATAGTGGTGATACACTGCAATGGGTTAGTAATGAGACTTTTGTAAAGGAAGTACTAATTCAGTCAACAAAGATGTAAACATTAGTGTCTACACACAGCTCCATTACAAAAAATGCTGATTTTCCCTGTCTGATCTGCCTCCTGCTGAGTTAAAGAGGCAGCTTTAAGGTCAGCATACAAAAATCCTCATGCATGATACATTTACTTAATGTCTTTACTGCTAAAATCTACCTACATTTCTTAATTCTTTTGGTTGGCAGAAAGTATCCTGAATAAAATTCTTCTCTCCTTCTGTCTAATAGAAACAAATTCTGAGGTTCTCTTGTTTAACAACTGTGCAACCTCTTGCATCAAGATTAAACACTTTGTTTTGTCCCCAGGCAGTTGTATATTTATTACTCTTGAGGCAGTGCTATTTGAAATAAATGGAATTGAAAGATCCTGAGAAATGGTTTCTGAAACACATATATTGAGTTATTCTCTCCTATGTGAGCAGAAAATGCTTCTGATGCTTCTCCCTGCACCCTTGCAAAGGAAAATAGCTGATATAAAAATATCACATGATGGGGTGGTGAAAAGGTAAGCATTTTTATCCTCAGTCACTGAGTCTTTTTGCTGCTTATTGTCCTGAAAATAATTAGGTTATCTTTATGAAATGTATTGCTATTCACTAAAGATAACATAGGTAAGGGCATAATAAAGGACGAAATAAAAGATAAAAGGAAAAAGTCTCTCCTTTTCTGCCTCAAAAGGTACAATATGAAAACAAAAAAATAATCCATGGCTTGGAAATAGTCTTAAAAACTTCTCAAGATTCAGATATATATTTTGGGCTGGTGACAGGGCTTATCTCTTCTCCCTGATCAAAATAATAAACGCTCACCAAGAGAAAAAGTTCTTTTATGTTATAAGGAAAACAATTTCCATGTAGCTTTTGTGTGTGTGTACACATATTCATAAAATATGGATTAGCAGCACTAGGTATTCAGCTAAGTAAATATTCATAAAATAAAGGTGAAATTTATATGCATTTCCCAATAGAGAGTAATAAGCATATTTTGATTTCTTAGTAAACCATCAGACTAAGGGGAGAGAAAGCATTTTCTTTTGCCTGGACATGTTTTATTCCTCATTCTCATTGTGTTGGTCCCGCTGGCAAAGATTTCCTGACATTTTAAATATACAGTGTTGGTAATATTGTTAAATGTAGAAGTATCAGGTCTATTGCTTAAAACATAAAATAAAAAGACATTTTGGATTCTTCTTTTTTTTTCTTTCTATCATTCTAGCTTTTGTCTTTGGGGTACATTAAAATTGCATATTTAAGTCCTTTTTTATATCTCTGAGAGGTAGATATGCCTTTTTTACTAAAATCTTATATTCTCAGAAGTGTAGGTTCTGGAACCTTGTTAGCAATATGAGCTAACAACTATTGGAAGACTCAATAAATGAGATGTGTGCTGCAGTCATGAACTGTATACTTGTAGGTATTCCTGACGGCTTTCTTTGCAGTACACACGATCATTTAGAGTAAGAGAATGGAATTGTTTCTGAATAAACTGAAAATTAAGTGGATGTTCTAAAGCTCTACCTGAGAGATCTCAAGAACAGCTCTATTTCAGGCAGCCTGTTGAATCAGGGAAAAATTACATGTTGGTGTGCAAACAGGCAAAAGGTTAAAAAAAATCAAAATTCAAAGTAAAACAGAAGGCAAATGAGGGGTTTTTTTGCTTTTGATTTTACTTAATGTCTAAAGAGCTATCTTAGGCTCTTGTTTTTCAGAAACAAAATGTTTCAAACCCAAAATTGAAGAATACATCTTCCTAGAATTAGTATTTGTCATGAAATAGGTTTGGAATGTGTCTTGTTCTTTACCAGAATTTCTGTTGATATTGATTCTTTGCTCCAGTTGGGTCTGTTTATAAAAACTATTTCACCCCCTTCTTCTGTTTCACCCTTTTGCTTGGGTCAGTTGGGTCAGTTGTCTTTCCAAGCTGGGAAAGTGGGATTATTTGTGCATGTACGGAGTAGATGGCTCACATCCTCATCCCTGTCTGCTGTTGTGGTGTTTTGTTCTTTCAACACAAACAGTGCTTTCCAATAGCAGCCATAGTTTTGGACAGTCAGGAAATATGAGGTCTTCGTTCCACTCGTTTTATGGACTTTGCTGATTTATGCATTTATTAATGCACGGGCTATGTGTGTTCAGTAGTTTAATTTCAGTGTGTTCATTGCCAATAAGGAAAACAAAAACAAAACTGGCTTTGGCAACTGGCATGGAGCTGAGGTGAGCCAGTAAATAAATGTTATGTATTTAAAAGAATTTTTTATTTTATTTTAGAGCTTTAGAGGAACGATGAACATTGTCATATAGTTTGAATTTTTTTTTTAATTAGACCATCATCTGCATGCCACTGATCATTTTCACATGCTGAAAAAATTAGAACTGTCATCAATGATGGCAGCAATCTCCACTAACAGAGCTTGTTGATACCTGCTTGTTGCAGTCTATTATTTAAAAGAATTCTTTGGCTTTGTCAATGTTTACACAGGCCAGCATCTTTAATGTTGAATTAAGGTTATCTCTATGTTCCATAACTAGAATACAGAACATTTTTATTGATTTCTTAGCCACACTCTTCTACTTTACTATCCATAAATGAATTTTGATTCATAAAAGAAAAACCCTGGGAGTCAAATGTCAGCTATCATCCAATATATTGCTCTCTGCTGCAAGTAAAATAGTCTGCATCTCATCTTGAAAATATAATGCATGTAAGTCTTCTCTGAAAGGATTTCAATAAAATATTGATGTAAGCACTTTTTTTATTTTGTTTGATAAGGTATTTTGAAGATAAGATAGCAGCACAAAACAAAGCCTGGAGTCATTCCATTTCATATTTTGTATTTTTTTTTTTGAGCTTTTCCACAAAAGGTGGATGTTTTATTTGTGTTGAAGAAAATACTCTGTGCTGGAAAATACTCTGTGATATTGTCTTGAGTGATCTGTCTTAGTAGATTTTGTCCTGGGAGTTATGATCAAGCCTAGCAAAGCCTAATAACAAACAAAACAAGTACTGTACACACTCCTCTGGATATCACATTTGTTACTTACATCACATTCAGGTGCCCTGCTTTTCAAGAATGTGCTTCTACACAATGCTTTTAATTTTTTTCCTCCTAAGTGTGTGGCTTGCTAATATGTGTTATTAGAAAGTTTTGTTTTGTTTAAAGACAAGTTGGTAGTTCCATGAATCTAACCTGATTTTCTTTTCATACTTCACAGCCTGAAAACAAAGAAAGGCAGATCATAATAGGAAATCTGATGCCACCTGGAAAATTTGGACACCATAGAAGCTAGAAAAATACCACCTTCTAGGGGCTTACACACTTGGGAAAAGATACATTGCAATTGATGTGGGTTTTTTGTGGTTGTTTTTAGGTTTTTTTTACAGAAATCCAGATAACTGACACGTGTAGCCCTCTCCGTGCCCGCTGATGAAGTCACTCCACCATAGAAAGTGTCTGGGCTGGTCAGGCAGGACTTGCCCTTGGTGAAGCCATGCAGGGTGTCCTGAATCACCTCCCTGCCCTCCATGTGCCTCATTAGAGCTTCTAGGACGATCTGTTCCATGATCTGCCCAGGCCCAGAGGGGAGGCTGACAGGTCAGTAGTTCCCAGTGTCCCTCTTTCTACCCTTTTCTAAAGATGGGCACAGTGCTTCCCCTTTTCCAGTCACCTGGGACCTCACCTGACACAAATCAGGTGACTGCACTTCATTCTTTTAATTCTTTTGCAGAAAGCAAAGGCAAATTTTGTGATTTTTGTGGAACAAATTAAAAAATGGTGAACACTAGCATTGCAGTGAATATCAAATGAATATATAATAACAGAACATTAGGAAACAATTAGAAAAAGTGCCTAGACATTATTAATTCATGCACTATTCATTGTACCAACATTGATCATGCGAAAGAAGTGTGGTGTTAGTTACATTTTAATCATTCAGCGTTGAAGAAGGACTAATTATTTTCAAATAGCGATGGGAAGGATCCAGTTTTATAAAAAAATCATGGAATGTCTCATTTACTCCCACAGCGTTTTACTAGGGAAACATATGGCTGCCATTATTTGTAGGACAATGGAGGATATCACAGCAATTGTCCATGTTTCAGCTCTTACAAAGGAGGCAGAGGTCCTGCTGCCCTCACAGGGGGCTGTGCTAACTGTGGGATGGGTGTATCATTGTGGTCCATATATTGAAGAAAGGACTCTTGACAATAATTTCAGAAGGCTAATATGATTTATTAAAATGACTCTATAATTCTAGTATTTTTCTATATCTGCTCAGCAGAGAGCATTCTCCATGCTCCTGCTGCTGCTTCGTCCAGGGAATGTGTCCAAATGCTTACAATATCAGAAAGATAAAGTCTTTTCAGCTCCGTCTCCTCATAGGTAGGAGGAGGCCGACCAATTCCATGTCCTTGAAGAACAGACACAGGTATTTTGTTTACAGAAAGCTTATACAGAGTAAAAGACAGCAAAAGGATGTTCTCGAATGAGAAAATGATCAGAAGGCTTACACACAGAAAAACTTATAATATGTTCATAGCAACATGGGTGTGCTGTGCTGTAGGTCTCATTCCTCTCCCACCCACAACAGGGCTTGGCCGGACTGGGCATAACGTCCCTTCCAGCCAAACTCCTTGGATTTCTTCAGTGCTTCAGAAGAGTCCTGGGGAATGAGAGCAGCAGGTAGCTTCCTTCATGGACTCAGGGTCAGTGAGGTGCCTGCAATGGATACAACTGGACAACAAAGGGAGTAGGACTGGCTGAGTCCATCTCCTTGCTGCCCTTTTCCTCCACCGGGGAAAGCATTTAGGGGCTTCCAGTCCCCTCTGAAGAAAGAAGTTGCACCTATTTCCTTGGAAAATCATCTGTGATCTTGCACAGGTGTATGCCTGAGAGGAAAACTGAAAGTTTGGTGCCTCCTTCACAAGAAAGTTTCTCGGGTTGAGGCTTTGTGCAGATGCCCAGATGAGGTGCTCAGGGATTTAGAGCCTGGTGGGACAGTTGTGAATTAGTGAAGCAGATGCTGACACACTTCATGGTCAAGATGCCAAACTCCAAGCCCATTTGTGTGTCTTGTATGTGATAGCTCCTTGGTTTTTGCTCTCCCTTCCTTCCTTCTCTAGGCAATGTACCTCATAAATGCTTCCAAATGTGGATCTCTAGGGACTTCTCTGCTACTCAAATGCGGTTCTGTGAGCTTTTCTTCCTGGAGTGACACCCTCATGGGTGGGGGCTTGGCGGGCTTGCTTTGAAAATAGCAAGTGACTCGCTCTTATTTCTGTATCTTGCCATAACTTGTGGTTTAGGAGACCCCAGATCCTATGGTTTAGGAGACCCCAGATCAGTTGTAATGATACAGTCAAAACACAGAAGGACAGCTGGGCGATGAGAATCAGTGAGCTAAATCTGGGATGATTTAAGCAGCAATTTCACTTTAAATGAAATTTAAAGTTAAAGAATAGTGCTTGGGCAAAGCTCAAAAACATGGGTTTAGGTCAGTGTAAACAAAGCCTACTGTAGCTTTTTGGCTTTATACTTTGTCTATTTTGCATGTTAGAGGAAGGTAAAGATCAACCTGTAGACCATAGTAACACACAGTTCATATTGTGTCAGGTTTACTTTGGTATATTGTCTTTTTTGTAACCTCTGTGTTTGGTGTATTTGTGTTATTTGGGGGCAAAAATAACACGTATTTTCTGTGTGTGGATTGGTTGGTTTTAATTCACAGAAAAAGCAAGATGTTCTTGCTTCGGTATTGGACTCTGAGTGGATGCTTTTCATTATATTATCTTCCTTAGTTTTATACAGTATTGATGAAATTGAAAATCAGTGACCTGACAAAAACAAAATAATACAGCATGAAAATTGCTACCATGATTTCATGCTGTGTTAATGCAAGGATGTCATTCCTGCTTCAGAATAATAACAGTGTTTTGCTTCTGAACTTACAGCATCTCTCTCTCTCTCTCTTCCTCTGCCCACCCTCCTTTTCCTTTTAAAGAGAGTTGATGCCACAATGAAATTCTTTTTAATCACACATCTTGGTTGTTTGTTAGTGAGTAACCAGTACAAATGGGTAAATTTTTTTTGAAGCAGAGAGTGGAATCTCTGTATTGCATAAGCATATGCAGAAATGCAGAAAGGATCAGGCTTAACAGTCACTATAACATGGCTAATTGCAGAATCTGGGATTTTTTTAGTCATTCTTCCTCAAAGAACCATCACTCAGGCTGCGTGGCAGCACTCTTTGAATTCCCACAGGGCACTGCTTGTCTTGGAATTTGCAGAAGTGATATTCACACTCTGTTCTCAACAATTCCTATTCTCCTACAGGTTCCAGAAAGGATTTGAGGAAATACACTAAATTCTGATTAACATACAAACTGAACTTGCAACAAGGTGATCAGTTTTCATATTTTAGCTGATTAGAGACCTCCTTATTGAACCTTCCTATCTCGCCAATAATGGTAGAACCTACAAATTAGATGTAAACCTTCTGAGTTTTACATGAAAGGTGGGGAGGTACTTGGCAAACACTTCCAGGTGAGAAGTGTGTCTTTCAGGTCCCAGATAGCTGGTCAGACTCTGCCACCATAAAAGCTTTTCTGTCCAGAGAGGGAGGGAGCAAATGCCAAGTCTCAGGTTAAAGGACAGCACCAGCTCCACTTTGTTTTGGCTGTCCCTCTGTTTCTTCACTGCTTGCAGGAGAGGGTGGGCTGGCTGTTTATGAATGAAGGAGCTGTCTCTCCTGTACTTCATGGAGGAGATGGAAAGGGAACAAGAAGAAACAGAGCACCCTGCCCTCTCCGCATGCTCTCCCTGACTTGCCTCGAGAATAGAGGTTGATTTAAAAAAACCAAACAGACCTGTCCCCCTTCCCCAGCCCAAGAAATAGTTTATTGCACTCACAGCAGGGAGCTGAAGGGCTGCTGATACAAAAGTCTCCCTGTGTGTTTACTTGCTTCACAGCTGAAGCATTCACCCACAATACTTGAGGTCTGAACCAGTTCAGAATCTCTTCCTTCTCACCTACAAGGAGTTTCCTTGACCTTGGTTATTTTAGGCAGAAAATAATTTATGATTCAGTGAGCCAGAGAGGAAATACATGTGAACATGAGGCTTAGTGGTTTGTATTCACCTGAGGGCTCCAGTTTCCATGCTAAGGACAGGCTCAGTTCCAATGTCAGCTTTTGACACAGGGATTTGAAGTTCTCTTCCCAGCTAAGGTGGTTGATATGCAGCAGAATTCTCCAGTTTAGCATTGTCCTCTATAACTTCATAGCCTCCATGAGGAGAATGAGGAATGTCCTGATGGGTATGGTAATCCACCTCTTTAAAGACAGAGAGGAATACAGGGTTGAGTTCTCTGACCCTAGGAAATAGTTCAGTCAGCCTGGAAGAGTGTTCTTGCTGTTTACAGGCTGTTTTGTAGGGTCAAATAAGAGGTACCTCATCCTGTAGCTTAATTAAAAAAAAAACAAGGACAACCTCTCCTTTATTTTGAAAGAGGTAATATTGGTCACTTCTTACTTAAGACAGAGGTTTTTTGCAGTCACACTTCTATTCTGGATGCTTCTTATTAATAAACTCAAATGGTTTTTTGCTGAACAGGCTAGTTTTGGCTCACCAGCTGAGTTATCATTCTGTCACATTCTCTTCTTAGCATGATTTTCAGAATTTTCAATCTCTATCAGATAGTATTAGGACAAATCTAAAATAGGTGATAAAGGAAAAAAGAAAGTCTCCTTCCAAAAGATGATTTTTATTTGTTGAATTAATTTTACTCTGGAACCGAGTGTTTGAAATCCATCACTAACTCCTGCTTGCCTTTCAGCCTGCCTGAAGGTCTCCGTGCTTTGTCTTGCTAATAGAGTGTTGTGTGGTTCGGTTTTATGTTTGTTTCTTAAACTGCTCTTCCCTGTTGCCACTGTTTTTTTTTTTTTTCCGGTTGTTTGCAATTTCAGCATCTTTTGTTTGTTCTCCTCCCCTGCTGCCTTTCCATTCTCGTAGCCCTCTGGGGTTTTGCCGGGAAGTGCCCATCTGATGGGTTTCCTGCTGACTTTACTTGATTGCTGGAGCTCCAGCAATAGCGGGTTCCAGCTGCTGGGTGGGAGGCCAGGTGCTCCAGACACTCAGCTCCAGCACCTGATCTGGCTCTGAGACTGGCTGGTACCAACCACACCGGATGAAAGGGAATTTTTGGTCTGTTCTTTCATTTTCGTGTACGTATGCCAAAGGATTCTCCAAGTGTGGTTAGGTAGTTATTTGGAATTTGCTGCTGCAGCAGCATAGGAGATTGCTGTAACTTAATGAAGAAGTTCTAATCCAAGTATAGGAATATCATGTGAGGACCTTGATTGCTTTGTGTTTTTTACTAAATATGGTGAGGTTTTTTTTTTTCCCTTGGTGAACAACAATTTTTTCCACCACAGATAGAATGTTTTCAATTAATATGATGTGTTCATAATTACTTGCTATGAAAAACAGATTTTTTTACTGATAGAAACATGAGGCCAAAAAAGAGGTATAGTGTTTAACATTCTTTATAATAGAATTTAAATTTACCATAAAATTAAACCCTGAATTTGAATTACATAAATTGATTTAAAACCTTTGTGGAGTTATTGTGAGAAAGGAACCTCACTTTTTAAATTTTAGAAAGGTTTAATAAAAACCTTATCAAAAATTTCAACAGAAGACTGAATAAAGACAATGAAACACGGTACGGGGAGCAAGGTATTCCCCACCATGTGCTCGGCTTCAAAATGGATGTTCTGCCCTTTTAACCCTTTTGCCCCTCCTCAAGTTCTGTCCATCGACTCCTTCTTTGCTGTCCAGTGGTGGAAATCACTTCCTGAGGTCTTGATTGGAGGTCAGGTGTTGCCATAGTAACAAGTCAACTCTCCCTGATGCCTCAGCTTCCTGGCCATCCCGCAGGAACGAAAGGAAAGGAAAAAGAAACATACCTATAAAACTTTTCTTACATAATATTTACCCTCTAATTGTGAGAGTCAACTATTCAATACTCATTTACCACAGTTATTCATTCAGTTTTGCATCTCCTTCAATCTTTCAAGAGGTTTTCTTTTTGGTATTAGGATATGTACAGGATGGCAGTTATCACTGGGATGGAGGTAAAAGTCAAAAGATGTGTTTTATATAATATACTCGTTAATACATTTAATCAGAATAGTTATTGATATTGAAAATTTTGTCTTACAGATTTTAAGAACTGCCCACATGCTGTATGAAGACAATTTAATCATATCCAGCTATACAGTGGAAAAAGAGTATGAAGAAGGGGATGGAAGGAAAAAGAATGATAAATAGAGTGACTGCAGTTATTATACCAGGACATGTGAGCTTTGATTTTTATAGTTTTTTCTATTCGTCATGGGAGAGGTCTTTTTCAGAGCTTACAGAGTTTTGAAAACGCTTTAATGGAAATTTTTGGGGCGGACTTTTCAGTCCTCAAGAGGCAAGGGGAGTTCATAAAAGGAAAGAGCATGGTGAGTAGAGGAAGAGGGAGAAGTGGAAGAGGGTGCAGGAGCCCTCTAATTGTGAGAGTCAACTAGCAGGAGTGCTGGGGGTCCGGGGGTTGCCAAATGAGCCAAGGGCCCGAGGGAAAACCCCAGAGAGCAGAGCGGTCACAGCAGCAGTGCCGGGTTTCAGTTTGGGTTTCCTCTTCCTGGGGAGAGTTTCTTTGTTTGCAGAGACACTGGCCAGAAAATGGCTTTGTGGCAGTGAAAAGGAGTGTTAAAGTTCGAGGTGATAATGAGCCATGATTGTTCAGGATAGAGCTGCTGAATGCTCCCCTAATCCCCCCCAAGCCATGTTCCTACCTTCCCAGTTTCTGAGAAATCAAACCTACACCGAGGTGAAGATTTCAGACTCTGTGGCTGGATCATTTTTGATTTCTTGCAGAGAAGAGTTTTCTTCCCGATGTTTTAAAATTCTTCCCCAGTTAGAAGAGAATACCTTTTCTAAAGCCTGATTAAGTGCTAATAAAATGTCACATTTAAAACCAGGTGGTTTTAAAACCAGGTGGTTTCACAGGAACTGTAAAGTACAGAGCTGGTTCCAAAGAGAAGTGGTGATATTCTGATTTATTTTGTTTATATCTAACAAAATAAATATAATTTGTCTTTCAGTTCAAATATAAGAATGGGCAGTATTCAAGCACATTGTGAATTCAATGGGTCAATTTCACATTTGGGAGAACAAGTTCAGATAAAAACCATAATACATTATTGATAAGCTTAATTCATCATTGAAGCAATGTTTCTTTAAATGTGGTGGTTATTTGTTGTTGGAACCCTAAATTACACCTGTATATCCTCCTAAAATAAACAGCATATTTTGTTTTGATGCAGAATTTCTCAGATTTTAGGTGAATTCTATAGATGCTATCAGGCTAGACGAACAGATTTGTTCTTTCTGTCTTTTTTAATTCCTGAAGGCATGCTGTGCAGCAGCTTTACAAATCACTTGTAGCAATTACATTAGGCCACTGGCTCCCTAATCCAAGCGCTCGGGGCCAGAGGCTGCCCTTACAGTCTTCCTGCAGGGGAGTGGGAAGCTGGGAGCACCCCACCTGTGTGGCACCACGTGTAAGACACAAAATAAACTTGTCTGCATAGCCCCACACCAGCTGCGAGGTAAATTGTCTGCACAGCCACGGGTAGGGTTTTGTTTCGCCTGTGTAGCGTGATTCCTAGCAGTGCTTTCCAAGAATACCCATCAGTGTTGGAACCCAGGGCACAGAGAATATTTCTCTGCCTGTTTTAGGGAGCCCTGGTCCCCTGCTGGACACTGCTTTTAACCTTCGTCCCTGGGAAAAATTGCCAAGGCTTTGGGATGAGTTGGAACATGCAAGTGTGAAGTAGATAGCAGTAGCAGTAATAGTGTATCACTAGGTGAAGAATTTAGAGTTTTAGTATTTTAATATGAGAGTGAATGGGGGACAAAATGGAGGATTTTGGGCATTGTCTCATCCCTTTCTTGTTCTTCTTCTACTCCGTTTTCTGTAATGTTAGTGACACAAGGCTATTGGCTAGGGATAGTAGCAGCATAGATATTACGTGAATAGATTAATCAAAGTTATTGGTAGAAAAGTAGAAATAAAGTACGTGTTAGAAAGCAATTGGATTAGGTATCTTTAAAAGGCCTTGGTTTTGGGTGCCTGGGGTCCATTTTGTACCTTGTTTCTCATATGCCAAGTCTGGTGTGCAGATGGCATGTCGACATCAAGATAAGAAAAGAATAAACAACAACCTGAAGACCAAGAAACAAAGAATCTTGCTCATTGTTCACTCCTTGCCAAAGAGCTCACCAGGGAACTGCCTCCAAAGGGCCCTGGGGGTAGGTTCCCTCTCATGGTGGGGACCCAAAAACCATCACACATCAGTGGTTTTCCAAAAGCCTTCCAGAGATCCAAACTGACATGCCACCTCCTTGTGGTGTCCCTGTGGATAGGAACTGCCTTGCTGCTTCTCTTGCTTCCTCCTATTAAACATGATGTGTTCAGAGAAGGTTAATCCAGAAACCATCCATGCCTTCTGCAGAAACAGGAATGCCAATTTTGGCCAGTTACTGACACAGGATTTAAAAAGCAAGCAGAAAATTCTTCCTACTTACGATCAGGAAGGTACCTAGCAATAATTTTTTGTAGGTGCAGGCTGGTCACAGCAAATAGCAAAGTAGTAAATCTGGTCCAGGTATTTATGTTTTGCTTTAGGTTGCAGAAAATTCCACAATTCCACTTCTTTATTGCATAGCTTGCTCCTGCTAGTTGCTATACAATTACTGATTTAGAAAGTCAGGTGAATTTATAGAATAGTGCAAAGTCGGTGTTTCTTCACAGATACCTTTGCTTTGTTGTTGGAATACATGTGTAGTGATGCAATGCTTTGCGACACTGATAAATACTTTTATGAAAATAAAAGTATATTTTTTTGCCAATTTATTCCATTTTAGGAATTAGAGAAATTAAGCTTCCTTCTCTTTTAATTATATTTTGCAGAGAGACTGTAATCTCTTAATCTCTGTGAAGCTACTCACTATTAGTTTGCCCATTGGCACTGGCTGCCATGGAGCCTGTGGAGCCTGCAGTTGGTGTTCTGCAGCTCAGAGGGGTGTGCTCAGAAAGCAAAGGCCAAATTTTGCCCACATGTATACAACTCGCTTTGACTCCAGGGCAGGCGATTTGCACTTGGGCTGCACAATAAATTGATTTGTCAGTTCAGTGACCAACTTAAAAATAAATAAATTTAAATGGTTCCAGCTGACAGGAAACAGATCTCTCTTTACTCCTCCCTACTTTTTCCCCAGCTAATCAAAGCAAGATGCTTTTTTCAAACAAAAAAATTAATTCCCAGACATTTTAGATAAAAGCAAATGCTAGATTTTAGGAAGATATAGACACTATCAAAAAACAGGTGCTGCAGTTATCTTATGTATATTGAATCAGAAGCAGTCCAAACCTCTACTGATTTTAAGGAGATGCACTTCCCTCCCACTTAACTTAAAAGAAAAATGTCCTAACTATAGAGTTATATGCTATTACAGAATGTTGTACCTTCCTGTTGGACCATCTTCACTATGTATGCTTAATCGTCTCTTTTGGTCAGCAGCACAAAAACTAGCTCTACAGCCTGCTGCCAAGAACATTCTGGCGATTCCCAGGTTACTGTATTAATGAATCCAAGTGCTCAATAGAAAAGAAATGATAGACTGAAGGGGCATTAGCCCAAAATTCTTCACTATTTTGTGTCTAAGGTATTTTCCTAAATGCTTGATTTGGTTCAGAGAGAGATTAGATTTGAATCTGAGCCTCTGACAGCATGTTCTAGTTGTTGGGCTGCAAAGCTAGAAAGCTCCTTTTTGGGCAAAATATCGTGAAACTAAAAATTGTTAAAATGTTGTGGAAAAACAAGAATTAGCCACTTTGACATAAGCAGATCACTGTCTAAAACTACCTGAAGGGAGATTGTGGTGAGGTGGAGGTTGGTGTCTGCTCCCAGGTGACAAGATGAGATGGAACAGCCTCATGCTGCACTGGAGAGGTTTAGGTTGCACAGTACTAAAAATGTCTTCACTGAAAGGCTTGTCAGACATCGGAACGAGCTGCCAAAATAAGTGGTTGAGTCACCACCCCTGTAGACTTTTAAAAGACACGTAGATGTGGCACTTGGGGACATGGTTTAGTGGCAGTGCTTCACAGTGCTGAGCTAACAGCTGGACTCGATCTTAGAAGTCTTTTCAAACCAAAAATTTCAGTAATTGTATGAGCTAATCACTGGGACTCTTGTCTCTTTTGAATTATTTGGTGGGAGTTACTTGCTGTGGACTTGCCTTGATTTTCCATTTCCTTGAGTTTGGAAAGGAGAAGACATATAGCTTCCAGTCTGAGAGTTTAATATATCTGAAATGTATGGTGAAGCTTTTCTTGGTCATGAGAATGGCATTATCTTGCATTGTTATAAGTTTAGCATGGTGATATTTTAATTCTTGCAGAATTCTCTACTACGTTTATGTATCCAGAAGATATTTCCCTTTTAAATGCAGTAAGAGGACAGTATGTCTCTGAAAGTAATACGCTCATAAAAAATTGTGAGACTTAGCTCCAGAAAATATTCTTGAATCTAAGCTTCATAAGTAAAGACAATTGGTTGTATGAAGTAATTATTCTTTTAATCCATTCCTTTGTTGAGACAAGTTAGTGCAAAATCTTACCTGCCTGGCCTGGCATAATGATTTCAAGTCAGTGGACAAGCTGTCATGATTTCAGTCTCCTCTTGAGATCCCCTCTGACCATTTTTCAGGCACTCCTAGTGCCTGGGGTGGTATTTTTAAATAGCTTCTGAGCTGTGCCGGTTAACATTGACATTTCACTCAGTTTGGACAGTCTTCCTTTGTGTGACAGTTAATTTAATACTTGTGGTTCTGTTCTAGCATAATTTTCACATCCTCTTCAGGTGGGCAGCCCCTTACCTGAAGCCGCAAGCCACCTGCTTACGCTTGCTGAAGAAATCTGCTTATACGACCTTGAATAATTTATCTGCTCGAGTTTTTCCAGACTTTGCATAACCAATGGCCTTGAAGGACAGTGGTGTAGGTAAAAGCATCACTGGGAATGTTCAGCTCCTCGTGATGGAGGTAGTGCTTCGTTGTGTGAGCCTGTGGTGCCAGGCACTGGATTTTTTGCAGTGTGCTCTGTCTGCTTGCAGTGTGTGAAAACCAGCTCAAGACAGCTTGTAAGGGCTTCCTCTTTGGGCTGCCTTGGCTCTGTAGGTCCCAACTCCTTCCCTCCCTGCCAGAAGGTTCAGGGGACAGAAGCTTAGGCATCTGTTTCAGAATAGAACTCCAAGCAGCTTGTGACTGTACCCCAAAATTGTGTGTTTATGGGCACATGGGTTGGATTTTTCTCATTCTTTGAGCAGGAAAGTGGAAGAAAGCTGGTTGGCTTTTTAAAAATGTAATGATATTTTAAGTATACTGTCTGTCTGAGTCATGCAAAATTTCAGTGATTCCTCACTGTGAATAGCATTGCCTAAAAATTACCTTAAATGTTAAATTATTTGCTATTACTTCCAATTCTGTCTCAAATTTTTGAGAAATGTACTTTGTTCTGCTAACTATATTCCCCCCTATACTTGGTAGGCTTTTTTTTTTTTTTTTCTCTTTGTCTATGTACTTATTTGCAAATGCTCAGTAGACTAATTAAAGTTTCTGAAGGTTTAACCTTGTCTTATACAGTAGATCCTGAGACTTGTCATGGTGTTAGCTCAGTAGGCTGCAGGGAAGGGTTCCAGGAAATATTGTGTAATATTGCCAAACAGGGCTTTGCTGTTGAAATTACTCATCCCACAGAGCTTAGGTCAATGTTAATGTGACAGGGGAGATTTAATCCTGTGGGAAGGTGTTTTCACCACATGGTTTTAAAATAAGTTTTATCTCCTGAGTCTAGAGGGAATTGTCCTGTTTGTGTTTTACTTAATTGTTCTTCAATTTGTGAAAGAAAACTGTACTTTTAATTGATTGCCAAACAAAAGCAAGTTATACACTTTGCTTATAACTGAGCAGACTGGAATGGTTCTGCATCAGCAGAGGCTTTTCCCCTGCTTTTGTGTAAAGGAAACATATTTCTGAAATAATTGCAAAAATATTAGGGGAACCCTCCCACCCTAGTTATTTCAAATGAGATGCAAGACAATTACAGCAGCTTTGGTCAGCCAGATCCTGCTCCCCTTGATGTCATGGTGTGATGCCATCAAACAGTGCTGTACCTTTTGCTTGATAAAATGAAAAACATTTAAAATATCACTGATCTTACCTTGTGGAACTATTGCTAGTCCTTTTACTTGAGATTTTGCACCCTAGCTCTGGAATACTTATTATTTTCTCATAAGAGCTTCTAATTCCCTTCTATTCGTGAGACCAAGATCTTCACTGGATTTACAGTACTCAAAAATAATAGAGGGTGGCATAATTTATATTTTTGGGGTTTTTAATTGTTCAGGTAGTAGATTATGTCATTACCCTGTGTTTGGGCCAAATACACAATGTATACACATCCTAGAGCAAAGATGTGTGCCAAAATTACACCCTTGCCCATAGCATTGACAAGCCTCAAAAGTATACAGCTACATAAAAATGAAAAAAACGAAATAAAAAAAAAAAGCAAGCAAGAAAGAAATCCTTTTGTTGTATAATAGTGAAGAGATGTATCAAAATCCATAAATTAGACACAACTTTAAATCCACATATAATTTCAATTACATACATCTGTTTCTCCTTAGGAAGAATGAAGTGAGGTCAACAACTAAACATTTTACAGCCATCAAGATTCTGGGACGCTTTTTAAGCTATATACATGTGTGATTTGTAAGAAACCTATTTATATGTAAAATTTCTCATTTGAACATTCATTCCTTTTATTATGCAAACGCAAGATTTTTTGGAAGCTACAGGCTTCGAAGTGAAGTGAATGCACGTATTTCAGCCCAATGTTATTGCTGTAATTTTTTTTTTTTCATTTTAACCCCCTGATGTTTCTGTTATCATGGAGAAAAATCTCTGTTTAACTTTCAGATCTGCTGATAGTAGGGAATAGACGGGGCATAGATTTCCCTTCAGAAAAGTATGTAAATGTTTCTGATTTCTTTGACAAAAATAAAAATTAAAGCCTTAATGGAAATTTTTGAGAGAGGATAGGCAAGGGAAGAATGTTATATGGTGGGACTCAAGGTAGAAGATTTTTAAAATCTTTGAATTATGTGTAATTTCATGTATTTGAGTGGCACTTCCTTTCCTTCTCTCATCCAGTACCATGCACAGCCTTGAACAGAGCCCAGCTCATTCTGCTGTGACAGTCTTGTTGTGACCCTGGTGATGTGTCCTGTAGTACATCATTTTACCAGTAATGTTAATAAAGTTGATGACTTTGCTGATAAGGGTTTTAGTAACACAAAATAAAATGGAAATACCTTTTACATTCATCCTAAATGTACAATATAATGTATTGACCCTCCTTGAGCCTGCAGCCTTTTCAAATTCCTCAAATGTTAAGTGAGCAAGGACTTAAGTAAGCTTGCTCAACAATAAATCGAACAAGAAAGCAGAATCGCTTGGAATACATAATCATAAAACCTTCATGCATAAAATAAAAAGCAAAATACTGACCTAAATTGTTAATAACAGGAAAAGTCTGTTAATACCTGTTGTATAAACCTCTAATCTTTACAGTTGTTAACAGAAACTGGAGTGCACGCATAAAAAACATCTCTTCACAGCAATGCTGTTATCCACATCAATCAAGATAATCCCACAGTAAAACCTTGCTAAAGAAGAAATGTGGCATGTTTGGATAATGTCAATGATTAGAAAACATGTCCCAGAAAATGCCATGCAAAACATGTTTAAAAATTAATGCACACCTTCCTAGCCCTTTTCAAACCGAGTCTCAAATTATTTACGTGGACATCAAGGGCTGAACTCTGATTTCAGTTCCAGATGTGAAACAAACAGAAGCTTCTGTTTATTTGAAAGCAAAGTGTAATTCTGTGCCATAAAACTTCACAGCTGGTTTTTCACCAAATATGAATTCTCTGTCTGCACAAGGATGAATTGAGTCACGGAGCAGGGACGTGGCTGATTGAATGTGAGCACCGCACACAACAAACCTTGCTATCTCTTACTGCCACTTCCTCCTTCATGGCTCAAAGAAACATGCTGCTGGTTCAAATTCATCCCATCTCAGGCTGACAATGTGTTTGATCATAGCTCATCAAAGAGGACAATTTTGTTCTTGAGACTACACTAGAAATTAAGTGCCTGGAAGATTTTCATAGGGTGTAGAGTACGTTCTGGAGAAATCATTGAAACAGACAGAATTACACATTAAACCTTTGTGAACAATCATGTCCTTATTTTCTGCTCTAGATTGATGGTAATTGAGTATGATTTGCACTTGCAGGTTGGCACTCATGGACTGCTAATCACTGGGGAAAATACAACACATTGCGCTCTCAAGTGTTCTGCTATTGTTTTTCAGGGCAATCAAAGAATTGGCTCTCCTCGTGTGCTTATGAGGAAGGTGGTATTAAAAAAAATGTAAATGAAACAGAATTAGCTCAGCTAATTTTAGAGGACTAGAGTTTAAAAGTCTGGATCTTAGCTGGTTCTTGTGATTTCACAAGACTGGAGTATACTGTCTTATAAAATGCCTTTTTCTGTCCACAAACTTAGCAGGACCTTCTTACGCAGACTCAGATGACTATGTTGTAGCTATCCTAAGTCAGTGAGATGGATGTCACCTAAAGTTAAATTGATCAAGGCACCTTTCTGCAGAGCTTAGCAATACTGGAGCTTTTTGAACTTTCTGGAGCAGTGCAGCAGCCAAACCCTACAGAAACCAACAGGCATGGGAGAAACACAAAGGAAAGCATGAACATATAGGAGAGGTAATGTTCACCCTGATACATAAAAATTGCATAAAAGTCTGTGTTCCAATAAAAAGGTGGTTAGGTTTGTAAATGGAACCCATCAATATTATAATTATTGGATGAGAAGGCTCACAAAATAAGAGCAGAATTGATTATTCAACAAGCCCTCAGTTCAATTCAGCTGCATGAAATGCTGTGTGTCTTTAAAGATACAGCTGAAAACCTGGATGATCAGCTGGGTAGCCTTGCCAACTAAGAAAGAAAGTATGAGGAAATACACCATGCTAAAGCACATCTTTAATAAAGGGCTGCCTGGAAAAACCACACGTAGGAAAGGACTTGGGTTGGGGTCTTTTTAGGTTTTAATTTTTAAAGTAGAAGAAATATATTATCTCTGACCTCCTTTCTGGGAAGGAAAAAAAAAGGCATTAAAATTAAAATTATTTTATAATAATTTAAAATAAAAAAGTAAGAGATTATTTGGTACAGGAGTAAGTGTCCTACCTATAGAGCTTCTAAACTGTGATTAAATAGTTTAATTTTTTTAATTTTAAAACCCCCAAACAACTGTGACCAAAAATTTGTAGCTCACCTTAAGCACAAAATAGAGGAAAATATGATTCTGGCAGTGGACTGAGCTGTATGAATGCTGCTCTCACTTTGTGGTTCACTGTCTTTATGTTAAACATTTATGAATAGTATATGCTTGACCTAGATGGCTGCAGAACGATGTAGGAGCCCCATATCTTCAAGAACATTCAAAATCTGGAGGTTTGTTTGTGTGGGCCTATGCTGATCAAATATAACCTCTTCTAAAAAGTGGGAGTGGACATGGAAGGTAAATCATGACTTGTGCTGTATATTGCATAACCTTGTTGTTTTGGGCTTTCTTTAAATCCATGTCGGCAAGGAGCAGTGCCAGGGCAGGTTCACTGGCCCTGGGGCCACCAGGTGACATCTGGCCATGCTGTTAAACACTCCCAACATCCAGAGGTGGAGGGATTGCATCCAAAATGCCCATGGGGAGCACATGTAAGCTAGTGTGCTGCACTGCAGATGGTACTATCCAAAGAGTGCCAGGTCACTGCACCAAAGGTGTGACAAGGGCAATTTTAACAGTTTAATAACTGCAGAGAGAGAGAAATTCTTGTGAGCAGGAATGTTTTTGGCTCCTGAGTTTACTGGGATAGTTGTAGTGCTGGTGAACTAGGATTTCTGGCAGTATACACAGAACGTTCCTTTAGGAAACTAAGCACTTATGAAATGAGAAGAAATGTTTTTTTCTTGAGTGTCACTGTTTCTTAATCATAGTAATTATCAGCTGTGATGATTAATGCCCGGTGTAAAGGTGAGATAGAGTATTATGAGTAATGGAAGTATTTACTAGAGATGGATGTTACTAAATATATGAGGATTTATTTCTTCTGAGGAAACAGAGGACACGTGTACAAGAAAGAGGGTCACAGGGAGATCAATAAAAACATGTCATTACAAAGGTGACTGTGAACAATTTACTTGGGGAAGAATAGCACCCACCTCTCTGTTTTCAAGGAATAGGTCTAAAACATGCAGGAGGGATATATTTTTTCATAAAGTTGGAATTGAATTTTAGAATCTGGTTCCGGATGAATGGCAGATAGGCAGTTCAGGAAATCCTTAAACTTCTGACTGCCAAAAGCAGTGATGTTTGCTAAGCCGGACCAGTCTGTCCTTGCCTTGTTTCTCTCATGTCCCCTAAGCATCAGCCACAGGCTGCAGTTGGAGGCAGGATTTAGCCATTTCACTCTAACCCAGCATGACTGTTTCTACTTTTCTGTAGCCCAGATCATGTGTGTGGAGAGCATAAAAAGGAATGGGCAACATTTGTTGACAGCATTTTATTCTTTTCCTTTATCACTCGCTTGTCAGGAGCCCTGAGATGGTTTTAGAGCTCAGCAGAGCAAAGGAAGCGTTGCAAGAGGCATTGGAGGGGAAGTTATGGCTCTAAAGCATTTGTTTGCATCATTATGCTAATTTCTCCATTATCTCTGGGGTAGTGCAGCATCTTGATCCAGGTGAATTTACATTCAGCTCTTAATTCCATTGTCTGTGGGTTCTCACTCTGTAAAACAGGGATGAGAAGTAGTGATGGAAAATACACTCTGTGAGATTCTCAGCTTGTATTACAATAAAGGCCACCAAATTCTCCGTAACACGGGGTTTTAGATACAGTGCCACAATAAGTTGTCAGGGAATAAATCATGCAGTCCAGCCAGGGACTAAGCCATGCAGTCCAACATTTATACACTCAGGCAGCAAAAGCAGAGGTCTTCAGGTTGATACCTGAGTAAGTGCAGCAGGGCTGCTGCTGCTGCTGACACAGTGAGGCTTTGGAGCTCCTACATACATCACTGCAAACCGTGGGCATTTGTCACCCCTGTGCTTTGGGGGCACCCTCATTTTCACCCAGGAACATGTGAAATGTCTGAAGGTAAGAATCCCATCCTCCAGTGTCCCCAAGTTATAAAGTAAAAATAATTTTCATCTTGCCGAATGCTGTGGTTGTTTAAGTTACCTTGAGATTTATAGATCAAACACATCAAAAAAACACAAAATATTTTTGTGTTCAGTAGATACAGCATAAAGGGGCTGTACATTGGTGCACAGATAGTTAAAAGAAAAACTACAGTTTTGAGCAAGTGCATATGCAATTTCTGTAGACAACTGCCATTATCCTGTGAGGCAAAAGTATTGCCAAATTATGAAACTAATTACAGATATTAAACTAAATATCATTCTTCAAACCCTCTGTTGCCTTTTTTTCTTCTTTTGAAGGCTTTTTATTATTTTTTTATTACTGTGGATACCTATAAAACTTTTAATTTGAATAATTTAGAAATTTGCATTTAATTTTATTATATTTCTTTTCATGTTACTGCAGTGTTGTCTTTGGGCTTTTAATTGATTTTTTTTGTTATTGTCAAACACTTTGAAACTTCTGAAATGAACAGCATGAAAAGAATAAGTAATGACCCAGTCTTAAGAGAAAACCAGAAATATTGTATTAAAGAGAGTCTTTCACAGAATTAAATCCTGTGATTTTAGTATTTTTGAGCAATTACAATAGCGTTTGTAGCAGGTCTTATGGAAGTAACATATCTGCATCTATAGAGCAGGCGTAGAAAATGCTGCAAATACATGCCTTTGATCTAAATGACAGAAATAAATTTGCTAGGGACACGGTAGAATTAAGCATGTTTAAACTGACCCATATTGCTTGAAGTGCAGGTAGAGTATTTCTCCTTTTGATCAGGCCATTTGATTTACAGTATAAATAAAATTAAGTTATATGCATAATACGTGCAATATAATTTGGCACATTAACTCTTACAGATGGAGGTTAATATTTTATCTATCCCCTATTTTTTTTCCTGTTCTGCAGTTAAATTTATCACGAGTCTGCAGGCATGACTTGCTGCTACACATGGACACGAACAATTAAGTTTTCAGTCAGAACTACAGTGAGAGACTCCAATCCAACTGCACTCACTAAGCTTTTTGGTAGCTGCATTGATAAGGCAGGAAGAAGTTCATGTGCAAGAAATCTGAAGTGAAGGTGCAAATCTCATGCTTGGCTGATATTTTGTTATCCAGGAATGAGTTGATCCTGAGTGGGATCAGAGAAGCTTTACTCTCAGTGTTTCTGTTTCTTTTAAAACCATCCTAAGTCTTTTGGATCCTTATCACTACAGGGAACTCAGATTTGTTAATGTTGTGATTTGAGTTACCACTTCATAAGGTTTTAAGCAATTTTTCAAAAACTGCTCATTAATATTCAAAGCTTTTTAAAAAGTCATAAACTTGTGCCTAATATTCAATAAGACACATTTTTGTTTCTTTTTATAGATCTGGAAGTTGGAGATATGCTTTCTAGTTTAAAGCAGTCATAAATGCCTTAAATCATTATGATAAAATTAGAATATTGAAAATACCATCAAACTGGTGTTCGGGTTTTTTTCTACATATCCAAAGGCTCTATGATTCTAAAATAAATTGCATATAAAAAATGAAATAATCAGTCATTTTTTTCAGTTATTCACTAAGCTACTGTAATTGATTTGGAGCACAGCATACTGCTACGTGTACCCCTTGTTTGAATAGGACAAGGGTTGGCCATCTGTGTTTCTACAGAGCTATAGTATTTTAAACTCCCTTGAGAAAGGAGGCAGACTAAATCTAAGATGATGGTTGTCAGACTGTTGAGTGGAATCTGACAAGTTTAAAGAAGATGCTTCTATTGTCTGGCCTTTCACCTGGTAACCTCTGAACTACTTCTTGCCTATTGAGATACCCAGCATGCAGAGCTCCCACTCAACCCTGTCAGATCATGGAGCTTTCCTTTTTTTCATTTTATCAGAGCACTCACGGTGCTTTGGGTTTGAGTTTAAACACATGTGTTAGCAGTATTCAGGCTTTTTCTGTAGCCTGCAAGACCTGGATGCTGCCCCAGGGGATGATTCAGAACAGGAATCTCTTGTGACCAACTGTCTAAAGAGCCTTCTGAGTCCAGCTTCATACTTAACTAAATGGCTGTGTTGGGTTGCATTCAGAAAATTGTTCCTCCAGCAATTCCAGTGCTCAGTAGGCTTGCAGGACAGTTACTGCTCTCCACCTCCTTGCCACTGTTTGCTTGTGTGTACAGGGTATGCTTGTGTGTGTGTCTAGGCACACTGCTAAATTTTGTAGACCTGCCAAGTTAGAAATTTGTGCAAGCACTTGAAGTGCAGAGGATCCAGCCTTTTTTGGAACAATTGTGAGTACACTCACTAGCCTTAGTGAAGTCATGAAAGTGTGTTTATGGGGATGGGGATTGCAGCAGTGTCAGTATGACAGTTTAATATTTTTAATTATTTTTTGATTAACAATATACAGACCCCAATGAAATAAAGAAGAAAAACAAATAAAGAAATAAAAATAAATAAAGAAATAAAAAACCCCTAATACTAAAGACCCCAAAGAAATAAAAAAACCCTAATAATAAAAACCTAATACAAACTGTGTTGCTGAAAGAGTTACCAGAGTGATACAGGAAGAGATTCTTGTGTAAGACTCGATTTATAATTATGGATCATAAGATCCTGTCTGTACTCAGTTCTTAAATACATAATTCATGAGCAAAGCCTGAGTAAGTTTTTCAGCCAATAAAAACAACACTGAAATTGGAATTTACAGGATTATGAGCACAATAAATTTTATGAACAGTTATAGCTTTTCAGTCTTTTTCTCCCTTAACAGAAGAGAGAGAAAGAAGTTCTTATAACCTAAAAAGTCAAGTAGTTGCATTTCCACTTGAGAGCTTTTATGGGAAGATGCAGTTAGACACAAAGCATAGAATAAGCAAAACTTAGGTGAGATTTAGTTTAATAGACATGATAATCTGAAATCTCATCATGTTTAAACAGCAGAAGCCAATGAAGGAAAGCGCCCAAAAAATTGAGGCAAAATTACCAGTGCTTTTTCACAATGAAGAATTTCCTTGATGCTTTTCCATAGGATGAAAGAATTTCCATATAGATTTTTTCAGTTTTCAGTACACATTGATGTTCAGAGCACCTCAGTTCTTGCTCAAAGTTGGTTGTATGTTGCATGAATGCTACAGAGAGATAAAATTCTAAAAATAAATATGCTCTGCCATTCATTGCTTATTAAAAATAATGGATATAAAGTGTATTGCTTGTTCAGAAAAGCCCCTGCTATGAGATTAGTCAAAGTGATATCAAGTGCAGTGATGAAAATTTCCTTAATGATCAAGAAACTTTACAGTGAGATGGGAAGAAGGATGTCAGGTAGTGAGATGGGAAGAAGGATGTCAGGTAGTGAAGCATAGATGAATGAAAAATTTGGAAAAAATTTGTTGAAATTCACAACCATTTTTCTTAGTGTTTTGCTAGAAGCATGGAATGTAAAAAAAAATATTTCATTTCACAAGCTAAAATACTGATTAGACTGGCCAAAAATTAAGTGATTAAAATTGTGCTTTACAATCTCAAATCAATAACTCACTTTTCAGAAAGAATTTGAAAAATGCAAATCTTACTTGAAATTTTTCTGGAAGAATCAAAAGAAAAGAGGAAAGATGGGGAAATGGAAAGCAATAGGTGAGTCTCTTCATATTTGAGTCTGGATGGTTTGAATATTTCTTGAAAGTCTTCAGAAGTCTTTTGAAAAGCTTCAGATGTCAAAATGGAAACACCTGAAGGCCTATTATCAAAATAATAGCCTCTACAGTCTGTGAACTTGGATAAAGAGAAATGACTCATCTCCAATGATAGGGGACTGATGGATTCCACTGGCAGACAGTGACTTGTGTGACATGACTAGATAATAAGGGCTTTTACAAACTCCTTTGCCTATTTAAGGGCTTAAAAATGGATTTTGAATCACAGGCCAAGATCAGGAACCCAGAGATGGATTCCTTG
Organism: Leptocoma aspasia; assembly: GCA_013399835.1. NCBI lineage: Eukaryota > Metazoa > Chordata > Aves > Passeriformes > Nectariniidae > Leptocoma > Leptocoma aspasia. The sequence goes on along the minus strand of VXAX01004092.1, from coordinate 368,265 downwards.
CTATTTTTAAGAACTCTTGAGACTGCAACTACGGATGGTATCTATGCACACTCTTTGCTTAAGTGGTAAAATATTCTGTCCTCTTTAGTGAACAAGGGAGTAGCTATTCCTGTAATTTTTAATATAAGCTTAGAAAATGTAACTGACAGTGATAACCTCAGTGAACCATCCTGGAGACTACAGGTACTCATTAAATAATAATCATTCTTTGTAGTGCATTAGCACAAGGAACCTTAGCAATGGACAATGAAGCTGTTCTGCCAGTTAGTAAAAAAACCTCCCCTGGCAGAAAGACCTTCCAATTTAAATTCTCAGTGTGACATAACAATTGGATGCAGAAGATGATAGAGCAGGTAAAATGCTATAGGGGTCTTTTTGGTAATATTTCATATTTAACTCATAACATATTTTGAACAGAGATTTTGAAGTATGAGAATGTGATTAAAAGAAAGGTATGTGTTCATGGATTTCAAAGAGAAATTCAGCCTGTTGGATTTGTTGTATTCATGTGAGACCAAGTGAAATATCAAGCTCTTTTGTAATAACTGAGTAAATATTTTATTCTGAATAATGAGAGTATTGTTTTACAAACATTAAAAGGCTTGCTAAAAGCTATGTCATTCATTATTATCATTAAAAATATTCGTATTAGGTCTTTGGAATAATTACAAACAGCAATTCTTCATAAGATAAATGGGTAGGATTAAAAATAAGCACATACAAAGCTATTCATCAATTAAATAAATCAGCCCATGCTATGAAAACTCCATGAAAAAAATACCTTAGAGATTTAGTTAATATCAAGGCATTACTTATTACAGGAAAGTTGATTGTTTGGCCACGATGAGAAGGAAATCTTAGAAGTATTGTCTAGATAAGATTAGAGGCTTATTTTCTTTTTAAAATACTGGGGAAGCAGTATGGACACCAAGACATTGTGACCTTTTTTTTAGAGTGACTCTAACATACCTGTGTGAAAAGGCAGATTACCCTGGGTGATAGCATACAGACGGAATAGCATAGGATGGAGTTGTATCTGTTACATGTTGTATGTTCCTGACACCACGCTCACCCCAAAAAACCTTTCCAAACCCACCAGCCTTCAAAAGTTAGTCTTCAAAAGTTTCATTTTGTGGCCCTGTTTAGGCTATTTCTTACCTACATATCTGGTGCCTTTGGAAAGCAGAGGTGCAGGTCTTTCTCTCCAAGAGTATCAGAGATCAGTAGGTCCAGCTGTAAGCCCTGGAGTGATGTCCAGCAGTCTCCAAGTCATCAGAGACTAAGCCAGCATTAAGAAAAGGATGCAACCTGTCTGAGTTTGTGCGTTGTGGAGCTTGGGAAAGCAAACAAATATTATTAGCCTGGGTGGTGGGGCAATGCCAGACTGACCAGACAGCATTTATCACCTTCAGCAGTACTGTGCCTTGTTGATGTACCAGCCCTCTCAAATATGCTGGGGGAAATGGTGCTGTAGTGACACCCTGTAACAGAGAGATGAGAAAAATGGTAGCCAAGGGCCACCTCCAGCTTCCCTACAGTGTGACACCATGTCACTCTGTCGAGCAACACGAAACGCAGAGACAAACGCAGCTACACCCGAGAGAAGGCAAAGAAGAGAGAAACTTTATTTTGGTTTTCACATTATATAGACTTCTGGAAATGACCATTGATTAGAAGGTGAAGTTACCACCTCTCCAACCACACTGGTCAGTGACAAAGTCCATCAAACCTTTCTCCTCCCAGGAGAAGGAATGAAAAACAAAAAGACAGTTAGAAAAGCATGTGCATGTTTACAAAAAACAGTGTGAGAAACTCCATCACAAGAATGAAAACATCAGAAGGCTGAAAAGTGAGAGTGACAACACCGGGTCCTCTCTGTCCCCCAACACTTCACAGCTGCTCTCCTTTCTCCCACTGTGTCCCAGACTCCAGTTATCTCTGGGCTGTGTGAAGGAGTCTCACTGAGACCCTCTTGGCACACTGTCTGCAGAGGAACATCAGAGACCAAACTTCCTGTGCTGAGCAGCCTGTGAAGAGAGTCACACATTCACCTGAGATGGAAACCAGCTCACATCCCTGAGCAAACAGAACTCTAAGCTGGAAAGTCAAAGAGCTTACTTTGCTGTGGCAGGATACCCTCATTTTCACTACAGGGTTAGTGAATTGTAAATATATACCCATTAGGAGAGGAAAACTCACTCTTAAACACAAGCTCTGTTATTTCTACTGGGCTCGCTATTATTTTATTATTTCTAACCCTGTAAACCATAATATTTCAAAAGTAAAATATGTTCATAGTGCATGTAACTTCACAAAGCAGCATCTTCTGCTACATATAAGTAGCAGTACACAAGCAATTCCAGCTTGTCAATCTGAGTATGTCCTCACTGCACACAGCCTCTAAACTGAAAGAGACAAAAATTTAAGTTGAAAATGCGTCACCTCCCCGTATCCATTCTCCAGCTCATTTCTAATGGGAATGAAAGACAACTGGATAATGAGGAAGGCCTGTGGTATGCGTGTTGCAGGGAACAGGGCTGTGGGGACTGCTGATGGAGCTTTTCTTCCTGCAGTGTGTGCCCTGGCAAAGCGTCTGCCATGAAGTATGTGTTCACTGAAAAGTCTGCAGAGTCACCTATATATGTCTAAATAGGGATATAAATAGAAAATCACGTTGGGTAGTGTGTGAAGGCTTTATTTGGAAAAAAAAAAAAAAAAGCCCAAACAGACTGAGAACAAAAAGAGCTTTTCACTGTCTCGAGCCTGATGCTGGCCAAGATCCAGACAGATCCCTACTGCTGGCTGAAATTAGAGCTGTGTCAGTCTGCACTAAACTGTGTCTGGTTGCCTGTAGCCCTGGATGGCTCTTGTGAGAGCTACAGGTCACCTAGATTTGGGAGTGTCCATCTTCTTTTGCTTGGCCTCATTCCTTACATGAATGGCTAAGACAGAATGAGGTAAGAGTAATTTTGAGATGCCAGACAATCTGAAAAGCTGCCTGCGACTTTCCCTTTTCCAGTGAGGAAGTCCTTTGGTTGGCAATGGTACACTTGGACTGTTTTTTGCATTTCAAGATTAATAATATTGACTTAAAACATGCAGTGGAGTTAACTCTTGCTTTCCATAAATATGTAATACATTTTTAATTTACACATTTACAAAGAATATAACACATTTTTAATGTACACATTTACATACAGATAAAAAACCACTTCATTTCTTTTTTTTTTTTTTAATAGAAAGGACCTTTGTTGATGCCTGTTAATGTAGATAACCAGAAAAGAAAACCTCATTAAAATTCACTTACATTATGAAAAAGTGTGAAAAAAGTATTCCAGGAAATATATCTTGTTTCTTTGTGAATCGGAACCTACAAAATCTACCCTAAGAATACACAACTTTGAGAATAGATTGAAGTCTGAGGGGCAAATCAAGGCTCTACCTTCTGCAAAGATTGATTTTGGGCTGCATTTGTCTTCACGTCTTCTGTAATATACCCAAATTCACTGTGATTTGAGTTTTGAGTGCTGCAAAAAGTGAGTAAAACCTCTGTATCTTTGCTCACTTTACATTTTCAGTTTTTTCATGTGACAAGAACTAACTATATAAAATGTCATCCTGGCAGAACACAAGCATACTGTTGTGTGATGAGATCACAGTCAGCAGTCTTGGCTTTACATTTTTGAATCTGAATGTGCACAGCTCAAAATTCAGGTTTATTAGGAATCATCAACTGTAGTTTATGCAAAGAGCAGACAGTTCCTTTATGGTGGAGTCTGCTTGCTTGTCTGTTACACAGCTGGGTATAGCTGAAGAACAAGTGGGAGAAAAATTAGGAAGTTTGATTCTTGAAGTAACTGGAAGCATCCAAAAGTATTCTCCATATCTCAGGCCACTAACTAGAGCAAAGGCAGTACAAAGCACATTTTTCTGAGAAGCCTGGCTCCTGCAGACAGCTTCTACCTCTTGTAGGAGAAGCGTGCTGCTCTCTGAACTTCTCTGGAGATCTGTGTTGCTGCTAATGATGGCATGTGCTTGTCTGAAGGCAGAAGGGTCCTGCCAGCCCTCAGCTCAGGAGGCTTGGCCTCTGCATTCTGCTTCATCCACTCAAAAGTCTACTCAAAAAACCCCACACCATCCTGCCCCACACTGCAAGAACTCGGTGTTTGATGCCCATTTAATCTCATTACATCCTAATGTCTAATTACATCCCAATAACCTTACCATTTGTGCTCTACCTTGTACAACTTTTGTGTTTTTCCCCTCTGGCTGCGAGTTGTTCCGTTGACATGGCTCATAAATAAGCTGTTGGCAATATGAAATTATGTAGGCTCTAGGAGTGCTTATCTCTACAGTGTATAAAGGAATTCTGTAGAAATAGCTCTTATGTAGATGTTAAACTAAATGCTGATAGTTCTCGCCTTTTATTTTTAATATCTGGTAGCTCACTGCAAGATGTTCCTATAGAAATTGGGAGTTACTTCACTTAAAATGTGGAATTAACCTTTTCCTACTATAGAAATAGCATAAAAAATATTAGAAATACTTCATGCTGTCAATAATAAGAGTAAAGAATTAGGAAAGAAGAGGAAAAATTCTAAAAGCTCTTCCAGCTCCTAGTCCACCAATCCATCAGTATATCCTTTGTTACATTTACAGCACTTTGCCCAAATTCCAGGAGATGTAATTTCCAGCAAAGATTTTTCCATAGTCCAGAACTTATTATCAAATAAAATTTATTGTCTATGTTTTCATTTTCTTTTCACTATTCTACTAGCTGTACTTCTAGACTATCACTCACAGTGAAGTAATAATTTTCTTTCCAGTTCTTCTCTCCACAAAAATCCATCATTGTGTTGCATTCTTAGTTTTTCCTTAGGTGTTTACTTCTATGTGGTTTAGATATGAAGACAAGTTTTCCAGCTGTATTAAGATATTCTGTGATGTTTTGCCACAAAAAAAAAAAAAAAAAATCCAAAATGTTTACCATGAGGGTGTTCCAAAGAAAAGGGAACATCCTTATGGAATGCCTGAACAGCAGATTATATTGTGTATAGTTGATATGCATCTTCATTTCTTTCTTGATGAGAACTTTTTATCTATTTCTGAATGGACCTTGATCAGCTATAAAACTATTCTGAGTTTCTCACTGAGTTCCCAGGCAACCAGACTGCTTTTTGAAATCTGTGTATTTTCACTAATTCTTTGGAACAGGTCTCTTTCCTGTCTCGTGTTCACAGAAGATACAGAGTTCAGGTCTATTGAGTATTTCATATGCACACAGTTCCTTTTTCCATATATGTTTTTTAATGAAAAAAGACATGGATTCTGAAGCTAGCAATGTGAGAGTTTTTTTTTTTTATATGAAAAGCCCCTTCATTAAAGATAATATTTAATTTTTATTACAAGCTTTCATTTTGCAAAGATATTTTTCCTGTTTCTTCTCAGAGTACTGTCTGTGTTATAGGTGTCAAATTGATTGACTACTGGGTAATTATTTTTCATTTTTGCAGAATTAGTACTCCTGATGACAACTCTGGAAGTCCACTAATAGTTTGATGATAATACTACACAATACTACTGCATCCTCTGTCAAACAAAACAGTATTCACATCATGAGGCCAGAGAGAAGTCCACTCTTAGAGCAATACAGATTTTTTTCTTTAAATAGATTGTTTCTTCAGTTTCTTATTTCACTGTTGCATTTCCAAAGGGGGAGGACACACATAGCTGTGTTTGCCCAAGAGAGCAAATCCCTAGACTTGCTCCTTCAGAAAAGTCAGGTATAGTGCCTAGGGTGGAATTTAAAACTGACTCTGTGTGATGAAACTAAGGCACTTGACCAAAAGTCTATCCCTAAATAACCTCTTGAATAATCCCTGAATAAACAGTGGTTCTGTGAATTATTCTGTAAAAAAGTACAAACGGGTAAGTTATAATATGGCTACTTTACATGTGTAGTCCAGTGTCTTGTGGACATTTTATTGCTGCTGTGTCTGGAAACCTTGAAAGAATGCAAATTCAATCTACTTCTGAATATAGGGATCCTAACATCTTAATAAGGCTGTGAAATCACCTGTAATCAAACAACAAATCCTTCGAAAAGTTATTTGTTGTTCTTCGACACAACAAATGAGTTTTTCAGAACCATTAAGTTTTCAAGTGAATTAAGACAAAGGGTTAAGTGAGTGAAATGAGAGCTGCTTACATGGGTGTTTTATAGGATAATGATCTTTCTTCAAGTCTGATAAAACATTTATGGAGTTGCTATGAGCTCACCATAATGTTACTAATGTAGTTGATAATTAAAGAAGAAGCAGACTAACAGGGAAAGTAACCATAGTCCTAGAGCAACTATGTTTTGCTGTCTGAATTCCAGATACTTGGTAAATGATCTATGAAGCTATTGCTAATTATTTTATGGAGTTATCTATAGCTTTAACCAGGAAATTAATTAGTGCTATAGCTGTATGTTGGTGTAATGTAAAATATCATTTTCCCTATTCCCATATAGAGGGGAGTGATTACAATTTAATACATGTCTACATGCTTTCAAATTATATTACAATATTGTAATGCTTTAGAGTTTGTATCAGATTCCAAGCAAGGCTTCAGTGCCTTCACCTGCCTCCTCAAATGCAGGGCAGTCAATGCCTGTGGAAGATGGCTGGAAGCAGACATCACCTCCTTCTTCAGAGACCATGCCATGGGTCCTTAGGGGAAGAACTGAATGCAGCTTCAATTGGTGAAAAGAAGGTAAAACTGAAAAGGAGTACCACACATCTCAGTTAAATTCCATTACTTTTACTAGAGAAACTCTCTCTCTAGTTCAGCTGCTCTTGTTGAGACAGACTTGTCGTTGAAGAAATTTATCTCATTTTGTCAGGTCTGCATTTTTCCTTTTGCAATCTTTTTGTTAATATATTGCTTACCAGTCCTACAGCATTTTCCTACACAACCATATCAGTGAGCAGGGTTTTCTCTATTTTAACACGTAACATTGTCCTGTATATTTTCACTTAATATCCTCCACACACTTCTGATAAAGTAAAAATGCCACCAAAACCGAGGAACAAAACCCCAGTTATACAAGGCCACTCCAAACATCTGGAAGCAGAACACCTAATAACAGAACATAAGGAACAGAACATTGATTTTCTGCAATTCATCAGTTGGCATATCAGCAGAAAGCAGAACTTACTTTTTTAATGAATTTTCTTTCCCTCGTCCCTACCCCATTTCAGAATAGGTGTTTCAAAACTATTGATTTGCATATGCTTGAAGTACGCTATTGCCTGAAAAGCTCCTACAATAGGACTAAGCAAAACCACTCTTCTGGTAAACACTGTCTGGGCTATTTAGAATAGACACTGAGCAAATGAAAGAAGTCCTGTATCAAAATTCAGCTTAGGTATTTTCTCCTAAACTGTGTAATCTTTAGTGATTGAAGTTGCACTGAATCAGTAAGATGCCTTTATTCCTGCCCAAAAGCTTTTTGGGACTACTGCCTAACAATCAGTTCCCAACCAGCCAATTGCTTTTTGATTTTTTTTTTTTTTTGCACATTAGAAAGTAGCCAATTAAAAGCTGATTCCTTGAGAAAAAAAGAGGAAATATAACACCTGCTTAGTAAATGGCATAAAATAGCACTAAAGTAAGGATGTATTTAAAGTGAGAACGTATGAACACAGATGTGCTTTTCTTTATGTGAATTGCTAATAAAGTTTCTAAGACTTTTGGGAAACTTGCCTTTGTTGATCAGTTCATCAAAGAGTTAAAAGAACAAAATTGTGAGTTTTGCTTCACATCAATCATTTGCTTCAGAATTTGAAGATCACTCTTCCCTTTTAATCAGCACATGGAATATATTCTCTTTTCTTGGAGAGGGCAATTTGTTCATTACTAATTGAAGTAGACTAATTATAAATGATTAGCATTTGAAGAAGGCTTTTAACTGCTGTATAAGACCAGGTCAGTGTGCGTTTCTCTGCACTTCTCACGAGTGTAACTTAAAATACATGATTCAATAAAGGCCTCAGTATAAAATAGGATTAAATGTACTTATAAGTATTTAGCAGACATTTCTGCTGGTCTTTAATCCTAAACCAAATTATGCTAAATATGCAGAATCACAAAAGACGGAAATCAGGTAATTCAGTATAAACATGCTTGCTTTCTGTGACATATTCCTACTACTTTTCCAAGTAGCATTTTACTGCACATACTGTTTCATGAAGAGTATTAAAAACACCTTAAGCTTTTAGTTCAAAATGGAGACCAAGCCAAGAGGTAATACTGATCCTGTAAATCCAGACAAACAGAGTCAGTGACATTTACACTGAGAAGAATTGGACAGATTTTGTAGTTGCTTGGAGTAGCAGTAACAATATTGATAGATGCATCAGTTAAGAATAAAACCATCAAAATAAATTATTTACATACCTACATGTGTCTAGAACAGAAATAGATTTGTTAGTTCCTCATTCCTCTCCTTGCTCTCTGGTTATGACAGTAGATTCTGCATTACTCTTCGTAGTTTTCAACCTGTGAACATGAATGTGACCCCTGCCTTTAGATCAGCCCACATTTGCAAGGCTAGGACAGGGAGAAGAGCAAAAGGAAGAAGTGAATTGACTTTACGCAAGAAGCCCTTCTGGGAGTCCAGTTTTTGTCTTGGTGAAGAGATTCTTCACTTTTCTATTTCGTCCTGTGCAACTTCTGTCAGTTCCAGACTGTATCTTCTCTATGAAGGCCTCTATCACTATAAAAATACCTTTTAATTCTCCCTCTCCTTCCCATGAGACATTTTAGGACCAGCTTTGAACATGAAGAAGGACCAGTCTCAAACATGAACAAGGAGCTGCGACCAGGTGTCCCCCCTAAGAGAACACCCCAACACAGCATCATAAATGTGTGAGTTGTGCATTTGACTGTATGAATGCATCAATGAACATCCCTGCCAAGCTGATTCAAGAGTAAAAAGAAGTACCAGGTGCTAAAAAGTGCAGTGCACAAGAAAAACACAGTCAAGATATGCTGTAGTTGTAGACCTTAACAAGATTCACTACCAGGTTTTCCAAGGCTTCATAGTAAGGGAAATTTTTTATGAATGGGGGGAGAATGATGGGGATATTTTTTACTTTGTCACCTGAGAGGTAGAGCAGTTAAAATATGAAGACTGAGACGAGAAGTCATTTGGAGTTCCTGCTGCTGAATTACTGGAAATTACTGAATGGGGAATTGGATGGGGCCATGATGTTCTTGGCATGAGGAATAAACACAAGTAGGTTGTGTTTCCTACAGAAAAGTGACCCAGTAGTACAAGAATGAAAGCAGAGGGGTGACATGGATACGACTTTGTAGTAGAAGATCAGTCTTGGCAGCAGCATTCTAGAAAGTGAGGGGAGACCAAATATGTCTTGTATTTATAAATAAACATGTATTTATAAATAAACATGGCAGTGAAATGTTGGTCAGTTGGATTAAAGAATATAACACATTTTTGCAAGTGAATATCAAGATGCCTGTTTTAATTTTGTAGAATTTGAAACGTTGATAGCTGGTCATTCATAAAAAGATGTCAGAGACACAAAGAGGCAATGCGTCTGGGATGCTGAGGTAGGGCTGTTAGTTGCTTTAAAAAAGTAGTTAAATTTAAATTTGCAGGTAAGGGTATCCTGAGATAATTTAAAGGCAAGTGTGAAGGAGACAAATTAAAATGTACTTTGGATTTCCCACCAAGAACCATGATAAACTCTAGAGGGATCTGTAGAAGAAAGACAGCAGGAGAAAATTATCGTAGTGCAGAGTCAGAGAAACCAAAAAGGGACTGATTTCCAGAGTAACTTAGCTGTATTGAAGGGACGTGGCAGTTCAAGACAGAACACAGAATGCTATTTCTGAGCTAAAGAGATTAAATAGAGAGGAGAAATGGTAGTTAAAGAGGCTGGGGGGTGGGACAAGTGTGCTTGTGCTGTGACGTGAGAGGATAGGAAAGTAAGGCAAAGAATAAAAGACAGAATAAAAAGAGAGACCAGCAAAATCTGAAGTTACTGTTCCAGTTTTGCGATAGGTAAAATGAAAATAAGTAGCAGGGAGTAAAGACAAAAGATTGTGATGAAAGAAGATGGAGAGGGCTGAAATAAGTTCTAAAAATATGTCACAGATGTTCCTTGAGTCACCAGACGGTGATCATACTGCCTACTGAGGATGATGAAAGTAGGCAGGTCCAGATATCACAGGACAGTCTGAATCATTCTGTACTGCTCTGATCCAGGCTGCCTTGTTTTCTGGCTAAGGCATTGTAGAGGGAAGCTGGGGGTTGAATTCCTTGCAGTTAGGCTGAGGTGGATAAGGACACACATGTTTCTGCATGAGGCTATTACCCAAGATGAGTGTCAGCTAAACCACTGAGTGACTTTTGAAGAGGCAGTGAGTTAAACCTCTGGGTCAAGCATGCCATGAGCGGGTGTGTGAACATGCTCTGAGCTCTAAAATGAGAGTCTAAAAACCTAAACATTATCCTGTCAATTTTTCTTATTCTGCTGGCATTGAAACAGTGTTAAATTGAGACAAGTAAATGCAGAAATAAGGTTTCAAATCAAAATCAGTCTGTGTTTGCAAAGCCTTATTATTAAAGGAGACAATGAACAGAAGCTTCTTGGATCACGAAGTTGAAGTCAGATATCTAAAGTCACATTTATTTCAGAAGTCTGAGTCCTTTTAAAAATTGTTTTTAGGCTTTTTATCCCTTTCTTCAGAACTGATCTGCCATTTTTGCGTGCTCTTATTAATGTATAGTAACTGCAGGGATGTGGATGTTCCAAACAAGAAGATGTCTGGGGATGTCCTTGTTTTCCCTGTCTTCCTTGTAGAAAAGTACCCAGTACAGCATATCAAGAGTAATGAGATTTTTGTATCATTGTAAATATGCAAGTACATTTTAGCTCCATTATCTACCAATGTTGTCATCTTTTGCACAAATTGAAACCAACTGTAGGAAAATGTGTTATAAAGTCTCTCCTTTAAGTATAACACAGAAAACATATGAAGGGTACTATTGCAAAGTGAACTACAAGTGGCTTGCACAGCTTATACTGCAAGTATTCTAACAAAGTCACTAAGTATTTAAATATCCTTGCTATCATAGAAAACTAAGTAGCCTGTAATTTTTTTTCGTATGCTAGGGGATTCTTTCAAATGTATTTACCATAGTTATTTTTTCTCATTATCCCCTGATTTTTTTGCAAATTTGAGCTCAGAAATACTTACCTGTATATGAAAATTCCTGATATTCCTCCTCCTCTCTTAGTTTCTCTGTTCCACTTTTCTATCTCATATCAGTAGCAAAGTGTATTTGCAGATTTCTCTTTTTTCTCTCCAGCTTTTCTCCACCAGCAGGCCTTTGATTTGAAATTGTAAGGCATTTAAATCTTCTGCCAGCATTCTTATAAACAGATTCAACTTGTTCTTTTGTCGATGCTTCAGCATGTAGCCAATTTTCTCTCTTTTCTTGCAGTTTAGAAGATCTCAGATAATTCTGCCTCTGTTCTCTCACAAATATATGAAATTCTAAGTAGTCATCTAACTTCACATTCATGAGGCAATTTCATCACCACCAAATTGCAGACTTGGCAAAACATTGTCCATCTGCCTTTAAAATGATTTAGGAAAGGATTGAATTTCAGAGATGGTACAGACAATCTAATCTACTACATGTCTGCTTGTACTTTTACAGAATAGCCTTGTTCTTTTGCATATCCCAGCATGGAATGCTCAAACTGTTGTTGAGCTTAGTTAAAGTTTCCATTCAATTCAACAGTGCTTCACATTTTATTTGATAAAAGACAGGGTCACTGGGATTCATAGAATTTATTCTAAAACTGCTGATTGCAGGAAACAATGCAGTTTTGTACAGATCTTTAGAAAGGACTGATCTGATGTCAGTATGTACTCTCATGTGGCTTGGCTGCTGAAGTGGAAGTGGTGAATGCTTTTACTTGTGTTCCAAACTCTTAGTTAATGCCTTTGCAGGTAGGTTATCCTGGAATGGTGTAATATATTAATCCCTCAGGTTTATTTAGATAACTCCTTCTGAAGATATAAGCAGCTGCTGCCTCATATTCTTTGGTCACATCATCTGGAATCCAGTTTTTTTCTCCCATTTCCCCTTCATTTTTAGGACTTTCAGTCTGCACACTGTAAGCATACACAAAGGAACGCGAGCAGCTGTGGTTACAGACATGTCTGGTGAGCAGCAATGTGTGTTCACAGTGGCACAGTGGCCTGATGCGTGGAATTATTTTTAAATAAAAGTATTTATCCTATCTCTTTAACAATGTGTTTAAATGTAGAACAAGCAGAAATTGTGACTCGCTGTCCTTTCTCAGTGGTCACTGTCCCTCAGACAGTGGTACTCCAAATACTTCAGTGTTAACTTCCAAGCACACTAAATCTGCTGCAGCCAGGAAAGATATTAAATACTAAAAAAAGAAACATACTGACTAACTTGCTGGCTCTCTCAGTCTGAACAGGCTCATACATCTTTTACCCTCAATAGCTTGTAGACTCTGACGTAAGAGGGGAAGAGTGGCCATGTACTCAGAGAGAAGGCATTTTCATTATGTCAAAAATAAATGGCTGAAAACTGAAGAGTGGCTAGTGCTGAGTGTACTTCCTTGGCAAGAGCTGATGGCATTCTGAACAGCAAAGCCTTTGAGATGTTTCAGTAGTCCTGTATTATTTATTTTGATCACATAAATGTTTATTATCTGTCTCTAAAAATAGATGAAGTGAATTTGAGAATGTTGCAATGTGAAGAAGTGGCGAGTCGATGAAAATTCTTTTGGCAATGTATCTAAGCCACAATCAAGAGCACACAAATTTTGTTATATAAAGACTTTGGGGAGTGGGGGGGAGTTAATGTCTGTAGGCTTATTGGCTCTGTGTACATTTGCTATGACCCTTTTGTTAGTGAAATAACTCAGGAAAGAGATAGGAATCAATGCAGCACTGTAGGCAGTGTAAACGAACTTGTGCATGTTTCCAATACAGTTGTTAAGATCTTATCTTGTCATGCTTGCCCAAATGATAACAAATCCCAAATACATTCTCACCATGGAGCTGCTCTAAACCAGACTGTAGACATGAATATTTTGAGCAATAATCCAGAAATTCGTAGCAACAAACTTTGCTTTCTCTTTTTACCGACACTGTACCTAACTGTTTGCTGCTGCAAGCTGAACTCAAAGATGCTGATGTGTGTAACTGTAGTGATGGGTTTATGGTGAGTACTTGAAGCTGAATTTTTCTTTCTTTCTTNGCAATTCTGCCTTTGTTTTCCTGGCTATTTAAGCCTGATTTTTTTTTTCTTTTTTTTTTTTTTTTTTTTTTTTGAGACTTATGACCTATATTTCAGTTAGCTGTGTAAAAGCCTTGGAGTGGTTATGAGCAATTCTTGAGATTTTTCAGCTAGTCTGAAATCTTATTCCTCAGTTTTTGTCCTGTGCAGTAGGATAGCACTTATAAAAACATATTTTAGTGGGTTTTAAAATGGTGTACTTTTCCATACACTACTGAGTGTTTGAATTATGATCCCTTATTGAATTGTGCCCTTTATTTGATATGTTGTCAAATGCCATTTCAAATTTGTTTCTAGTACTTCATCAGACTGATGCTTCTTTTGTCTTTTACATCTTCTTTTCCACCATTACAACATAGCAGTAAGAATAACAAAGTCGGACTTAATAATCTGTTTACAACATTTCATAGGTTAAATAACATCTTTTTCCAAAGATAGAACCACTTTTCTGAGATTTAATTAGACATTTAGCACCATAAAAATAATATATATTTTAAAAAAATCTTTAACATTTTGGTTTTTCCAGAAAAGTTAAAGAAAAAAAAAGAAAAAAAAAATCTGTGTGATTAGAAGAATAGTAGCCCTGAGGTTATTCTCTCCTATCTGTTCAAATCCATTCCTACCAGACATAACAAGAGCTCAGCTTCATGGCAAAATTGATTTGAAGTGCATCTTCACTCTTGACTTTCTCTGCGGTGGCTCATTTCCCTTTTCCGTGCTTCTTTGCAATGGCATTCTTCCAGGCTGTGAGACTGAGAAGTACAAGCCCAACACTGATTTCAGCTGGGAACTGCAGAGACATTTGCCCTTTATTGTAGATGCAGAACATAAATTGAATCCAGGGAGAGCAGCATCCTGAAATTACCCTAGGAATAATTTTTCTAGACCAGACATTTAGATGATGAGCATTGTTCCCTTTTGCTAAGCTTTTTTAATATCATAGAAAGTCAAGCATGTTCCTACTGTAAATATTGTATATCCTTTTTTTAAACATGATTTTTACAAGAACCCTTTTGGGTGGCAATACAAATGCAAAATACCTAAGATCCAAATTAATTCAGAAGTAGAAAATCCAATTTGGAACTTTGCACAATAAATAACTGCTGAGTGTGGCTTTTGATGGAGCATAATTTATCAGATAAAACTGCAGGTCATGGTGTATTTAAGGCCACTACTTCTAATACTGGATTTTATTGTAAAATCAATTAATTGATCAATTAATTATAGTCAGTCATTTATCATCCTAATGCAGACACTTTTTCTGCCTCAAGTCAGACTATGCCTCTCTCGTAGGAGTCATGCTTTCCAGAGCACCTTTTATTTTATTGGATTAGTTTGGAAAGGGAGAAGGCAGACCTCAAAACCACACAGGCAGACAAAAATGATCACTTTGCTTCCTCTACAAAGGCAAAAATCACAGGCAAAACTTTCATCTGGAGGGAAAGAGATACTAACAACCTGAACTAGAATCCTGAGTTTCTGGTTGTCCTTGCCAAATCGAATGTAGGGATTGTCTTCAGAAATAGTTTATGGGGCTCTTCACAGGAGTTAAGAGTCCACACAGTGTTACCAGAATGTGTTTCTAGGAACAGTCAAGAATTCCTCTTTAGCTTGGATCCGTTAAGAAAGAGGTTCCTGTTTGATTGCCTGGGGCGCACACATCCAATGGCATTTCAGCAGCGTGGCTTTAAACGTGGCAGTAACCATTCTCAAAACCAATCACCAGGTCAAAAATCTACAAGTTGTCTTTGTTCCATTTGGACAAGGCAAGGTTCAGAACGGAATCCAGAGAACCCAGAGCAATTACCTCCATTTAATAGGAAATGCTGACAGTAAGAATACGTATAAACAACTTCAGATGGTGTTTCATACCCTTACCAGACTCTTTCCTCTTCTGCAGTTACTTATTTCTCTTATGTCTGTGTCCTGGGCTGACTGTCTGTCTGTCACAATGAGGCACAGCCAGAGAGGCGGGATCAGGGGAGATTGAAATTTACATCCTCTATGTGTCTGCTGTCCTTGCCCAGTAGATTTTCTACAATTACTACTCCTTTTGAATTTCTTCTCTTTTGAACAGTGCAATTAAATATTCAAGGGGCCAGAAAGAAAAAAGAGGAGAAATATCTGTGATGGGTGCAACCAATCATTCACATGCTGATATTTAAATCCAGCATCAAACAATTCTTAGCTGGGGCTTATTTATGGCCCTTCAAATATTTTCTTTTTCATGTATCCTTCTATCACAGTTTAGCACTCATCATTTAGCTGTTTTTAATCAAACTTCCTGTGATACCTGGAGGTGTATATACACTGACTGTATATAAAAGCTTTGTATATATTTTTTTTTTAATTACACACCCCTCATTTTGATGAAGCATATGGTTTAATCTACTTTAATTACGAATCCTTGTTTTCCTGATGTATGTTTTACTGATCAGTTGTTTGACCATGTGATACATATATTTCAGTTATTTCTTTCACATAAATTTAATTTTTCCATGTGAATCCCAAAACTAAACAAGCACAAAAAAATTATTAAATGTTAATGCTTCTTTAGAAATTATTTTTAGTGACAATCTAGTATGCATTGAAGTAATGTATTATTTGATACCATTTTCTACAAAAATAATAAAAAGGAAAAAGAACAGAAATTTACAGGTTGAGTTTTGCAATTTTAAGAGACGGCCATCATCATGAAAGTTCTTTCATTCCTAGTGAGGTTACATTATTAAAATCACAAAAGAAAACATGCTTTGTACAAATTTAAATAATAACTAACCATGGGACAAGTTGTGGTCTTATTGTTCTATATTAACAGTAACTCTGATGGAGGGGAATAATTTGCTACTCAGGGAATAAAAAGAGCTCCATATCTTTGTAACTTGCAATCTCATTGTGTGGCTTACATTTGACTTTTTTTGCCATGTTCTTCATGTCTTACAAGAAACAATGAGAAACTCAGTAAACTGTAAAAACGTTCCATTAGATAACATCTGTTTTCTGGTGCTTTCTTTTTATTTTTTCACCTTAAATAAGGCCATCTAGCTTTTCTCCAGAATGTTTAATAACACTGGTTGAGAAACAGATTCATAGGGTCAGTGGATCACTAGTACATTTTTGTCTGTGGTCTGTATTTCTCCTTCAAGATGTTGCTGTTTTTACACTTGGAAATCCAGAATGAGTTCATTAAGACTGAACTTCAAAATGGAAATAAATAATGATTACATCATTAAGTTTTTCTCTTGTGTCGGGGAAAAATATGTAAAATATCCTTAAACCTTTATCTCTTTCTGTGTTGCATATTGTAAAGAAGTCAGCACAGCAGATTTAACCAGGAAGATCCTAAAGGAAGTTTGAGTGAAACCCATTTTTCTCTTCCAAAGTATATTTGTAGTCTGAATATTTGAAAAGCTCCATTATTATGTTAGCATACAATGTTGCTAATAACATTTTCCAAAGGAGAGCTGGGTATTTAATGCAACTCTCAGATTTTTTTAAACAGAAAATGGAGTCATATGAAAATGCTGAATATATTCTAAATAAATAATTGAAATTTGCATATCATAGGGAAGTGCCTGCCGTAGAGAGGTTGATTCTAACGAGATTTATTACACAGGGAAAACATTTTTATGTGCTGATTCAATTAACTTTGAAAACTTGCAGTAGTGCACTAGTATTGCTTATTGCCAGTATTTGCTTCCAAGGCAGCAAATTTATTGCCTGTGTTCAGTATAAGTCCTAGGAGTGAAATCATAGAATGGTTTGGGTTGGAAGGGGCCTTAAACACCACCTAATTCCAACCCCTCTGCCATGGACAGGGACATTTTTCACTAGACCATGTTGTTCAGGGATCAATCCAACCTGGCCTTTAACACTTCCAGGGATGGGGCATCCACAGCTTCTCCAGGCAACCTGTGCCAGGGCCACACCATCCTCACAGTAAAGAATTTCTTCCTCAAGTGTGATCTAAACCTACTTTCAGTTTGAAGCCATTCCCCCTTGTCCTGTCACTCCAGGCCCTTGTACGTAGCTCCTCTCCAGCTCTCTTGTAAGTTTCCTTCAGGTACTTGGAACGCCAAAATCAGGCCACCCCCAAGACTTCTCTATTCCAGGCTGAAGAATTCTCTCATCTTTTTTCCACAGGAGATGATCTCCATCCCTCTAATCAACTTGTTGTCTGTCCTCTGGACTCACTCCAACAGGTCTGTGTCCTCCCTGTGCTGGGAGCCCAGGTCTGGATGCAGCACTGCAGTGGGCTCTCACCAGAGCGGAGCAGAGGGGCAGAATCCCCTCCCTCCCCTGCTGCCCATGAGACTCTGGATGCAGCCCAGGACACGTTTGGCTCTCTGGGCTGTCAGTGCTCATGGCTGGGTCATATCCAGCCTCTCCTCCACCAGCACCCCCAAGTCCTTCTGGGCAGGGCTGCTCTATATCTGCTCATCCCCAGCCTGGATTTTCACCAAGGATGGCCCCAACTCAGGTGCAGCAGCAGCATATTTGGTCTTGTTAAACCTCATGAAATTCCCCACTTGCTGAGCTTGCCCTCTGGATGTCATTGAATGAAAATAATGTTTCTGCAGAGGCAATGGGGACACATCGTCACGCTTAGTTTTCTTGCAATCGGGGTTATACCAACAAGTCTCCTAGTTTCAGCTCTTTTAGGGCTTGACCCAGAAGTGTTTCAAAGTTTTGGCCATTGAATTGAGTCAAACTTCACTAAAAATTGCTTTGGTATTCCATGGAGTTTTCAAACCTCAATTAAATATTTTCAAATAGCATATTACTGCAGCCAGAGTTATTCATTAATGCCAGATCCAGCACCCTTTGAAATAAATGTATTTTTAAGCCTCTGAACTTCAGACCATCTAGTCAAAGACAAGGAGGTACGTAAATGGAATGTGATTTCCCGTCCAAGATGAATACATAGTTCTGATCATATCTGTATGAAATATTTAGATCCTGGTTTAAAGCACTTCAGTGCTGTTTTAACATTAAGCATATGAATTGTCAGTCAGGCTGTTTGGGCTTAGAATTAGCCATGAAGCTGAGAACATGGTAATCAAGAAAGTTCTCAAATAGTACTTTAGATTTTTCTCTTGGTTAAGAAATATTATCAAATAAATTTTCCTGTTTGATTTTCAGATTCTGAACTCATGGTTTGTTAGATCCTTACTATGCCCTCCTTCAAAATGATTCACTGAGAATAATAATACTCTATAAAGTGGCGTATTATTATAAATTAATAAAGCACAACCTCTTCTTAAGCAAGAAGAAAAGAATGTGTGAAGTGCAGATCTCAGTCAATGTCTTTCAAAATTGGGGAATTTTCATGAAAATTATGGTACTTCAAAAATTCTGTTTCCTTAATTTCTGCTAAAATTACTTGATTTACCTCATAGAATCACTTCTTCTAACTACTAAGGGTATCTACTTAAATATTAATAATTTATATTTGAAACTTTACAGGAGTGCTCATAGGTAATTCTGCAATATCTTAAAAGAGAACTTGGGTCTCTAAGCAAAAACATGGAATAAGCTACTGAAATTAACAAGTGATTTGTTAGTCAGATTAACAATTGGTGCGGTGAAAAAAATATCATAGGCAACCTTCATTAATTGGTTGCAGTGGAAACAGCTATTTCAAAAATTTCTCAGTCATTAAAACTCCTTAAATTCTATCCTTTCTCTAAGTGAATAAAACTATGTAAAGTTATACAGAATCAGGAAAGAAAAAGAGAAGAGAGGAAGACACATAAAACTGAATTATTTGTATCTTGACCTAGGTGAAAAAGAAAAACAATAATAGATGAATTTTTTTTTCCATTTTTCCACAGCAAAAGACATACAGGTAGTCTTGATCAACTATGTCACGGGATAACGAAAAGATGGGAAGGGGCAAGTTTGAATTAAAAATATAACCCAGTAGTTATTTAAGTTTCAGGGCAGAGGCAGGAGTCACTATTAGAGAAGCCTCCTGGATAACAACACAGTAAAATCTTTCGGTCTGCCTGTATGGGTTAGATAATATTTAGTCAGGTCCTGAAACATTCTGTCACTTATACATTATGTAGCTGATTATGCCAAGTACGTAGCTTTAAAAAGATCATCTACCAATTTAAGGTTATAAGCTTTGGTAAATTTCCAGTTTAAAAAAAAATTGCTAAAAGTAGGAAGCAAACTTGCTTATTTTGTATGAAATAGGACATAGATTAAATCTAATGGCACACATCTCCTGACAAACAAAAAAGGCCATCCAGGCCTGATGGTGATGCTTATGATGTTATAATTATTTGAGCTTGCTACTTTTTCCCTTGATCATTGTGGAATAATGGTCCCAGACTCTGAAGGGAGAGGGAAAAGTGTGTGCTCAATTCTTTTCTTTTGAAAACATTCTGTAGAAATATCACTTGTGAAAAGAATTCATCTTTTCTCTATATCTACTAGGGCTTTATTATCCTTATTTTTTCTTCCTATTTAAAATCCACTGTTTATGCATTTTCCTCTTCTGGAGGATGCAGAAAGCTCAATTTTTTCTCTTTCCAGTGACTCTAAGATTTGCACCTTTTGCCTTTCCTCATATATTGTTTAGCCAAGTGGTATCTTGGTTGCCATCAACTCAGTTTTACCAATATAGAAAGAGGTGATATTTCAGATAAAAACTTCCCAATGTGGAAAATTTGCTACCACAACAGTGCAGCCTGCCCCTCCAAACAAACAAATGCTACCTAACAAAATAGGAGCCAGTGTAAAACTAACAGTTTTGAAAGATGTGCTACAACCAGATCATCTTTTTAATGTTGTTTTCGCAGGGTTTGATAAAGAATGTTTTCTCACGGAGGACATAGGAAATTTGTATTACTGCACTGATTTTGTTTAGTTGAAAGAAGTGGTTTGTTTTCGTAGTTTGAGAGTGCTTGTGCAGATTTCCTTCCTACAAAGTAAAACCTGTTGGCTTTTGCTGCAGGGAAAAACAGAGGCTTTATGACCTGTTATGGAAAACATTTCAGTTCCTTAAGATGAGGCGAGACAAGAGAAGGTTGTATGACAGTAAATCAGCTTGCAGTGAATCTCCTTCATCATTAGATTGTGTTGGGTTAGTTATGTCCCTCTTCTTGGTGAAATCCCAAGGCTCTGCTTAGTCTTTTGTGGCATTGGAATTCCTTGTGATCTATTATCAGATTACCCTTGAATGAGTACTGTATCTTTCACTCGTAGAAATAAGCAATCTGCTCTGCAGCACTCACCATTACATGGAGTCATTTATTACGGCAGAATTTTGTCATTCGATTATGCTTTTGTACAGAGCGCATGGCCAAAAATCTCAATCACAGGTGTCTAAAGTTGGTTAAAGAAGTTGTCAGTGTTCCAAACTTCAGAGATGCTGATCTGGTGCCTGTGTGCTCGTGTCCATGGCAGAGAGGATCCTACTGCAGTCACTGTCTGACTTCTGATCCTCTTGCTCTCTCTTTTTTTCAGACTGTGAACATTTTCCTATGGCATGTGAAATGCTTTTCCTTCTTTTGTATGTTATTTTTCTCAGCATGCAGTGATAAAAGTGAAAAATATTTAGCTAAAGCTTTAACTATTTCAGCCTACTTATTATGTTCAATACCTTGTTGTATGCCTCATTTCAACTTCTTTTTTTCCCGTGTTTTCATGAGGAAAAGGTGATTATAGGTATTACAGGTAGAGACCTGACTAACAGTAAGAGATTGTGGCATAGAAAAAACCTGTCAAATTCATAAACTAGTTGGTTTTTATGAGATATATTTTGTTATGGTGTGTAGAAAGGGATTTAAATAGCTGATAATTCTGTTCCCCAAACAGGTTATCTTTGGTTTAGACTTAACTGCTGCTAGTAACTACTTTCTGCCAGAGGCAATGTTGTGGTTTGAAAAGTGTTGGAATAGGAAGTGAGGTTTTTCCATGGACACGCCCCTGCTAAAATTCCTTATGTTTCTGTATGTAGATAAACCAGCATGCTGACATAGCACAATATCAGCAAAGGTACTTGTGTAGCTGAGGCAGGTCTGGCTCTTGTTGAACCTTGTGAAATGCACTAGCTATGAACTATTTGTTCTTGCACTTAGCCCATTCCTTTCATAACCCACAGGCAATGTAAAAGAATATCATGAAGAAATGGGAGGATGATGTAGAAAAGGTAATTCTTTCTCTTCTGTTCATTCCAAGAGGTAGGAGAATGAGCTTCTGTGATGGAAAGTTAGTCTCTGAGAATGTAGAGACCCTGGAAGGAGAGAAACAACCCTCAAAATGCCACTGCTGAGGAAGGAAGTTTTGGATTTGGTCAACTTTTACTAATTCCTTCTTCAAGTCACTCCAGAATTTATTGTGCACCCTTGCCCTTCCTTGCTGGCTCTGCTGTGAGGTCAGCTGTTGGCTGATACATGCAAGAGGCTCTTAAGCACAGTACAGTGGAGACAAATCGCCTCAGATCACCAGGAAAAATGGTGCACAATCAGGATGTGTATTAAAAAAAAAAAAAAATATCTTTCTTCCTATTTCAGCTACTTGAACCATGATTCATTTGTATTTCTACCAGAAACTATACGTATCCAGATGAAGTGTTGATATTTCAGGGCAACTACCAGCCCAAGAGTATTATTAAGTCTTTTCTTTGCAACATGGTATTATAAATGTAACTGACATGGCCTGATTTTCACAGAACCAGAGAATATGCTGAGTTGGAAGGGACCCAGGAGGATTATGGGGTCCTGCCCAGCTCCTGCCCCTGCAGAGGACCGTCCCCAAGGATCACACCATGTGCCCAAGAGTGTTCAAACACTTCATTAACTCTGTCAGGCTTGGTGCTGTGATGTGTTCCCTGGGGAGCCCATTCCAGCACCTGACCACCCTGTGAATGAAGAGCCTTTTCCTGATATCCAACCTAAACCTCCCCTGACACAACTTCAGGCCATCCCTTGGGTCCTGTCACTGATCACCACAGAGAACAGATCAGTGTCTGCCCCTCCTCTTCACCTCACAAGGAAGTGGTAACTGTGGTGGGGTCTCCTCTCAGCCCCCTCCAGGATAGACCAAGTGACCTCCTCTGGGGAGCCCATTCCAGCACCTGACCACCCTGTGAATGAAGAGCCTTTTCCTGATATCCAACCTAAACCTCCCCTGACACAACTTCAGGCCATCCCTTGGGTCCTGTCACTGATCACCACAGAGAACAGATCAGTGTCTGCCCCTCCTCTTCACCTCACAAGGAAGTGGTAACTGTGGTGGGGTCTCCTCTCAGCCCCCTCCAGGATAGACCAAGTGACCTCCTCTGCTCCTCATATGGTTTCCCCTCAAGGCCCTTCATCATCTTTGATGCTGCCTTTTCAATGCTCTCTATTAGCTTAATATCTTCCTTGTATTGTGGTGACCAAAACTGGTCAGTATGGTGAAAATTTGTTCCTATCTTATAAAACTCACATTACTCCTATTTGTCATTGTTTTGTGTAAGACATTCAAAATATGTGTCATTACTTTCCTTTTGTGCTGAGAAAACATATTTCACTGATCACCTGACTCATTCAGCAGTTACTATCCCTTGGTACTCCTGTGCTGCTGCTATGGTTGTGCCTGCTTCTCTTTAGTCTTAGACTACTGTTACAGGATGTATTTGGAGAGACTGATTTTGGTAAACAATCATTTAATTCTTTTCAGAGCAGAAATGAAAAGCCATCTAAAGTAGTGAAGTGTTTAGATTTTCGTCATCGTGCTGGGAACAGGGCCCTGCAGTTGCTTCCCAAGTATCCTGCTTGAATCTGGCACTGAAGGACCATCATTAGAGAGGAGCAATGAAGGTGTGACAGCACCTTGGGCAAGCTACCAAGTGCATGCAAAGGTCAAATAGTGGATGAAAGAAGAGAGAGGGAATTAAGAGAAAGGAGGAAAATGCCAGCATTATGCTGACGTTTTCATTAAGAAAATCACTGAAGAGATGAAACAAGTCTGACATTTACTTATACGGTGGTGGAAATCACTACACTGTGTGTACTGCATGTTTTCCTGTTCAGTCAGCATATTGTACAGCTGTGATAAAGGGGGCTGTAATCATTTTGCAATAACGGTGATACAAAATTGTTCATTGACTCAGCTTTTCCTCCATTAGGTGAAATATATTGTAACTGGCCATATAAGTCAATTTCTTTCGCTATGCCTCCACACATCTCATGGCTGTAATCATAGTTTTAAAATTATTTCTCAGATGGTGCTTCTTTCTACACAAATCACCCACCTTTCCTCTACCTTCATTTAAACACGTGTGTTCACTAAACTGCTGTAACTGGGCAGCATACATTGTAAAGTCTCATTCTAGCTATATAACTAGAAAATTCCACTGCAGTGCTGCTTAGTGAGAAGAGAATTTCATCAGGCCTGAGTGACAGATAAATCCACCATGGACTTTGGTGGATTTCTGCATTGAACAGCTTAAAATGCATATGAAGGAGTTAAGTCTCCATTGGACTCACCCAAATTACATCAGTTTGGCAATAAAAGGAGGTCGTAAAAGGGTAAAAGCCTTCAGAAATAGTCCTGACTTGGGAGGTGTTCTGGGGTTACAGGCATGCTCAGAATGCTTCATTATCTGGCTCTTCTGGACAGGAGGAAGCCAGAAGACTAGCTTTAAGCTTTCTCTAATTGATGCAAGAAGTTCAACAGGTTCCCAGGCAATGTGAAAATACAAGAAATACAAAGGTGATTCTGAAAGTTTGGTAGTAAATTTGCCCCCTGGAAACTCAGTAACAAAATTCATACTTTGAGTTTGAGTGTGGCGGAGTGGGAGGCCAGATTTAATGCTTGATGCCTAATCTTCTTGGAAGATGCTTGTAGCACTGAGCCAAAATCCCTTGGGGTGTGACACATGGCCTGTTCATTTCAATTTCATGTCCTTTAAGTTTTGCTCCTTCTGCTGTTTCTTTGTCTGCATTGGAAGTTTCATTTGCACAAAGAACGGTATTAAAATTAGTGTCCATCTAAAGACATAAAAAGGTCCTTCAAACACTGATCAGTTGTATTTTATTTTTATGGGATGGGATGTGCAGGGAACGAGTTCACAGGCCACTGGAAAGGGATAGAAGAGGAGCATTAGTTTTGCAGCACTAACCTTTGGCTATCACTGAATTATCACTAAAAAACAAGGGAACAAATCAGAGAGACAAATCAAAAACAGAGTAATTCAACCAGAGGATAGCAGTAACCACTTAGGTTGGTCTGTGCTGTTTCTTGCTGTTTCTGGGTGGTAACAAGCAGCTGGGCAAAAGCAGCACCCTAATTTTTTCTAACTCTTTCTACAGTTGTGTGTAAGCATGCAGGAAAGTAAGACAAGGAGACACTAGTAGGTAAAAATGGACTGGAATTGAGAAAAGGGGAACCCTTATGCTTGGCAGCAGGTTCATGTTTCCATCCGAGGTCCTGACTCTTCCCAAAGACTCAGCAGACCCTCGGGAGCCTGTTTGATTAACATACACAGAGCATAACTGGTAGTTTACTCACAGGATTTCTTTTGGAGTAAACCAGTGAGTTCCTTTTCAAATCAAACCTGAATGTGGTTTTGCAGTCAGCTCACTCCAGGGAAAACTAATTTTTAAGTGTATGTAAAGCTTTGGCATCTTTGTTTACATGGTCTTCCCACACTATCTTGGCAAACCTTGCACCCTAAAATATCTTCATATGTCACATGCTATGCCCATGGCACAAAATATAGACTCAGCATCGTGTTTAAAAAATACCCTTCTCGCAGATTGTGCCAGGATTGTTATTTTGCATGTTTTGAAGAGGAAAAACAACCCCCTTTTTTGGGATGGGTAACAAAAAAGCAAAAGGGGCCAATGGGACTAAAGCCAAACACAGAACAGTGTGGGCTGCAGTACACTTTGGACTAAGTAAATCCTTTATTGATGAAATCAATCCTGAAGAAAATGTAGATGCAAGTGCGCTGTACCAGGTGGTCTGATGCCAGAGAATGTTTTTTGTAGTGTAAATGTATTGTAAATGTAACCTTTATTGTCTTATAAGTGTTGCCAAGCAAGACCAAGGTCATCAAAAACGTCTGTTTGGGGTCAGACAATAAATAGGGGAGTTTGAGTTCTAGACAGAAAATTTTTTATTTTTCTGAGGCAGAGGCATTTCTTTTCATATGATGTTGCCTTTCATGGCATCAAGTTAGTTAGCCTCCAAGAAAAAATAACAGGATATAGCAAAGGATGTGGCCTTATTTTATAAATGATAAAATGACTGAGGAATGTGGGAGAAAAGTTCCATATTTCTGTCCTTATTCTTCAGATTAAATTTAAGTCCATACCGATAATTTATTGAATCTGATATTTCTCATTAAAAAATCAGAGCATGAAGAAATGAATCATTGCATTCCTCTCAGTTCAGGGCGGGTTTAACAGGTGCCACATATGGAATATTTACATACTTGAATTTAAAGAATATTTTCTTTTCCATGAAGCACAAAATTTAGTCTAGCTGAAGCAGGGATTTCCAACTTACTGTACTGTAGTCCTGTGGCAGAGCCTATTCCGTAGGTACTGGACTGTAGTCCTTGTAATTAGGAAGGAAATAGCACCATCAATCCAAACACGGTGTCAGTAGGATAAAAAGGAGAGCTCAGGAAACAAAGCTGGTGTGTTCTCTTTTTTTTTTCCCTGGGTAAATACAACAGCAGTACATTGATAATAATCAAATTATCTGTTTCCTAAGAAACTATATCTGTAAACAAATGTGTTTTCTGTATTTGCAGATGCGATAAACCAAAACTAAATGATGCACTGAGGTAAAAGACATATTCTGGGATGTATTTCTACCAGTCCTATTGCTTCAGAAAACAGGATTTTAGAGTCTGTCTTCTGTTTCTGTATCTCCATAGCTGTGATGTTTTCTGCTTCACTTTCCTATTTTCAGCAGTTTCTGTGACAGTGTTACACAGTCATTTCTGTTTAATGATCATAATTGTTAGCTTGAACTTGTTCAGTGTTTAACAAATCTGTAACCTACAAAAATTAATAATAGATTGTGCAAAACTGAGAAAATGAATTTATTCCAATTTTTATCTGCTTTGAAACACATACTGTAACTAACCATTATCAGTTAAAAGATGAACACTTAAAAAAAAAAAGGTGGGGGAGCTGAATTTAGGATCCATAGTATAACCAAGTGGGAATGAATGCAATACATATACATTTAAGAAGCTAGATGCCTGTTACAATATGAGGATTTTGCACTCATGATATTTTTGTTATGAATGTAGTTTCATTTGTAATAATGAAAGTACATGTGTTGTAGCTAGTATGCATGTATAGTATATATTTTTTAAATAAGCATATCATCAGAAAGTCAAAATACCTAAAGTATTGAAGTAAACTTCTGATTCAGGAAGGTCCTGGAGATGGTTATTAGTTGCCATAGTTGTAGGCATATTATACATACATAAGAGAAGATGGGTAATTTAAGGGGGCAGAAGACTTCTCAGAGCAACAAAATGCCTGCTGCGAGTAGCAAGTGGGCTTTGAGGAAATTCCAATTGGCTCTGGAAGATCCTAAAATGCATTTTGAAAAGATAATGTATAATAGGCAGTAAG
Organism: Leptocoma aspasia; assembly: GCA_013399835.1. Taxonomy (NCBI): domain Eukaryota; kingdom Metazoa; phylum Chordata; class Aves; order Passeriformes; family Nectariniidae; genus Leptocoma; species Leptocoma aspasia. Next base: position 341,307 of record VXAX01004092.1, on the reverse strand, counting down.
TTTTAATAAGGAGTAAAACAAAAACTTTTTTTAGCCTAGGTTATAGTTGTAATAAGTGATGAAAAATATGTGATGTAGCAGCTGTATATCAACAAGTTTGTTTCATTTCAGAAATAAATGTTTTTTCTGAGGCTGTCAAACATTTGCAAATGGGAAATATTCACCCAATAGTAATTTACCAAAAGAATAAAAAATAACCCAGCATTAAAATGCTCATTTATCTGGTAGATCTCACCCCTAAACAGATAAAACAGTTAGGGTGGTGCTGGAAACTGATTTACTGTCCAGATTGTGCAGCACGCTCTCTGATTTTCCTGAGCTGTTTAAAGAGATGTATCTCTCTAGTATAGATCCCCCTGGTCTACTTACAGGGAAATTTCATTACCATGCTGTGCAGTCCTCATGGGGCTGAAAGTAAAATATTGGATTGACAGGTTCTTGTTGTGGAGCAGGGCTTATTGATGATGGAAAGACTGATTCAATCTCTAATCCTGAAGAACGACCTGCCACCTGGAGTGATAGTATACAGATGGGTGCAATCTAAACTCCCTCTCTGTCTCAAGTTGCATTTGGCTGTAGATTAACAATGTGATTCCATATAATGAAGATGGTTGCTGGGTGCAGTGGCAATTTTCCATTACTGTCATGGCATGTCAACAGTTCTGACAAAGCTGTAA
>VXAX01004092.1:167717-340475 GCA_013399835.1 Leptocoma aspasia | reverse complement strand
AAAAAAAAAAAATATCTTTCTTCCTATTTCAGCTACTTGAACCATGATTCATTTGTATTTCTACCAGAAACTATACGTATCCAGATGAAGTGTTGATATTTCAGGGCAACTACCAGCCCAAGAGTATTATTAAGTCTTTTCTTTGCAACATGGTATTATAAATGTAACTGACATGGCCTGATTTTCACAGAACCAGAGAATATGCTGAGTTGGAAGGGACCCAGGAGGATTATGGGGTCCTGCCCAGCTCCTGCCCCTGCAGAGGACCGTCCCCAAGGATCACACCATGTGCCCAAGAGTGTTCAAACACTTCATTAACTCTGTCAGGCTTGGTGCTGTGATGTGTTCCCTGGGGAGCCCATTCCAGCACCTGACCACCCTGTGAATGAAGAGCCTTTTCCTGATATCCAACCTAAACCTCCCCTGACACAACTTCAGGCCATCCCTTGGGTCCTGTCACTGATCACCACAGAGAACAGATCAGTGTCTGCCCCTCCTCTTCACCTCACAAGGAAGTGGTAACTGTGGTGGGGTCTCCTCTCAGCCCCCTCCAGGATAGACCAAGTGACCTCCTCTGCTCCTCATATGGTTTCCCCTCAAGGCCCTTCATCATCTTTGATGCTGCCTTTTCAATGCTCTCTATTAGCTTAATATCTTCCTTGTATTGTGGTGACCAAAACTGGTCAGTATGGTGAAAATTTGTTCCTATCTTATAAAACTCACATTACTCCTATTTGTCATTGTTTTGTGTAAGACATTCAAAATATGTGTCATTACTTTCCTTTTGTGCTGAGAAAACATATTTCACTGATCACCTGACTCATTCAGCAGTTACTATCCCTTGGTACTCCTGTGCTGCTGCTATGGTTGTGCCTGCTTCTCTTTAGTCTTAGACTACTGTTACAGGATGTATTTGGAGAGACTGATTTTGGTAAACAATCATTTAATTCTTTTCAGAGCAGAAATGAAAAGCCATCTAAAGTAGTGAAGTGTTTAGATTTTCGTCATCGTGCTGGGAACAGGGCCCTGCAGTTGCTTCCCAAGTATCCTGCTTGAATCTGGCACTGAAGGACCATCATTAGAGAGGAGCAATGAAGGTGTGACAGCACCTTGGGCAAGCTACCAAGTGCATGCAAAGGTCAAATAGTGGATGAAAGAAGAGAGAGGGAATTAAGAGAAAGGAGGAAAATGCCAGCATTATGCTGACGTTTTCATTAAGAAAATCACTGAAGAGATGAAACAAGTCTGACATTTACTTATACGGTGGTGGAAATCACTACACTGTGTGTACTGCATGTTTTCCTGTTCAGTCAGCATATTGTACAGCTGTGATAAAGGGGGCTGTAATCATTTTGCAATAACGGTGATACAAAATTGTTCATTGACTCAGCTTTTCCTCCATTAGGTGAAATATATTGTAACTGGCCATATAAGTCAATTTCTTTCGCTATGCCTCCACACATCTCATGGCTGTAATCATAGTTTTAAAATTATTTCTCAGATGGTGCTTCTTTCTACACAAATCACCCACCTTTCCTCTACCTTCATTTAAACACGTGTGTTCACTAAACTGCTGTAACTGGGCAGCATACATTGTAAAGTCTCATTCTAGCTATATAACTAGAAAATTCCACTGCAGTGCTGCTTAGTGAGAAGAGAATTTCATCAGGCCTGAGTGACAGATAAATCCACCATGGACTTTGGTGGATTTCTGCATTGAACAGCTTAAAATGCATATGAAGGAGTTAAGTCTCCATTGGACTCACCCAAATTACATCAGTTTGGCAATAAAAGGAGGTCGTAAAAGGGTAAAAGCCTTCAGAAATAGTCCTGACTTGGGAGGTGTTCTGGGGTTACAGGCAGGTTCAGAATGCTTCATTATCTGGCTCTTCTGGACAGGAGGAAGCCAGAAGACTAGCTTTAAGCTTTCTCTAATTGATGCAAGAAGTTCAACAGGTTCCCAGGCAATGTGAAAATACAAGAAATACAAAGGTGATTCTGAAAGTTTGGTAGTAAATTTGCCCCCTGGAAACTCAGTAACAAAATTCATACTTTGAGTTTGAGTGTGGCGGAGTGGGAGGCCAGATTTAATGCTTGATGCCTAATCTTCTTGGAAGATGCTTGTAGCACTGAGCCAAAATCCCTTGGGGTGTGACACATGGCCTGTTCATTTCAATTTCATGTCCTTTAAGTTTTGCTCCTTCTGCTGTTTCTTTGTCTGCATTGGAAGTTTCATTTGCACAAAGAACGGTATTAAAATTAGTGTCCATCTAAAGACATAAAAAGGTCCTTCAAACACTGATCAGTTGTATTTTATTTTTATGGGATGGGATGTGCAGGGAACGAGTTCACAGGCCACTGGAAAGGGATAGAAGAGGAGCATTAGTTTTGCAGCACTAACCTTTGGCTATCACTGAATTATCACTAAAAAACAAGGGAACAAATCAGAGAGACAAATCAAAAACAGAGTAATTCAACCAGAGGATAGCAGTAACCACTTAGGTTGGTCTGTGCTGTTTCTTGCTGTTTCTGGGTGGTAACAAGCAGCTGGGCAAAAGCAGCACCCTAATTTTTTCTAACTCTTTCTACAGTTGTGTGTAAGCATGCAGGAAAGTAAGACAAGGAGACACTAGTAGGTAAAAATGGACTGGAATTGAGAAAAGGGGAACCCTTATGCTTGGCAGCAGGTTCATGTTTCCATCCGAGGTCCTGACTCTTCCCAAAGACTCAGCAGACCCTCGGGAGCCTGTTTGATTAACATACACAGAGCATAACTGGTAGTTTACTCACAGGATTTCTTTTGGAGTAAACCAGTGAGTTCCTTTTCAAATCAAACCTGAATGTGGTTTTGCAGTCAGCTCACTCCAGGGAAAACTAATTTTTAAGTGTATGTAAAGCTTTGGCATCTTTGTTTACATGGTCTTCCCACACTATCTTGGCAAACCTTGCACCCTAAAATATCTTCATATGTCACATGCTATGCCCATGGCACAAAATATAGACTCAGCATCGTGTTTAAAAAATACCCTTCTCGCAGATTGTGCCAGGATTGTTATTTTGCATGTTTTGAAGAGGAAAAACAACCCCCTTTTTTGGGATGGGTAACAAAAAAGCAAAAGGGGCCAATGGGACTAAAGCCAAACACAGAACAGTGTGGGCTGCAGTACACTTTGGACTAAGTAAATCCTTTATTGATGAAATCAATCCTGAAGAAAATGTAGATGCAAGTGCGCTGTACCAGGTGGTCTGATGCCAGAGAATGTTTTTTGTAGTGTAAATGTATTGTAAATGTAACCTTTATTGTCTTATAAGTGTTGCCAAGCAAGACCAAGGTCATCAAAAACGTCTGTTTGGGGTCAGACAATAAATAGGGGAGTTTGAGTTCTAGACAGAAAATTTTTTATTTTTCTGAGGCAGAGGCATTTCTTTTCATATGATGTTGCCTTTCATGGCATCAAGTTAGTTAGCCTCCAAGAAAAAATAACAGGATATAGCAAAGGATGTGGCCTTATTTTATAAATGATAAAATGACTGAGGAATGTGGGAGAAAAGTTCCATATTTCTGTCCTTATTCTTCAGATTAAATTTAAGTCCATACCGATAATTTATTGAATCTGATATTTCTCATTAAAAAATCAGAGCATGAAGAAATGAATCATTGCATTCCTCTCAGTTCAGGGCGGGTTTAACAGGTGCCACATATGGAATATTTACATACTTGAATTTAAAGAATATTTTCTTTTCCATGAAGCACAAAATTTAGTCTAGCTGAAGCAGGGATTTCCAACTTACTGTACTGTAGTCCTGTGGCAGAGCCTATTCCGTAGGTACTGGACTGTAGTCCTTGTAATTAGGAAGGAAATAGCACCATCAATCCAAACACGGTGTCAGTAGGATAAAAAGGAGAGCTCAGGAAACAAAGCTGGTGTGTTCTCTTTTTTTTTTCCCTGGGTAAATACAACAGCAGTACATTGATAATAATCAAATTATCTGTTTCCTAAGAAACTATATCTGTAAACAAATGTGTTTTCTGTATTTGCAGATGCGATAAACCAAAACTAAATGATGCACTGAGGTAAAAGACATATTCTGGGATGTATTTCTACCAGTCCTATTGCTTCAGAAAACAGGATTTTAGAGTCTGTCTTCTGTTTCTGTATCTCCATAGCTGTGATGTTTTCTGCTTCACTTTCCTATTTTCAGCAGTTTCTGTGACAGTGTTACACAGTCATTTCTGTTTAATGATCATAATTGTTAGCTTGAACTTGTTCAGTGTTTAACAAATCTGTAACCTACAAAAATTAATAATAGATTGTGCAAAACTGAGAAAATGAATTTATTCCAATTTTTATCTGCTTTGAAACACATACTGTAACTAACCATTATCAGTTAAAAGATGAACACTTAAAAAAAAAAAGGTGGGGGAGCTGAATTTAGGATCCATAGTATAACCAAGTGGGAATGAATGCAATACATATACATTTAAGAAGCTAGATGCCTGTTACAATATGAGGATTTTGCACTCATGATATTTTTGTTATGAATGTAGTTTCATTTGTAATAATGAAAGTACATGTGTTGTAGCTAGTATGCATGTATAGTATATATTTTTTAAATAAGCATATCATCAGAAAGTCAAAATACCTAAAGTATTGAAGTAAACTTCTGATTCAGGAAGGTCCTGGAGATGGTTATTAGTTGCCATAGTTGTAGGCATATTATACATACATAAGAGAAGATGGGTAATTTAAGGGGGCAGAAGACTTCTCAGAGCAACAAAATGCCTGCTGCGAGTAGCAAGTGGGCTTTGAGGAAATTCCAATTGGCTCTGGAAGATCCTAAAATGCATTTTGAAAAGATAATGTATAATAGGCAGTAAGTTTTAATAAGGAGTAAAACAAAAACTTTTTTTAGCCTAGGTTATAGTTGTAATAAGTGATGAAAAATATGTGATGTAGCAGCTGTATATCAACAAGTTTGTTTCATTTCAGAAATAAATGTTTTTTCTGAGGCTGTCAAACATTTGCAAATGGGAAATATTCACCCAATAGTAATTTACCAAAAGAATAAAAAATAACCCAGCATTAAAATGCTCATTTATCTGGTAGATCTCACCCCTAAACAGATAAAACAGTTAGGGTGGTGCTGGAAACTGATTTACTGTCCAGATTGTGCAGCACGCTCTCTGATTTTCCTGAGCTGTTTAAAGAGATGTATCTCTCTAGTATAGATCCCCCTGGTCTACTTACAGGGAAATTTCATTACCATGCTGTGCAGTCCTCATGGGGCTGAAAGTAAAATATTGGATTGACAGGTTCTTGTTGTGGAGCAGGGCTTATTGATGATGGAAAGACTGATTCAATCTCTAATCCTGAAGAACGACCTGCCACCTGGAGTGATAGTATACAGATGGGTGCAATCTAAACTCCCTCTCTGTCTCAAGTTGCATTTGGCTGTAGATTAACAATGTGATTCCATATAATGAAGATGGTTGCTGGGTGCAGTGGCAATTTTCCATTACTGTCATGGCATGTCAACAGTTCTGACAAAGCTGTAAGGACAATGTTTAAATGTGCTACATCTGGCTGGGATGGTTGCCAGCTTATTAACAGCCCCATTAAAACTACCTGCAGAGATCTATGCTGGGAGAAGGGAACATTGTGCACTGCTTCCCCTGCAACTTCCTATGCAGGCATAATAACAATCCCATAGCACACACTTGGAATAATAGTGTTATGGTGGTAGAGCAGCAGCTCTTTTACAGTTTCATTTTAGTGAGAGAATATTTCATAGCTTGATTAGTATCAAATCCAAATCCTGTGACCTTACTCAAGCAGATATATCACTGTAGTGAATGAAAACTTCACCTGAGGGTGGAGTTCCATGAGTAGAGTCGTGATTTTACTAATGATATTTCCAATAAAAGTACTCNGTGATCCTAGCTCTCTATAAGCAGTTTCTAGTACAAGTTGAAACACTCTCTCTAAGTTCAGTACTTGAATGCTGAAGGAGATTCTCACACCCTGGCTCTTGCAAATCCGTGTAGCATCTGCCATAATTGACTTCTAAGCCATGTCCGTTCAGGTATGCCCAAAGGGTCTCTGCATACTGAGCAATGCCTGTATGGTCCCCTGAGTGTGCCTGGCACTGTGCTGTCTCACCAGGTCTGCTCAGGATCTCAGGCTAAGCTTGGGACAGCACAGAAATACCAACTGCACCTCGGCCTGTCTCAACCCTTCCTGTCACTCTTGGCACCAAGTGTCATCTTCAGGATGACTTCAGAGCTAGCTGATCCTGCAGTGAGAAAAGGAGCCCCAATGTGACCATCTCAGCTTACTATGGTTACGTGATCGATGTTGTCAATAAAAGCTGGAGGCACTACACATCTGATTTTAGTTCTCTTCTCTGGTTTGCTGTAGTAAGTCCATTTTTGCAGCCCAAAGAAAGAGACAAGTCTCAGGGTGCTTTTGTGTGAGACTGAGCAGGCTGTGGTCTGTGTCCCTCCTGTTTCAGCTGCCTGAACAAGTGGAAGAATTTTCAAAAATTGGGGGCAATGCAGGGGCTCTTGACATTTATTACACATGGAACTTTCCACATGTGGCAGAAATAGAAAACTATGTTTAGAACAAGCAATATGACTTCATGTCTGTTATGCCATATGTTTTTCCTCCTGCTGATGTATCAAAGAAAAGGGATGTGGAATAACCTGACCTCATTCTGACCGTGGCTGTGTTTGTAACTCCTTAGGGCTCCTACAGCCACATGAAGAATTATCATTCTGGTGCACCATAGAATAGACAGATAAAGTACACATCTATCACAAAACCTAGAGCAAAGGGAGTACAGTTTTCACCTGAATTCTGCATAAAACTCTGCCATGTATACTCTGAACCATATATTTCATCTTATTTAAAATTAATTTTTTTGAAGTAACCGTGAAGCTTTTGGACTTGATATGAGTCATAGCAATATACATGTAATGTCTGTGTTTTGAGTTATGAGTTGTGTGTGTACCAAGTAGGTCACGTGAAGAATTCTGTGCAAAGACAAAAGATAAAACACATATAAAGTTTAATTTGACTTAGAGCTTGGTCTATGCTCTGTGCTTTAGAAGTAAGGGATGAAAACCAGTGAAGGCCAGTCATTTTGTATGCTCAGTTCACACTTTGACTCATTTAATTGTCTGGTGACAGCTCAGAAGCAGAAACACAAGCCTGTGGTGTGAACTCTCTGGCTTGGGAGATGGGCTTGATCTGACAAATGAGTTTTCCTAATTTTTTTTCTGGTTTAGTCACATATTGAGACAGCTGTAGGTCTTTTAATCCACCTTAGGAGAAGAAAGGGCTAAGAAAAATAATGAAGGAATCTAATAAAAAAAAAAATCTAGCTTTCCCACCTGTGCTGAGAAGTTCCTGTGCCTGAATATCCTAACATGCTCTGTGCACAGTGTTGACTTAAAGAGGTGCCATCCAGTTGAGATGTTCCATAGGGAGTGTGCAAAGATCTGTATCTACATGACTTTGTGGGACTTGCATCTGCTTCTAATATAAATTCAGCTTCATACTTTTAATGTAAATATCTTTTACTTATACTGTGTTGGAACTAACAAATTACATTCTTTAAGTTTAAAAAATAAACACAAAATGTTATGCTGCTATTTTTGCTATAACTACCCCTACTTTTCCCATTTGGAAATGGGAATAGTCAATTACAGTCTATTTCACTTTCAGATTCCAATACTTAGAATATACTTTTTTTATCTTTTCTAAAACTAGAAATATTTTACGTTCTGATGGAGAAGGAGGAATCATCCTTATTCCTCTCAAACATATTCCACTTAAATGTATTTCTATGAAACCCATTTCTATAGAAATTAATATTTGAGACAAATCTGATTAAATGGTGTCTCTCCCAGAGAGATATATTGCAGGATAAGTTTGCTTTTTCTTCAAAAGAATCTGAGATTGTTTTAGCACATTCCCCCTAAATTATATGGTTAAATTAGCCACTGGTACAATTGCACTAGATAGGTACAATAGTACCTGTGTTTAGATACTACTCATAGTAATGGGTATGTAAGATGAATTGTGCCAGTCCCATTAGTGCACTGTCTAGCTACAGCCAGATAGTTCCTTTTTTTAGAATTAATATGGTCTCTGTTTCTCATAGTAGGTCAGGCATCATTTTAATTTCTTTTTCTATCTCTTCTCAGACACTTATAAATAATGATGGCTCTCTTACATTTCAGAGTCCTATTGTAGTTTCAGTTGTCTTTTTTTTTTTTCTTTTTCTTTCTTCTTCAATGGGTTTGACTCCAGGAACTCTCTGTTCTTTGCTATTTCCCTTCAATTTTTGTTACTTAGCTTTTATTTATCTTTGCACCTTGCCTCGTCTTCCTGCTTTTCATTTTATTTGTAGTTCTGGATCAGTTCCTTCACTTACAGTCATAGTCTTTTCAGGATGTGGGACTTCTAAAAGCCTTTTTTTCTTCATGGTCTGCTAGCTGCAAATTTCACTTCTTTAATAATCAGCTTGTTTTGTCATTTTGTCTATGGAACTCTGTTTTTTCTCCTACTTATACAACCTCTAATGTATCTACATAAGATTTCCTCTCATTTTATTTTCTCACCTTCAACTCTAGGGTTATGTTTGAGACTAAGCCAGGCAATGGGCGAAAGCCAAAGCTTATCACAGTCTAGACCCACACAGTTATATGGCTGGTAGAATGCAAGTGTCCCTGTGTTTAGTCGTCACACACTGCCTAAAAATCCTTGCTTTCCATGTGGCAATTGGTGCCTAAACCTTCTAGGAAAGTCTCCCCAAGAGCAGATGGGATATTTAGTAGCAGCCACTATAGAAAAGCTGTGCTCTCCCGACCTACAGGAGTGTCATCTTGATGGGCTGGTACTACAGAGTTGAGTAAACCTGACTTTTAAGATTGCCTTAAAGTCAGTGCTTTTGTATGCATTTGTAAAATGGGCCAAAAATTTGTAGAATACTTTGTGCAAGTATTGTACCATCTGAGGTGTCTTCTTTTCCCCTGTACATTGATTTTATCAGCCTTTGATCTACAGAGAATTACAAGAAATTCACTTCTTTCCAGCCCTGAAACAGACACCAGCTAGAAATCTTACTCAATGTGTTCTTTTATCACTTTTTTTTTTCTTAGTTTCTCCCTGATTCCTCTGCCTATTTTTTCTCAGCAGCTGTTCTGACATTGTCCTTGCTTTGCTCTTGCCTTTCTTTTCTTCCTCTTTTCTTTTTTAAAAAACAAAAAAACCACCTTGTGTCACTTTTTCAGCCACCATATGGCAAGTTTTAGGTTTGGATACGTAAAGTCTCTATATTGTTTACAAGGATAAATGTTCCCAAATAACTTCCAGGTGTTGATGGGAAGAAAAATACTATAAGTAATTGTGGGACCCAGACATATTTTTGTATAGATTTCCTTACCAGTAAAGTTTTGAAAGTAATGAGCATGTTGTAGAAGATCAGTTGTTAAAAATGCAAAACACAAAGAACTGTAAACAACTTTGATGGCCTGATTAATAATTCAGTTAAACTGGAGGTTAAGAGATGAGTCTATTGCTTCACTTTAAAGACATGCAAAAGAAAGAAAAAAAAATTTAAGAAATCAGTTGGGTGAAGTAAACTGAAAGTACTAATTTCTAACATATTTGGAATTTATTGTAAGCAAAAAAGCTAATAGCATGAACCTGAGGCTGAAAAGATAAATAATAACTTAAAAGAGACTGTTAGGGTAATATCTGAAAGTGAAAGATAAAATAATCAGCAAAGACAGCTACATCATGGAGTTTAGCAACTGTTGGTGTTAAGTGAGTACCGTTAGTATTTAATCTGTTAGACCTTAAAAAGGACATTGGATCTTAAAAGCCTTGAGGAACTCCAGGGTGGAGATTCAAAGGAGGTTTCTAGCAGTCCAGCATTCTGGAGCAGTCATTTAGTGATAGCAGGGAAAGACTTCCTACTGAACTTTAGGACAGGTTTTGATGAGCCTTCCTCATCAAACACCCACTTACCTCACTCCTTTAACACTTTTCCAGCTTACCTGTATTTGTCTTCCATGTAGTCAGTCCTGGAAGTTAAGATCCCAGACTTGCATGTCACAGTTTATGTTCACCGGACTCCAACTATTCTTCCTTTTCCTTTTAACACTTGAGGAAGAACAAAGCAAAAAGTAAAACTGAACACATGTCAGGGGTGCAACGAATACAAGTTAGGAAGGAATTTATTGTCAACTGAAAGATAAATATACTGGAACAACATAAGGCCCCAAACAACTTGCTTGATGAGGGTTTAAAAAGGGCTTTATGGTTGCTCATCTACTCCGAGTTAGATGCGCGGGATATTCTCAAAAGGTCAAAGCAACAAAAAGATTTTACTGGCAACTTTAGAAAATCAAAGGACTTTGGCAAAAGATTTATTGAAATATTCAATCAAAACAAAACACTTCTCAAAGCATTAACTTGGCCTATTCAACTTAGTGAACTCTAAGACTCATTGATTTTAAGTTACTCAAAAATTCTGAGAAGAGGGAATTAGAAGGAGAAAGAGGGAAAAGCAAAAAGGATATAAAAAAGCACACATACAGCTACCAACTCCTGGTTTACAGCAGTGTTCAGCTGAAATTCCAAGAGCATGTAGGGTTAAGACACGTGGTTGCCTCATGCTCAGCCTTTTATTCCCCTTGGCCTTCCTGGGCTCTTCTCCCAGGTGGGATTTCTGGTCATTTGGCCACTCAGCAGCTGGGTTAGCGGCCCCAGAGGTGGGTGTGGAGAATTTCCTCTGCTGTGCCAGGGATGGGCAGCCACTGCCAGGTTGGATACAGGCTCTGGGGTGGGGTGCATGGGGCAGGGCACTGCATCACATGGGCCAGACCCAGCCTGTCCCTTCCCCCACACATGTGCACCCTGAAATGTCTTGAGACATCAATCTTTCCAGCCTTTCACAAAAAGATAATTTTCATTAACAGCTTCCATCCCCAGTGTTGTCTCATCCATGCTGTGATTCATGTTTCTTGGGATTCCTACTCCTTTTCTATTGTTTGTCTAGCATTAAGTCCACAGCTGAACAGTTCTATATCCCAAAGGTTTGTACTTGCAAGGAGAGACATGGGCACTGAGCCCTATGCTGCTAGAATTCCATTATTACCATCTACGTTTCAGTCACTTTTCAAACTATGAAGTAGATTTAGCACCTCTCTTTTTTGTTCCTGATGTCCACCATAGTAGAGTTTAGACCTCCCAAGAGCAAACTCAGAATTAACTATACATGCCTCTGGAGAGTCAGCTGAGATATGCAGGGTCAGTGTGCCCATATCACCATGCAGTTTCTCAGTGCTGATATGTTATGATGTGTCAAGCACATTTCGATGTGGAACTTCACTGTGGGTTACCTGGTGTCTGGCTGTCCCGAAATAATTTTGACAAGAATCCAGTATGTGGCAAAACTGCCTCTTTAAATAAGGTTATCTAAAATGGATTTAACAATTCAAGACAGAAAAATATAAGTTCTGCTTTTAGCACTTCTCTGAACAGATATAAAAATTTGCCTTCTGTTTCTGTTCCTCTCCCCCTTGGTCCCTGGAGAAAGCCTTCCTACCTTAGGCCTTAATGTGGTCTTACTCTTCCCATGTCCTTGTTCTGTTTGAGCTGTATTCTGTACACTGGCTTAGATCTAGCTCTTCTTCACACATGCATCTCATTTTCCTGACATCCACTGTTACTTGTCCATCAGTGGTTTCAGCATCTTCCCTGTCATTCAGGCTTACAGCTCCTGTGTCAGTTTTGACACACTCTTCCCTCTTTGCAGGGCAAGTTGTCACTCCATCATGCCACTATTCTCTAACTCCGTCTTTAGCTTCCGTGACTGGAACTGTTATTTGGGATTTAGTTGTGTTTTGTCTCAAGCACTGTGGGTCTAATACCAGCTTGCATCCCTTGTATTTGTCCCAGGAACATCAAGGAGACCCTGGCACTGTTTGGCATCCCTACACTGCACATGTTTTGTCTCCCAGAGTTTTCAAATTTCATGTGTTTCAATGGAAGTTGTTACTCTATGGGACTGAAAACTGACAACAGGCGACAGAGGCACTGTGACTCATTATTTAATCTGTTGTGCTGGCTCTGTAAACCCAGCAAGGTTTTATTGTCCAAGAAACCTAGGCAGGCTCAGTGTTCTCCCTGAATCACCTGAGTCAGTGTGCATCACTGGCCAGGTGATTTTTTGTGGGCAACAAGATCCTTTGTAGGATCATCTGATCACTTCCTCTGACTAGAAAGACATTTGCACTGTTCTCTGGTCACTGGTCTTGACCCAAATGATAGATTATTTGGGGGTTTTAAGTGTTTTGAGGTTTTGATCTCTTCAAAAGCCTATCAGGGAGAAAAAGTATGTTTTATTGTGGAGGGTTAAGCGTTATTTCTGGTACTCATGGTGGAGAAGTTCAGTGTCTGTGGTGTGCCTGTGTAAAGGTGCAGTTAGCAGTGTGATGGGACAGTGTGATGCTGTGCTGCAGTTGTGGCAGGAAAAAACAAAGGCCCTCTTATTTATTTCTACCACTATTATGATACTTGATCAGAAGCTGCTGTTCAGCTGGTGATTCTTGTCGTGAGGCATCATCAGCCTATTTACTTTAAATAAGCATATTTACTATTGTTCCCTTCATAGTGAGATTTTGTACCAGCCCTGTGACTGTGCTTCCCAAGCATCACAGCACCTAACACAATGTTAGCTGCTATGACAGTCCAAAACTCAGAAACACTGAATTTTTGTGTATTGTTTATTAACTTGTTTCAGAAACTTGACATGGACTATAAAAGCTTTCACAAAAAGTGACTGTTCAAATTCTGTAAGGTGCAGCCTTCCAAAATTCACTTCTTTTTGGTCTTAGAATACTAAATTACTGTTCATCCTTACTTGACTGATTTAAAAGGTTGAGAACTACAAGATTATTGATGTTCTATTTTTTCCAATGTCTCTTATTTATTGCCTTTTTTCTTTGTTATCTCTCCTCTACTTAAAGTCTTAGTGTAATCCTCACCCTCTTCTACATGGAAAAAAATACAAAGGGTTCCCTTGAAAGTAGTTAGTACAGGCTCCATAAAGAGCTGGCACAAAATTAAAGCAGCAGCAAAATTTTGAGTAAAAATATTGCATAATCTATGGATATACACAGAACATATTTGTAGCATAATCATGAATGTGCCTCTCCCCTGATGAAACTTCTGTAAAGACACTTGAGATGTTTATTATCAATAGCTAAAGGTTGTCTTCAGTTAAGATCCCTTTTTTTTGTTGTTGTTTGGTTGGTTTTTTTTTTTTTTTGTTTGTGTGTATATGAGTTTCATTCTTTGCTGTCATTCATTTCTAGGGAGGATGACTCCTCTACTGCAGGGTGAGAGATGGCGATGCGCTGATAAAGACTATTAACAGTGAATCACTTTAAAATCAAGGGACTGTTTTCAAGACAAGGTGCTTCTGTGAACCCAGTCAGGAATATGTTGGTGGCTGTGAGGGGTCCAGTGGTGTGTACCTGGAACCTGAGACTCAACAGTGACAGAATGATTGCTGGATATGTCAGGGAACCACTGCCCTCATCTAAGTGCGGGTTTAAGGAATGACATGCAGTTTCCTAAGTTAGGAATGAGAACACATTTGATACTTACACATGGCAAATGAATACACAATGCATTTGAAACTCTTGTACCTATATTTTTGCATATGTGGTCTCTTCCCTGGAGTTTACTCGGGTGTTTCAAACACAGATGCCCAAGTATCGTCTGAAATGATGGCATCTAGAGCTGCCTGGCAAACAGGGCATCTCTTTCCTGGGCATTTTAGCTGGAAATTCTGTTTTTATCTCTTCTTTAAATGTTTACAGCTAAAAATATGTATTCACGAAGGAGAGATTGATGTTAAAACTACCACGGTCCAATTTGTTGTGGCACTTCCTTGGTACATAGGAGACAGTGCTAGTTCCTTCCCTCCTTGATTGCAGCCATGGTCTTGTGGCTTATCAGCTGCCATTGTCCTGTAACAACCCCAGCTGAGCATGTGTAGAGAGGCACAGCACCAGCTCTTCAACAGGTCTGTAAATCTAAATGTCTCCCACGGATTTGCATTCAGTATATCATGCTATTTTGTGTATTAATGAAAAGGCATGTAAGAAAACAAAAGTGAAGCAGAAATTATTAATGATACTGTGATATTAATTTCTATTTCTTAATTAATTTCACGTTGCCTGAGAGAAGATATTTGGCTGGATTTGACTATTTTTCAGGAGAAACATGGCAAATAATAAATTTACTACTAGCCTAGCTTTGTCTTGTGTACAGGAACCACAGAAAACAGGATGGAACAGTAACAGTTTGCTATGGCTTAGTTCTGTATTCCAGCAGAGCCTTGAAATTGGCCGTGATTTCTGTGTTCTTGGGTGGGATTATTTTTGCTGCTCCAAATAAGAGTAAAGAATTCCTTCCCATAGTTAAAATATGTTTTGAATGAGCAGGTGTTGATTCAGTCAAATTTGCAAGCTAATTTAACTTCCTGGGATTTCAACTGTTGAAGTACCAAGGGAAATATTTAAAAAGTGCTGGCAGCAGTAAGCACCTATAGATCATTATTTCAGATTGTTGTTGTGGGAGGAAATGTGATGCAGTGTTTGGTTCATCAGCTAAAGTTCTATTTTAAAGCATCAGTCAGGCTCAAGGAGGTCAGACAGTACCCAGAAAGATCTCTTCTGAAACCCTTTAGCTCTCTAACTCCATAAAAGAATAGCTGGAAGCAAAAAATAGACCATGCCAGATGAAAGTTGGTATCCTGGCATAGTTCCACTAGCTAAAATGGAGTGATACTGATTTACACAAGCTAAGTGTCTGCCCTTAAGTCGATTGTTTAGAAGTCATCCAGGAGTATTTTCATACCTTTCAAGGAGAAGTTCAGATGGTCTTTAAAACCTGTGACACTTCAGTAACTGAAGTGTAAAGCTGCAAAAGAGTTACCAAGGCACTTTCTTTTTAAAAATTGCACTCCTAAGAAAAATCAAATGCTGCAAAACAGCTTTATAGCTAAAAATAGTTCTGTCTTGGTGATTTGGAAAGTTCAGGTGCTGTGGACATAACTATTTGTATTCAGGCTGTGGTAGGCATTCTGCTACTAACAAAGAGCATTTCTTTCCATGCTGATGATGCAAAATGTATTCTTGATCAGTGAAAGACGTGTGATCATGCAGTTCTAGATTATCCAAACTATTATTATTTATCATGGCAGAAGAAGAAAACCTTTTATGCTATTTCTAGATCAGAGTGATTTTTTTAATGTAGTTTCACTGAAGAGTTTCAGTCTTTCTAAGAGAGAAAAAAGAGGCTGAAATAAGCAATAGAACATTCTTATTTCTTTTCGCTTCTACTAATTAGCCCTTTTAGTAGTTTTTTAATGCATGAAGTCTTTTTGATACATAAAGTGAAATTACAGAAATGGTTTCCAAGTCCCGAAATTCTGCACTGGGAAACGTGCAGACAGATCTATCTGTGTTTTCCACATACTCAGAACTATTGACATATTTCATGGTAACCCATTTTCAATCCCCTTTTTCTCTCTGGAGAGGGCTCTTTCTCTAGACTAGATGGCAGGTGATGCTCTTCTTTTGGCTGAAGTACAGGGGAGATTGGGTGAGTTGGAGTCAGTGCTGTCCCAGCATCTCATCTTCCCCTGAGAGAGCTGGACCACAGGAAGAAACCAAGCTTTGCAGATATCTTGATATGCTTCCCTTCGGAGGGATTTGTTCAGATAGAATTAAAAAGCAAAGTAATTAAATTAGAATAAAATATTTTTTATCCTTAGAATAGAGTATCCACATGGGGGAGTTATATCAGCACAGCTATGGCACTGTAATTTTCCTGTTAAAGCAAGGCTGCTCAAATTCTCCCTCCAGCTAAACCCCAACATGACCTGTTACCACAGGTGGGAAGAAAGGGAATAAAGCAGGTTCATTAGGCCCTTCATCACCTCCCATGTATTACCTTCAGATAAAAACTGTAATTCTGGTGTGGATAAGAACAGCAATGAATGAAATAAAGTGAAACATAAAAGCTTTTTTTAGCAGGTTTTTTTTTTTTGGTACATTATTGAAATGTTCTGTTAAACAAAATGAGCCCAACAAAAGAGAGAATATGATGATACAGCACAGAACCGTGCTCCATGGAGATGTCTAGGCAGTTCTGAACACCTGGACTAGTGTAATCAGTAGCTTATCTTATGGCAGTATCTTGCCATTCCTGAGTATTTAATTTTAAAATTAAAAAGGCATTTGAGAGTTGAGAATAATAGATGAGGTTTTTTTAAAAAATATGCAGTTTATTTACTTTGCTAACAGAATTTGTGTGACAGACAATAAATCATGATTTCAAATTCACTCAGGAGATTAAATACAGGGCTCTCTCAAAGGTCTGAGTCATAATTCTTGGTCAGATTCTCTTTCAAAATTCATTTCTAATTAAGAAATTTAAAATACCCTTCTAATTTAATCTTATTACAGTAACATGTTAACTCAGTAATTTGCTCTCTAAGGCTTTAACATTGCATGTTATCAATGTGTATCATAGTGCCTTACTTCACTTTAATCTTGGTGGAATCTAGTGTCCTTACAAAAGGATGTTGTTGGTAAGGTCAGTTCTTTGGAGCAGTTGTTTCTCTTGTTTATTTACCTAAGTTGCTTTAAGACATTATTTTTTTCCTTGTGATACCATAATTTTCAGAAATACACAAATTGTGTAAAAGAGCTGTCAATTATTTGATCAAGGTAAGAGATATTCTCAAGAAGACAGTTTATTAAAAAGGAATTGTTGATCAGTTTATCAAAGAAAGATCTGCTGTAGAAATGATATGGGTGCAATGTAAGGGTTACCAATTCAGTACATGTCATTTCCAAGTTCTTATAGTACAGTTTGTAAAGCAGCTGCTTTCTTGGACTTCAAGCTTGTCAGGGAAGGAGCAATTCTTTTATACCTCTCTGTTAAGCAACCTATGAAAATGTGGATGCTCGGAGATGTGAAAATGATTAAAACACAACTAATTAGTTTGACAAAGTAAGAGATTTAAGTGTGAAAAACCTCTAAGAGATCTATTAATGTTGTAAAAATTAGAAAGGGAGTGAATAAACCCCATGCTTGTGGAGTAGAGAACATACCTCAAAGCACTGATGGCGGCTCCCTCGTTGCAGTGGGGTCACCAAGAAGTTACCAGGGCTTTGGGGATTGGACTTCTGCAAGAGACAAAGCAGAGAAATGAACTGCCTTTTATTTCCAGATCTTGCACATCTCAAAAGCATTTTGTTGTCCTTTAGCAGTAGCCCACCTGCAGAATACATGGCCAGCTCCAAAGCCTGTGGCTCGGGGGTGACATCAGTGGAGAAGCAGGGTAGGAGAAGCTTTTTCACCCAACCCCTTTCAGGTGCTGCCAGCAGCAAGCAGTGTGTTCCCCAAGCACAGCTGGCCAGACAAGTCCAGTAACAGCAGCTGGTTTTAAAGTGACTGAAGGAAAAAGGTTCAAACACTTCAGCTGATCTATTATGGAGTGCAGGTAGGTAAGAAAGCCTATTCCTATCTTTCCCTCAGCAAGAATCTCATGCTTAGGAGTCTGTGTGAATGTTAGAGTAGAAGTAGATTGTGTAGTCTGTAAAGTTAGGAAAGATCAGCCTTATGTCTGCCTATCCAAGCTTATTTTTTACCATTTTATAGAACACACCCAGACTTCATTAGACATCCAGATCACCATTTAACTAAGATCCCTTTTTTTTATTTAACTAAGAGGAATGCTCCTTCCTAGAAGGAATATGAAGACACAAAGGGTCATATATAAGCTCTCAATGTCTCTATAAATATGTTTATAAGCTTTGTCATAAATCTCTTTAAAGATATTGGGTTTGTTCAGTAGATATCATTCTAATAAAATATGTGCTTTTAATGTTGTTTGTGACTTTTTTGGGGTAGCATATCTGAAGCAATGATAGTTTTTTCAATGTAAGAATTCATTCTTTTCAAGAAGATAACCTCAAAACACATGGAATTTTGCAAAACTAAATAGTGCTAGACTATATACTTGTACTTTTAAGGTAAAAAAACCCAAAACCATGATTCGTGTCTCATTGTGGATGGCAATTTGATGGATTATGCTACATAAATGCATTATTTTATCAGTGAATTCTTATCAATGTGTATTGATTCATCAAATATTTATATTTGATGTATAGTGTGACATATATGTGTGATGTACATTTACTTGTGAAGTTATCTTATCAATATCTATCAGTGCCTGCAGGGAGGGTGCAGAGGGGGTGAAGCCAGGCTCTGCTCTGTGCTGTTGATCAGTAGGATAAGAGGCAATGGCCAGGAACTGATGCACACTGATGAAATTCCACCTGAATATGAGGAAGAACTTTCCCGGGCGTGTGATCAAGCAAGGAACAGATTGGCCAGAGAGGGTGTGGAGTCTCCCCCACTGGAGATTTCCAAAAGCTGTCTGGACACAGTCCTGAGTAACGTGCTGCTTAAGCAGGGAGGTTGGACTGCATGACCTTCAGTGGTCTCTTCCAAACTTACCTGTCCTGTGATGCCATGTTTTAAGTAAAATTTAAGAAATTATTCCTAAATTCAAAGCTTAGGGTTTTGGGGGTTTTTTTGGGGTTTTTTTGGGAGCTTTTTAGCTGTTACCTGCTCTGGTAGAACAAAGCTTCACTGCAATAACAATGGCTGCAGCGAGCTCTCAGATCAGTCACTGCATATAATCACCTAAAGACACAACAATAATAAAATCATATTTTCCAAATAGTTATTTGGCAGTGACTGTGCTTGACTGTATTCCCAGCTGAAAAAAGGGAATGGCTTGGATTTAGCACTTTCAAATGAATGTAAATTAGTTTAATGCAAACATAAACTTCACTCTGAAGTGAACACTGGTTATTAAAAATAAATATATCTGGAACAAACATGCTCCAGTAAAGAAGATTGGCATGAGAGCAGCACGTATGCTATGAGATATTAGATTAACATCTTCTAATCACACAATTTATTGATTCATTCTATATATATACTTTTATATATATATAGGAAGTAATTAATCAAAATATTTCCTTTTCTTAGCATCACAGAAATATATTTTAAAAACCTTGAGATGCCAAATAAATGTGTGGAAAACAAACAGAATTAGATTTACCTAGCCTTAAAGAACCATCATCCAAAAAAAGATAGTATGAAATTTTAACACCTACACAAGCTACCAATAATCTTTTTTTGAGAGGTAGAATGTGGCACTATTTCTAGATAACAATCCACTCCTTTTCTTCACTGGGCATGGTTACCACTGAAATGCAACCACTAGTATGTGTTTGTATTTTGCTTCTAATCAGCAGATTTGAGTGTAATTATGTATTTTGCAGGTGAGGTGTTAATGCTAATATGGCCCATCAGCTGTGTGCTGCCACTTGAATTGGTCCACTGGAAAATCTTGAGACAAACAACATTGAATTAGGCTCACAGCCACGGGCAGCTGTGCTAAGTACCACTGGCATCGCCTCAGATGTGCAATTCTCAGAGTGAGCCTACTGCTAGCTGCTTTTAAAATGTGTTTATGGTGGTGACAAAAACTTTCCATCATCAATTCTTCTTGGACCTCTCTGGCTCTTAGCTGAAAAATTACAGCTGCCTGCAAGGGGAGGGATGCTCAGTCCTATTAATTTTCATTGGATGAAAAGGATCTTTTTTCCTTCAGGCTAAAGGTTTAACCTTTATGAGTTTCATGAGTAACAAAAGGCAGCCAGATTTTTATTATATGGGGTAGAGCTGCACATTTGTTCAAAATAATCAGCACTGGGCAATTTACTGCGTATCGATCCAAAACAAACCTGATTACCCATGTAAGCTGTTTCCTTCTCAAGCCTACATTTGGCATAGGAAAGCAAACTTGTTTAATCATCAGTTTTCAAATGCTTACCGTGTATGTCACCACAGCCTGATATAACGTTTGGGATCAATGAAAGGGATACTATCTGGAGAAGTGCATCAACAGATTTTTGTAGGATACTCTCTCCCCTCAGAAACTTCCCATGTGCTTAGGAATTACCTTTCTGAGTACACAAGCATTTCCATGGGTACCCTGTCAGGCCCAGCAGCCTAAAGAGGAAAGAACCAGCAACATCTTTACAGTGGTGTCTTTGCAGCGGTTATAAAATTAAAGGCCATAGAGGGATTTTTTTTAATTTATAGAACAGTGCTGGTAGATTGCTTCTCACTTGCTGTGGAGGGTTTGCCAACCTTCACAGAGTTGGAGAGTGGAAAACATACTATGAGGGCCTTTTTGGAAAGAATTGCTTAAGCAAGATGATCACTGAAGGGAGGAGAGAAAAAAAGGAAAGAAGACAGGTAGGAGCACTTATGTTTAGTTTTGGAATTCTGTTTTAGTTACTAAAGCCAAAATTGTGTAGAAACTGTCTTTCAACTTGTTACTCTGTTGAGGATGAGAAAACCTTCAGCTTGGTATAGTTACAAAGACATCATGAAAGTATGATGGATGAGGCTACAGTAGTTGGGAGATGAAATGAAAACTCATGAGGTCCTTGCATCACTTGACAATGAGAATATTGCTCTGTTGCAGGGACTGACAAGAAATGCTCACAAGCAGAAAGGCAGTTTGATCACGAATGGGAGTTAGGATATGAGAATTGGATTTCTTTTTTTTTCTCAGTAGCTGAGAAGGCCTTTGTTTGATTTGGAGCTGTGATTGGGTACCAGGTGATTTGGAGCTGTGATTGGGTACCACCTTATCCATGAGGTGACTGGAGGTGGAGAGATTTACAGGTCAGGTGGGCAGTAAAGTTAGCAGCACTGTGTGAGACAGCAGTGGAGGGAGATCAGCACTGCCCTTGCACTGTAAGCATAGTTTACACATGCTAACAGCCTACTTCTATGTGCTTTTAATCTCTGGTTGGTAAAGAACCAACCATCTTTCTCTCAAGGGTGAGAGTACTTCTTAATATCTGACCCCTTGCACTGTGGGGAATGCAGTATTACCTGTCGAGACTAGCAGAATACAAAAAAAAAAGCAAAGTTCTGTTAATTCATTGGTGGTGCAGCAGAAGTTATGAAAGATGAGAAATCTGCTGAGCAGCTGCTAGATATTTAAAAACTACAAAAGGGAAAAGTAAGAGTTACGATAGCAAAGTAATGCTCTTCCCTAATTATCTGTACTCTTAAAAATTGCAATGAATCATAATAAAAGAAACTTCTAATAAAAGAACAATTATAAATTTTGCTTCCAAGAGACCAAAAAGGCATTTGGAAGTAAAGGAATCCCACTGATGCCTTAGTAAACTCTTCTAGCATGCAGGTTGTAATGCTGAAGGGATTGCTGGTCTCTGGACATTTCAGATGTATCTTTTACAGAGCTAATGCACTAATATGTCTTTGTATTGATAGAAATAGCATGACTGGTTGAATGAGGGCTCTTAGTGGAGTATTCAAGTGAGAGTTAGCATCATACATGAGAATATGATTTCTGTATTGTTTTCATTTTTTGGCGTGTTGTACTGCAGTAAGTGAAGAAGAGAGTGGGGAACTGAGACTAGTCCAGCAGTCAGTCTCCTCAAGTGCAATTTTAAGACTTAATTAAACTATTCTTTTATACACAGCATTTAAAAAAAAATAGTAAAGTATGGAATGTGTGATGTAGTTTTGGTAAGCAGAAATTAAACACAAGGCTCCTTCTTCACCACTGATCTTTTAACACTAACTTACACTTAGTAGACCAAACAACAATCAGCTCTACAGCAAGGGTGCTGGATTCTTCTTGTATTAATCTGGATAACATCAGCTAGTTCCATAAAAAAT
Organism: Leptocoma aspasia; assembly: GCA_013399835.1. Taxonomy (NCBI): domain Eukaryota; kingdom Metazoa; phylum Chordata; class Aves; order Passeriformes; family Nectariniidae; genus Leptocoma; species Leptocoma aspasia. The sequence goes on along the minus strand of VXAX01004092.1, from coordinate 318,573 downwards.
CATAGTAATTTGTCTATCATTGCTGGTTTAAGATGTACAGCAACATTTCTCAGGTATTTCCTCTTGGAAGAATATGGTACTTCATAGCCTTGTATATCTCCTTCTAAGGAAGATGGGAATAAAGTAGATAAGAGCTAGTCTAGTCCAGTTCTGTATATTTTCAGAGTGCTTTGCAATATTACACAGTTCTGAGTGAAAGCAGTCTTTCCTGTATACTTTTAACTAATGCAATTTCTCTCTGTTTTAGAAAGAGAAACAGGCTAATTTTATTCTAGGTATATTAATTTCTACTTCTCCTTTTGTTATGATTTGGATTTTCTATATTGTTTTGCGTCAGTTCTGGTAGGGATTTTTGCTGGCTCTCTGCATTTTAAATGCAGACTCATCTATATATTTTATCAGTGATCTCTTCAGGTCAATGTGATTCAAATTATTTAACCAAAAGATGAAAGTAGCCTTCAGTAGTTATTCCTCTGAATTTTATTTTCTAAATTTCCATCTGTGGATAATGAAAATTCCTTTCCAAGTGAAGAGTTCTTTTGAATTTTTCAAATCATGTTTACAGCCCACTTCTCCTCTTCTTCCTCATTTCTCTTTTATTGTTAGTAAAATCAGTCAATGATATGTAAAATAATTCATATAACGTTTTGGAAATACACAGAAGAAAAACAGAAACCATCCAATGCCAAGTCAGTTGTGATGATACAGGGAGGAACTCAGCCTCTGTGTGGTACTATTTCTTCTGCCACTTTCAGAATGACCCTTAGGAGAGTCGATAAGGGCATATTCTCCATGGAGAGATGTTCTTTCAAGATCTGGGGTTTTTATTGCTGGTTTTTGTTTGCTTTGGAGGTATTTTTGTTATTTTTTTGTCTTTTCAAAAGGGAAAGAGACAAGGGGAAAGAGACACTTCAATGAGAAGCAATAACCAGTATAAGGCCTTTGAATGCTTAGCTATACAGTAATGAAAGGTGTCTTACATAACTCAACTTCTGTAAGCTCTTTTAAAACTTAGCCTTCCTTCACAACAGCAGTAGGAAGGTTTCTGTCTCATCTTTTGGCTAAAGGGGTTATGCAGCACTGTGATGCTTAAATGAGGAGTTTGTCTTGGAAATGGGATGGGGACTTTAACTTGTACTACTCAGAGACTGATATTACCATTTTGCATCTAAAACTATTGTCCCTGTTCTAAAGGTTATTAAAAGATGGAATGTATTTTAGAACATAGTTACAAAAAAAGAGGAAAGACTGTATCAAGTGCCTTTCAACAAAAGATTTTTAAAATGGACTTTAAAAAGTCCATCCCTTTAGCTGACTCAAAAGCATTGAGGGATTATTTAGTTGCAGTATTTATATGAATGTTTTGATGCTAAGACACTGTTGAGTACTGAAGACTCTTTAATGACTTTTTAGCAGTAGTGGGAAAAGGGGTAATAAGAGAAGGACTAAAACATTAACACATGACCTACAATTAGAATTGATGAATGTTTAAAATGGAAAGGATATTCTTTATGATGGGAGGTGGCAGATTCTCTTTCATATCAAGGTGGTTTCAAATCATCTCATCATCTGAGATGATGTTTGCTTTTGAAATGCACCTTTCAAAAAGGTGGATATGGATTTGGCACAGGCATTACTGGTTGATGTTAATGATCTACACAGTGTAACCTTATTTCTTTCACTGTCCTTCTTGCCTTTAAACTTCATGAAATTTAGACCCACTTATGAAATACTGTTCATGGTTTTGTCCTATTGTTTGAAATATTTATTTTTTCAGCCTATATTAGGACCAAAGATATGATAACCTTCTTAGTTCACATGATTTTATGTTCTCTAATTTGGCTGTTTTGAAAGCAAGATGCTTTTCTCTCTTTTTTCATATTGACTGGTACGAAGTAGGTGTTTAAAAATCTCACTCTTAACACTCTTGGGTGTTTAAAAAACACTCAAGACAGTGTTAATGCAAACCCAGATTTGCTAACCCAAGATACTTGAGGTAAGGCTATCGGAAGAAATAAGTTAGATTCTTTTTGGAAGTGAGTCTGTCATCTTATGAAACTCTCTAACCTCTATGAGACAGCATAAGACAAACAAACAAACAACAACCAAAAAAAACCAACAAAACAAAAAACACACAAAAAACCCCCAAACCAAACTGAACAAAAAAAAAAAAAAAACACCCAAACAAACAAAAAAAAAGTGTTTTGAATTTGGGGGGGAAAAAAAAGCAAATACCTGTAGAACTACAGAGACAGTTTTATATGTGTCCCAGATTAAAATGACATAAAGAAGAAAATTTTAATTGTGTTTCCTCTTTCAATTGCAAAGGAAAAAAAAACCTTTCACTATTTATACAGTTACTAGAAGGCCTCTTAAAAGATGGTTGTGGTGCTGTTCAGACTACTGAGTGTACTAGGATCCTGGCTGAATGCCACCAACAGGCTTTGAGGACAATGAGGCACCTGGATGTGGTGGGAGCAGGAAGGTATGCAGATGGAGGAGTGTCATGGGCTCTTCACAGTTTGCCTACTCAAATAACATCTGAAACCTTTGAAAAGAGATGGGATTCTTTGGGGAAGAAAAACACGGCATAGTGGAAAATCTGCATCTGAAAATATTATCATTACTGCTGTGCATCAGATATGTATTTGTATACTTGAATTGATTGGGAAAAGGTTTCTAATGAAAAAGAGACCTTTTTATCCCAGTAGAGATGAGAAGCAGTAAGATAATGCAGTTTACAGTAGATAAGGGTAGTTTTATGTCTCCAGTCTCTACCTGTCTCTATGTTGTTCTCACAGGCTTATATGTCTGCTAACCTGAGGACATTTATCAGACTATTTCAGCAGGAAAAAGTATGACTTAACTGTGTTATCTTGGTGGGAATGTGTTTGCAAGAGAGAGACACTTCTGGCAAGAACATTTACTTCCTTAAAGCTACATGGGAGTTATCCTTCCCTCGTACAGAAGCATGCTTTACAACATTACCACTGGAAATTATCCCCGGGAAGACATGCCACATAACAAATGCAGCACAATGAAATGGCTTCTCTGCTTCAGTCATCTACAAATTCATAAACTTCAAACTGTAGTAAGAAGTTTTGTTTTGCAGCTTTTCTTAATATGATGCAGAATATCTTTAAAAAAATATTCATGGAAAATGTGCAATGTCCTTTCTTTTCCTCTAATCCTCTGTATTACCTGTACAAAGAACAAGGATTTGCACGCTCCCTCCCCGCCTTTTTTTTTGGCTTATCTATGCTGCAGTCCTACTGTCATTGTTTGATTCTGCTTAAATCCCTCTGTACCTAAAGGTACAGCCTTATCAATTGAAAAGCTAATGCCATATAAGAAGTGAAAAGAACACAGAAAGGTTTCCTAGCAACTACTGTGAATCCTTCTAAAGTAAGTCAGTTAAAACCATGTAGTACGTGCAATGTGTGTAAATTAGGGAGCTAAGCTGATCCTCAGATTTACAGATGCCCACTATAAAGTACAATAAAACCCGTAATAGAAGGTGAATTGCTCAAGAAGAAAATCACATCAGTCTTGACAGCTTTATCATTATTTAAATGATCCAGCTTAAATTCTACTATGTAGTTAGTAAGACTGAGTGTCAGAGCTACATCAAGGGTTTACAAAGCAGAGTTAACAGCATTGGTTGGTGCTGCTGCTGTGATTACGCCTTTTACAGCTCCTTCTAAAAAAACAACCAGCAAAAGTAAACAAACAGACCCAGCTCTAAGGGGCAGTTGCAGGGGAGCCATTATAAGGTGCAATTATACAAACTCGTGTCTGTGAAAGAGGGTCTTTGTTCCTCTGTTCTGCTTTTGCACACCATTAATTAAATTGGACTTTTTGGGTTACTAAAATCTGTTCAGTAAAGCCTGGGGAGGTTAACAATTCTTTGTCTCCACACACACTACTCTCCTGCACTCCTCCACTTCTTCACTCAACACTTTTTTATTGTAGATTTTTTTAAAAGAACTTGTTGGACTGGGATTATTTAGGGAATCAAGCTAAATCCCTCACTTTTATAAAAAACAATATCTTTATTTCTGGAGAATGCCCACTTGACACTTGGTTTGTTTACATAAAATTTGAAAATTTTCACTAAAAAATGTTTGTGGCTCACACAATTAATTTTTTATAATGTATTCATGTCAATTGGTGGGTTGAATTTTAAATCAGGTAGTGCAATACCTTTTCATTCAACCAAAGTATTTTTAGTTTACACTTCATCTGAAACAACTAATAATATGTATAAGAGAAAATGTGGACCTGCAGAAACTTAGTCTAAAAATATTTTAAATTCTACACTACTGGTGAAATTCCTTCCTTATTTCTGAGTGATTTATAGCACTGAATTAGCTCTTCCAAATCTTCAGAAACAACAAATAATATGGTAAAGTACAGTGAAGTACATAAATAGTAATAATGTAGTAAAATGAAATACATTTACGATCAAGGGTACTATCAAACCATGTTTCCCCCTTGTTCCCTAGTAAACAAATGTACCTTCTAGTAAAGAGAAAAGACAGGATGGGCTTGAAGTGCCACCTATAACTTCAAGCTAACAAGACAAAAGTTGCATCTAGAGAATTCCATTTGGGAACCACATTTGGTTATGGTGGTTTTCTTTTTTGTTAAGTCACCACCCCTGAAATGAGACTGACATATGAAAACAAGGCCCAAATCACAGCCCTTTTACAGGAGTAACACACACATGCATGTGAGTGTTCCTGTTCTTATTGTAATAGGTTTAGCCTTTGGTTTCTTCCATTTTGCAGATTTTGATAAAGAAACCTGAATAGTTATGGAACACGCTCCAGTACTTACCCAATGCCTATTCCTCCCTGGCATCTCTGATCTGAAAAATCAGGTCGAAACTGCCAACAGACTGACTTTTCTCACCTTATTGTGTTATTTCTGCTTCTCATTTTGACTTCTAACAGAGAGGGGAAAGACACAAGCATATTGAAACACAAAAAACCCAACCAATCAACCAATCAAACAAAAATAACAAAACAGGAACAGCAGCACTTTGAATACCAAGTAAGTTCAAAGTTGTTTTGAAGTCTGGCAGTAGTCTGAGATGTTTTTTATTGTTTTGAGGTGTCCATTCATCCATTTTCTAGTGTGGAGAGTGGGCTGACTTTCATAACCCTTCCGGAGGGCAGTCATGAAAACTGTGAAGCAGCAGGTTTTGACATGTTCTTCTTCATTACCCTCTGCAACCTCACTTGGCAACCACTGCACTTTTAATAGTACTGTAGTAGAAATATTAATTCATTCAGTAGATTGAAGTAGATTTAGCACCCCCAGGTCTTTTTCATCAGGCAGCTTTCACAGGAAAGCAGCACAGTGAATGTTGCTTAGGGGCATTACTTGCTTTCATCTTTGTGGCATAAGAAATAGACTCATCAACTACCATCCTTCTACTAAGATTAGTCAGTACAGTACTGGAGAGGAGGCCTTCCAATTGTTTGTGGAATTTAATTTTTACCCTCTCTATAATTAAATTGCCACTCTTAGAGATTTGTGCTGAGCGTACGGGAATAATTTAGACACACAATATAATAACACTTCCAGATGGTATGTTCATGAGTCTGCTTTCTAATGGTTTAATTAATTACTCTAGTTTTTCATGGCATGTGAACCATCATTATCCACCACAGTGTCCTTAACCTGAGTCAGAGTCTGGATACCTGCTCCTTACGTTTCTTGGTTTTATTCTCTTTCCATGCTTGCCCAAATCAAGGAATAATTGTCGAGCAAAAGCAATAAATAACTAGGAAAGTCATAGAGTGTAAATATCTGTTTATTACTACCCAGTATGGAAATTATGGGAATGCCATGGGTGGACTGGGTATTCAGGATCTGAATTTTTGTTACTCTGTCTGGTAGTCTGATACCAGCAGCAACACTGTAGCCATGAGAGTAAGCAAACTTTGCCTTTTGGCTTATATGAAATAGGCTGAAATAAATTATGTGGTGGGTATTTTCTCCAACTGCTTTCCCTGTGTGTATAATTCTGTGTTCTCATTCTGCGTGATTTGCAAAAAATCACATTTTAAAAGAAAGAGGTGCAGTATCTGTAAATCTGTAATTGACATGGGATGTTTATTTCGGCTTATCTAAAATTTATATATGAGTGAGAATAAATATTCCTTATCTACTCTGTAGGTGTGTATATGCACATAGTATTTATATTTCACTGTTTGCCTGGTCATTTATTTATTTTTGGCAGTTGATATTTTTTTAGGATAGTACACATCTAGACTTTCATGAAATTTGCTTCCTTCAGGAAATGTCTGAAGTTTTAAAGATGTCCTTAACACCTTTGCAGAAACATCCCTAGCTGTCAAATTCTGAAACCTATTTTCATCAAGATCTTTTGCCCACAATTATTAATATGTACATGAATTTTGGAACTAGTACAAGATATTTTATTGATATCTAAATGTTCACAGGGTAGAAAAACTACAGAGCTTTTCAGATCATTAGACAGAAAGCTACATAGGTAATGAAACTGCTCAGCTGGACTTTAAACTATTTGCCTTATATTTATGGAAATAAATTCTGACAGGTTACCTAAAATTCACTCCACCCAGCTTCCTCTTATATCACCACTTAGGAGCACAATACATGGCTACATTTAGGACCAAAAAAAAAAAAAAGGGAAAAAACTTTCTTGCTTTGTCTTGAGGGTTGTTGAGCCATCACAGCAGCTCCTGCACAACATAGCAGTTCATTCTGTGTAACTCACCATCATATATGAAGCAATTCCCTATACATTAGATTTATAATCTGTTTAATCCTTTCTTCTCAGTGCTCCTGTTCTTCATTTAGTGCCTTTTCACACATATTTCTCTAATCTTAATCTTATTTCAACTCTCTATACCCTGGGAATTGCAGGATCTATTCAGTATTTTTGAAGCTGATTGTAGATAAAAGCTGGTTTGTTTTTCTGAGGAAAAAAGAAAACCTAGTGCTATGCCCAGCTGTGGTGATAATAAATTTGTGTGCATCAGCCACCTTTCTGAATATTCTTGTATTTGGTTTCCTGAAAAATGACATGATATTTTTACTATCAGGAATGCACAATAGCATAATTAAGGAAAAATGTGGTTGATTCTCTTCCTTACACACCAAACTGCACCTCACTTCTCATGAGATTTGTATTATCAGCACTGTTGGTAACATAAAGAAAAAAAGACTATATTTTACTTTAAAATCCTCTCCCTTTTTCTTCTTTCATATAGGAAAAGAGTCCACTCAGAATAAATATATATATACCTGAGAAGGAGGGAAACATCAAATTTTACAGTATTATCTCACAAAACACTTACAGTCCTACTGCACAGTTAAACTATGACAAGAAAAGATGTGGGATGTTCTTTAAAGGTAAAATTCTATCTGTACAAGGCAATGCATCACTGAAGTGCTACTTAAACCCTGAAATAAGTGAGCCTCAAGTAGTTTGTAGACCATCACACAACGATGGATTTCACTCTAAGAAATATCAAGTAGTACTTTTCAATCTGAATCAATGGTCTGAGAAGCACAATAGAGTCAAAATACAGTTGATTTATAAATCTATGTGTGTTTAGGGCTTACACAAATATAAATAAATATACCTGTATAGAGACAAATGCAAAACATGAACATTAAAATGTATTTAGTAAAGTTTTACTGAAGTAAAAGTCTTATCTCAAGAGGGAGATTGCAGTTGCTTTTTCTTCTTTCTGTGGGAATCTGCAAATCCACTTAAGAGAAACAAACATCTTGAAAACATGGGCACAATTTTACTTTACCAACTGTAAACCAGTAATAATGTTGCTTTCGTTTAATATGGTACCTAAGGATTTCAATAAAGTAATGCCATGCAACTATTTTGAAAGGACATAGTGATTTGGGCATGAAAAGACTAAAATTACAGGGAAAGGGACCTCAAAATTACATGTCCTCTGATAATTAAGTCCTTGGTGTGCAAAAAGCAGAATATCAGATATAAGCTTATTATACTAGTCACCTTCCTTTCAGTTGGAACTTGCTGCTAGCCATAAAAAATAGTGATGTTCACACTGCTCAAGCTTAATTCCATCAGATTGGTTGAAGCTTGAGTCTTTAATAAAGGACATTTTTTCAAGAAAGCAAACTTATCTCTTTCCCCTTCAGGGTTTTCTCCTCTTATCCTTTCCTAGTGAAACTCTGCTAAAGTGAAAAACAGGACCACAACTGTCTGCTATCATATCACAGTTTAAAGTTTCACCATGACATTGTTTTCCAGAGATGACTGATACAGATATTAAACAGAATGTCAGCTTCCATGGATGCTCAGAAAGATGTAAAATGGGTTCTTTAATACTGACTGAATTAATGCATTAGCACTTTGACCTTACCTTCCATAAATTCAGAAGGGCAACAGAAAACAAAACAAGCACAGCTAAAATCAACAAACCAACTGAAAATATTTACATCTGACCTCAAAGATCAATAAATCAGAATTTCTACTTCACTACTTCTGGTGGAAAATTGCCATTTCTCCTTAGGCTGAGAGAAGACATCTTACATGTTTTATACTGTATGTGCTTTATTTGTGTGTATTTTTTGTCTTTTGACTGTGTAATTTCTACATAAATCACCATAGACATAAAAAAACAGATGTGGAATTCTTCATTTCTGAGGTCTGAGAAAGAGAAAATTAATAGCTTTCACGGTATATTGTGGGTATTGAAGTTAGCAGTGATTAAATCCATGCAAAGTTGCTCAAGACTAAAAGAAAGGCAGATGGACATTGATTTACAGCCTACACACTCATTTTGTTTTCCATCCTTGGCAATAAAAGTTTATGTAGAAAAATATATGCATATATCCATCTTTGTTCATGTGCACAAAAGGTAGTAGCAAAATCCCTTATATTTTTGGTTAAAGGGTGCTTTCTTTTATACCTGTTTCTTTGAAATCATCCTGAAAACAAGCACAAATGATCGTATCGTCCTATTACTTAAATCAACGCTTCATATTACTTAAATGAACACAATTAACTTCCTATTACTTATATTCATAGGCATTTTTCACTATGATCCAGCTGTCAGATGGAGTTTTTTCGTTGCATTAATGGAAAACATCTGGATTTAGGGCCCTGTGTTTGCTTCTGTAAGCTAGATTTGGCATTTTGAATTTATTTAGATTTGATTCCTTCCTCAGAAGGTTTCTTAGCCTTGAAATCAATCAGGAAAGACCACTGAGCTTCCTGCTAGCAGATGAGTACCTGTTCCCTCCAGCCAATATCCCCTGGGTGTGATGGTAGCAAACCAGGCGAGTGGCTTCTCCATTCCTGGGCTGAGTTTTGCTTTGGGAGGCAGGGCAACATGAAAATCCCAGAGAGATTTGCAAGACATCATAAATTTTAAATCCCATTTGAAATTGTAACTTACTAATCCTTCTTCATACAGTCCCATAAGTAGGATCAATGGATTTGGGGGCAATTGACCTGAATCCTGCCTTACAGAGATGCTGTCACAGAAAGGCCATGTTCCAGTGAATACTCTATGTCAGCATCTTTTCTCCTTCTGCCAAACAGGTATAATAGGACCAGCAACAGTTCTAAAGTTGCTTTCAAAATTTCCTGATTCTTTCTCTGTCATTAATAGTTCTAGGAGCAAAGATCTTCAGGTTTTTTGTTTTTTTTCTTTTTAATTTATTTATTGGTTGTGTTTTTGACATTTTGACTTGCATTAAACATTTCACTTAGAGGTTCTTAGATGAGGGAAAGAAGCACTCCTATTTGGTTAGAGAAGTTATGGAATGAGATTCGTGTCTTTCTCCTTCTTCACAAAAATAAATCAGGTAGTTGAAATTCTATCCATTATAAATTTAGATTCTATCCATTATAAATTTAGGAAACAAGAAAAAAAAAATTAAATCCCAAGAAACACGTCTTTCAATAGTTGTCAACCAAAAATGGCTGGCAAAGAGGTAAATGGTTTTATACTAGCTCTTTATACCATCAGGCTGGCATAGAAAAATTATTTGTTAGAGCCAGAAATCTGAATTGCAGTGAAGCTGAAATGTATTTTTAGATGATGTACTTTGAGAGGGCACCATTAAGAAAAGGTTGATCACTGTGGGGTCAAAACTAAACAGAGAGTTGAGCTGTCTCCTCCTCGTCTTTCAGCAGGGTTGTTAACTCATACCAAGTTCTTCATTGGCACTACATTGGCCTAGATTTTCTTTTCTAATTTGGAAAAGGGTTTTATGGCACAATTTATAAAATTAATGTCAAGGGATAATCTTTAATTACTGACATATTTTTTTCCTTTAAAATTAAAAGCACTTATCAAAGAGTAACTCATTGTCATGACTGTAAAAATGAATATATTTTACAGATATTGTCATCACAACAGAAATAATGGCCTGATCCAATGTCCATTAAAATCAATGAGCCCAGAATTGTATTATTCAGATTTTAAAGACTTTCTCTTTAGCTTTTATGAATCTATGACCTTCTTGCTCCTTACTGTGCTTCTGTGTTCACATAACTTGGCATTTTGTCATCTCTTTGCAAGGGTTAAGGTATTAATCCCTAACAAAGCATAGTAGGACACAAAAAGGCTGACTGGAAATTTTCCAATGCCTATTGTAATCTTTCTAATATTTTTTGTGTGTGGCAACAAAAGCCACCTGAAACCTTCTGAATAGTCAGTAATCCATATTTAGTTCTGTCCCAATCCTTGGGAAAATTTGGTATTTGGTTGGCAATCAGGTACAATGGTTGCCTTTATCACAGAATTTTGTTAGCCAGATCCAGACCTCTCCCTTGAATATCATGGATAGTTTGTTTTCCTAATTTGGAGCGATGTTGAATATCACTTTCAGAGAACATTTCTTCAAAAACTAATGCATTTTGATTCCCATTATTAGGCTTTTTCACGTCAATCATCTTTCCAATAGAAATGTTATTTTCACAAGTAGCTGTAGAAAGAATTTACCAAGTGGGCATTACCATGTGCAGAACTAAATTTTTTAACATGTCCATGAACTTTTTTCTTCTTTGCCATCTACTAGTCAGAGAACAGACAAGGTGCTGTGTGCTTTGACTGACCAGTGGCAAACTGTACAGAGTGAATAGTGAATTTTAAATACTCTAAGAAATGACCCAGAGAGGTGATAATGAATATACTCAGGAAACTGTTATCTTCTTATCAGTATTCTAAAAGCAGAGAATAAACTTTGAGTAAGTTAGGGTAAAAGTTTTTAGGCTAAATTGTCTATTTTGTATTCTTCATTCAGGTGCATTGTTTTCTTTTTTCTTATCAGAAAAATAGAAAAAAAAAGCTCACTCACTGAGATAAGGCAAGTGACAACTGTACTGCAAGTCTGTTACCTGCAGTGTTCTTAATTTTAAAAGACACAATATGAGCACAATATAAATTGGAAATGTTAAGACTTCCATAGGTGTGTAGGCTTAGGAAATACTCTTGCCTGCTGCATCCATTAAAAAGTGCATAAGTTTTTCAGGAGCAATTGGGAGGGGACTGAACTGGCTAAAAGGCTTTCTTTCGCAACACCAGGGAGTTTAAACTCACAGTTTGTTAACTTGACAGAATATGAAACTTCCCATTTCATATTAGAGGTAGGGGTATATACGTGAGAGCCTCCAAATTTTATAGAGCATGTTATTCTAAAAATCCCTAGAAAAAAAGGTTAGGCATTTGAACCTGCAATTATCCTCCACCATGTAACTTAGTCTGTAAGACTGATGGCTGTCTCTCTAGTGCTTCACTACTTGTCCAGCCTCTGTGCTCACCACCGTGTGCTTGAGGCACCTTAGCCTGTTAGGGCACACCCTGAAATATTTGCCATTTTGAGGAATAGAGGTTTACCAGGGCTGCAGCCATGATACTGAACAGCAGACAGAAAAGGCTTGAGCTTTCACTTCTCCATTGCTGCACTCTGGATAAGTAGAGACACACAGGCTGCTTTGGAGGTGAGCTGAGTTTGGGCTCTCATGTGAAATGCAGTTTAGATCCAGCCTACACGCTGTCTCCACGGGTGATCTCACCTAAGAAGTAAAGTGAAAACTCTATCAAATGACATTAGACCCTGGAACCCAATAGTCAGGGCAGGTTAATTAAATGAGCAACTGCTCACAGTGTCTCTGCTCATTTGGGATTTTGCAGTCACTATGACAGACACGGAGAAGTAGCTCTAATTTTATACTACAGCTGCATCTTAGGATCACACGAAATCCCTTCTGCCTAAACTAATCAGATTCAGAGTCGTTCTCCTGTCTCCTGATGCTCTAACCTGCTCTCCTTTTGCGTCATCTATCACGGGATTCCAGTGAACTGTGCTGACCTGTGGGAGCAGTGGGGAGCGCGGGGGGCACCTGTAGGTTAATGTGTCAGCCACGCTGGGTGACAGATGCTGGCAGTGATCTGGCCCACGGTGCCTTGTTACACTCAGAAAGGTAACAACACTGCAGAAGCGAGTCACAGAGAGGCATGGAGAAAGCACTGAGGGGCAGAGAACAAAAAACAAAAAATACTTGTTAGATATACAGGGGAAAGTCTTCAAAGATCAAGGGAAAGATGAGAGAACAACAAAGAGGATTTTAGATTCTGAAGACGAGGAGCTACACAGAAAATAATTGTTTCATTCTGCAGCTTAGGGCAGTATTATAACTCTTTATTAGGTAATTATTTTCTGTCATTTTGAAGACTTTATCTCTGCCAACAACATAAAGATTCTACCAGAACTCTTTGCAGCCATGCTCCCTTCACCCTTGTAATAGCAGTATGAACCTGCTCTGTAATTGCTTCTTTGCTCTTGTCAAGTGCTGGACTTCTTGTGTTATCACAACAACCTGTCAATACTTGCATAGCAAAACTGATAATAAAACCAACATTTTTAGTATAGCAATGTGTTTTACCTCACTACTCTGTGGGCCAGGTTCTGATAACCTTATTTATAATGAACAGTATCTTCTTCTGAGTGGTAGATTGCCTAATAGGATAAAGTGTTATCAATACTTGTCCCTGAAGTTTTGAATTAAAGGGTCACACTTTATCAGTCAGTGAAATACCAGCAGCTTTGGGATGAGATGTGACAACAGCTTAACAGTACATACCACCTGCTGCCTAACAGTTTAAGACACAAAATAAAGAATACCACAGCTGCTTGAAGAGGTAGAGGAAATTGAACAACTAGCTCCTTTGGATGGCTTTGGTCTCTCTGGACACACCAGCAGTTAAAGTTGGTGCTACAGCCCCCATCTGGGGGTTGGATGGGTTAATTTAGCCCCAGGTCTTGGCCTCTTTCAGCTACAGGTAATTGATTAGGTGAACTTTCCATTACTGGAAGGCTGCTGTTCCACTTTCCTTCCTGCAGGAGCAGCACCTTTATTTTGTCTTTCCTTAGGTTTGTCCTTTTGTTCCCCTTTGGAGAGTCACTGTAGTTCTCTTTTACTATGTTCCTATCTAGAGGATCCTTTTGCATACAAGCAACAGATATTTTTAAATTATTTTATGGTTTCACTGATTTTACATTTATGTCTTCTTCTTTTTTTCTTCTCATCTTTGCTCACAAACTTTTCAGTGGAACATGGTTTCATACTGGTTCTTTGTCAGAATAGAAAAAGGCTACAAAATAAATAAAATGAGGTCACAGCTGTACACATCTGTCTTTTACCTGCAAGTAAAGTCTTTGATTCCCATAAAGTACTTGCATGTTTTATCTTTGTATGATTTATCAGAACTATTAAATGAGATTGTTTTGTTCAGGAAACCAAACCAACCTGTCTCTAATGCTGTCTCTAATGGAGCCTCTTCTGTCACTCTTGCAGTGGAAAACATCCCAGTTACTGGGATTTTGAATATGAGTAGAAAATATATCCTCTTTTGCAAAATTAGCCACCTGAGGTACTATCTGCTAAGCTGTATGCCGAGTGGTACATACTGCCTGAAGGCTGACAGAGTGATGGCAAGAGAATATTCTAAGTGCATAGATAGTCAAAGAGACTGTGAAAGCAAGAAAGAAAGAGGGAAAAGGTTAGTGATGGAGTAGGGTTAGAACAGTGAGGGGTAGAACTGGACTGGGGAACTGCAAGATGGTTTAGGAGAGATGAAAGGCATTGGAGCAGAGGGAGGAAAGAAAAATGAAACAACCAAGAAGATGGGAGACAGAATAACAAGAGTGAAAAAGGAGAAGTGGGGTGGGGGAGAGAAAGAAAGTGAGTGATTAAGGGAGGTGAAAAAGAAAATCCTGAGGTACAACCAACATTGTCAGCCCAAACCCCAGACTGGAACGATAGAGGTTTGTCTTTTGCTTTTCATAAAGTTCTCTTGGTTTATGGTCAGGTTTCATGAGCTATTGCTGCAGCATCAAGACACTGACCTGGGAAGGAAATAAATAGGGAAACAGATCTCATAGAATGCAAACAAATATAGCAGAAGGAAAAGAAACATAAAGTTAAAATTCACTGGAAAAGGGAAGGGGGATAAAATTAAGATAAACATCCTGAAAACTACTTTCCATTGACTCCACTGGGATAGTGAAAATACAGAATCCTGCTTGGCTAGAAGTTTACTGACACATTTCAGGACACTTGTGTGGGTAGGCTACTTGTGGTGATTAATTCCTGCATACTCCAGTGTTGATAGTAAACCATCTGAAGTCTGAGTTTCATTAATGCTAGCTGGCAGGGCTTGGCTGGTAAGTATGATTAGAAGTCCCTAATTAGACTCCTTAAAATATTGTGCCTGAATATTCATTGATTATATTATAGTTTGAAATACCCAGGTTTACATAATTTCCTTATCTGAGAGGTAAAATGTATCGACTATTGGAGAAATGTTATTTGCATAAATTATATCAAATATGTAAATCCAGTGAAACTTTTGAATGTAGAAAAAAGAAAACCATTGATATCTGGAAAATGGTATGTTGATGTCAATATGAAAAAGGTGGGGAAAGAGATAAAAGCATTGCTCTTCCCTGCAGAAATGGTTAGTGTACAGTTCATCCCCTCCTTGGTTTTTGTTACACCCTGTCTGTGATTTAGATTTGTTTACAGTTATGGCATGAAATATTGCACTGGCAATAGAACTTTCCCGCCCCCTCCCTTTTTCTTACTGTCCTTTCTGAGTGGACAAGTGCCCTTTCCACATGTTTATCCTACCTGGTACACAATGTACTTTGAAGAACATGAATAAAACCAAAAAGCAGCAGTGTGTGTTTCAGAATTGTGAGACTTCATCCACAAGTTGTCCCACAGACTGTGTTTGCTAGCCAGTTTTTATTCCAGTACACATTTCCTCATATATTCATTATGTTCATAAATGTAAGTGCCATTTACCTAGTGCATTAATTTAATTGGAGTAGGTCTGATTAGTTCAAATGCCTGATGTAGAATAGGACTGTACTAATCAAGGTATTTTCTGAAATACATGACTCAGGGCTATAGAAGACAGTAGGACTAAGCACTAAAACATGTACTTAAGATTAAATACTGAAATATCTTTTTAGGCAAAATACATTCCTTAGTCAATATACTAAGATCCTAATAGTACTGTATATATCCCTCTGCTTTTAGAGACTTGTAATGCATGGGGCTTCTGCCATGGTAAATCTGTTAACAGTGTAATAAAATCTCATGCTGATTCCCCACCAGTAAAATCCTGGAGAGTTAGGATCATCTCTAGATACAGTCACGTGCTGCAGTAATGAACAGGTTATATGAATAATGTAAAGCTTTCTAGACAGAAAACAATTAATGAGGAACAGTGAGAATATCCACTCAGTTTGCAGGTTTGTTTGCAGTATAAACCATACCCATAAAGGCTTCACTGGATTTGTTTATTTATGTACTTACTTGGCATTAGCACCACTGTTATTGTGATGAAAATCTGAATCTCTAGTGGTGAGCATACAAAGGCACACAGATTGCACCTCTAATTGGCAGAATCAGAAAGGGGAAGTTCACAAGGCTTGCTAAAAGAAGATGAATGCTTCTGGTGTCATTGAAAATCTCTCCGTACCTGTGCTCACAATCAGTTTGTGTGAAGTCTGTGTACCTCAGTGAGTACTTTGGAAGCCTGCTGTGTCACTTCAATCACAGCTCCACCAGAAATGATGTGCCATAAAACCCTGTGTCAAATTCTGCCTAATAGAACTACCTGGAGCATCAGCATGGATAAATAAAATAAACTATCAAAGTGAGATGCACGCTTTTGTATTACAACAATTTGTTTTCCAGAGAAGGCAGACTACTGAAACAAACCATCTTGACTTATGTGTCAGTTTTTAAGTTCAGCATGTGTCTAATACTTACTCCTGAAAAGTGCTGAGAACCCACGACTCCTATTGAATTAGTATTTGCTTCCAGCCTAAAGAAAATTAGAGAAGGCTATTTCTGAGAGCTGAGGGAGCTGGCACTGAGAGTAAGCGATAGGGATTGGCTTGGCAAGTAAATATCATCATCTTCCAAAATTGTTTCTGATCCAATTCTCATAATGACAGCTAAGCTTCCAAATCGAGTCAGAGTCAGCAATGCAAACAAGTGGGAGCTCTTCCTTTTCACACCCTAGGTGCTTTTCTGCACTCCTCTATAATCCTCTGTTGGTCCTTATTCCTGCTTCCTTTTTCTTTAGGGCCTTCACCCCTCCTCTCACTCCCCATGACAGGCTGCCAAACCCCTGACAAGCCACAAGCTCTCCCTGCTCCCCTCCCCCAGGTGCTCTCCAGCCCCCCAGGCAGACCAGCACGAGCCCCCAGTGCTGGGGGCTGCTCTTGCAGGTGTGGGCATCGCACGCGTCAGCATCCCGTGTGTTTTGGAGCTGGGTTTTAATCCCAAAGCAGCTGGGGAAGCAGCCTGTGAACATGTGCAGCCCTTAGCACTTTCATAATACTTCCAGTGGCAGCAGAAGGTACTCAGGGATTAATTCTGTACCAAACCTGCTGCTTCTGGCTCCAGCCCGGGGAGCTGCGCTTTCCTGGCTCGTGCTGCGGGATCTTCCCTGCCAGTCCTTCCTCCCCAGACACTCTTCTTTTTTTGCCTGCCTCTCTCTTTTAGGCTTGCACTTACTAAGAAGGGCAAAGAGGAATTATCATCCACAGAGCAGCAAAGCAAAGAAAAAAAAAGCCACCAGATATTGGCATGTTTTCCCTGTTTTAAGCAGCTGAATGTTTTTGGAGGCTTGGTTTTGATTACTAGAAGTTGACAGGTGCCAACTCAAAGTGCTGAGCAGTTCTATCAAGTCATAAAGAGAATCATGGAGCATTTTAGCAAACAGCCAGGCTCTTAATTTGACTGCTGAGTTTGTACCAAATAAATTCAATTGGAAAGCCTGCAATAATGATGTTTGGGGAAGTATCTCTGCCCTATATGCAACCATTTTTGGTGAAGATGGAGGTTGCATGGGGAGGGTGGTGAAACTGATGTGAAACAGACACTCTAATGAGGTTCAAAATTGGGCTGTGGCCTTTTAAATTTTCCAAAAAAGGTTCTGTTTGGAAATGGCACTTATTTGTTTCGGTGGAAGATTTTATTGGAAACTTTTACTCATTTAAAAATAGGGAAAAGCTTAGTAAAACATCCCTTAAATCATACTTTTCCTGTGAAGAACATCAAAACCAGAAAGTAGCACATCTCAGTAAGGCCACCATATGTAAATACATGCTCTTCCCCCATTTAACAGAGGTTTAACTCATCTGGATTTCAGATTCTGTCTGAAAGTGTTCTTGAAAGCTGTATTTCCTAAGCAGGGTAAAAAAAAATCCTTTCCTGATTAACTCAGAGTAGAATATGGCCTAGTGTCCTGCCAAGAGAAAACCAAAAGCAATGAAAGTTTTAAATTAATAGATTATATTAATTTTCCACTTCCACATTTTTTATTAAACATGTTCTTCTGGACTGAAGGGCAGAAGTAGGACATGGTATTCATGGAGTTACCTTAGCTTAGCAAGCAATAGAAGTACAAATACTTTCAGCTGTAATTATGGATTTTGCTGGCACATCACTAAATTAGCCAAGTGACAAAATTAGCTGGTTGATTGGCTAAAGACCAAAAAGAATTAATCTGAGCCACTGATGTTACTATCCCTGAGCAGTGAAAGGCTTTTAATAAACCACAGAATCAGAGAGAGTAGACCACGGAAATGTAGCTTGCCACAAGCAGAGTTTGGTAGGTGTAGGTCTCTTACCACTTAACAGATGGGCAAAAGAAGTGTGAGCCATGAGGATGACTAAACAGAACTGAACTTGCTTCCACTGAGATAAAAAGACACAAATGTTATGGACCCGAAAATGAAAAATTTGTAAGGAGTAAATATAAGAATACAAGCCCTTATATATCAGAGACTTTGGGGAAAAGGAGGGAGGAGATACCAATTCTT
Organism: Leptocoma aspasia; assembly: GCA_013399835.1. Lineage (NCBI taxonomy): Eukaryota > Metazoa > Chordata > Aves > Passeriformes > Nectariniidae > Leptocoma > Leptocoma aspasia. The sequence continues at coordinate 300,171 of VXAX01004092.1, read as the reverse complement.
TCATAAGGTGGTGGCTTTTCATCTAGATAGAAGTGCATAGTTGTGCACAGCCTTCTGAAGATGTTCAAAACAAAGCAGGTCATTCTGTGCATCTCATATAGATATATATAGATATATGTATATCTGAATAATTTGAAGACATGAAGGCTAGTGTGAATGAATATCAAAATTTTAATCTGTATAAATATGGATCTAAATGTAAACCATACCTTAGATGATGCCTTCCACTCATATATCAAATTTGTCACGGCCCTTAGAGATTTCATTTTCAGAACTAAAAGACTGGGCAGTTTCTTCAAGGAGGCTTTGGAATCTTATACATGAAACAGACATATCATTGGCAGCTTTCAACCTAACAATATTAGTACTTCTGATCTGAATAGGATAACTGCAGTAAACTACTGAACTGAGAAAATCAAATAATACAAAACTTCAGTTGAATTAAAGCCAGTTGCATTTAGGAATTGAGAGAGAAATTGAATTAATGGCAACATGCATTGTGTGCAGCATCAGTAGGAGAGGGTATGGAATTGCAAAAGACAAAACAGCAGGATCTTTCTGTGACGGGAGATGGAAATGTGTAACAATTAGCATTAAATGTTCATTTTATTTTCATCCAGATATAAACCAAGGAAATCCACTTATCTTGCAGTATCGCTGCTCTCCTCTTGGTAAATTCGACCATTATGACCAGCGTTTTAGAAAGGTGGCTGTAGAAACAGTGACTTCCATGGGATGCCATTGATAACAACATTCACATGGCAGCAGGTGGAGTCAAACTTGGAACTGCTGGATACACAGCCAGATGCCATGTATGTGTGCATTCAGAAATGAAGGAAGACCATTAGAAATCATAATAAATAAATATGAATTATTAAACAATGTTTTTTCTTTTTCCTGGAGAAAAATAATAAAACGGACATTTATACCTGCAGAGAGAAAAAGTTACCTTTTCCCCCCAGTTGAACTCAAGGGCTTCTTAGACTAGACACCACTTGATGCAATGTGGAGTTTTTTCAGAGTTGCTTACTGTAATCAGGCCACCCTCTCACAAGTTCAAGAGTGCTCCCTGTGCTAGTGGTTGGCCAGGAACAGGTGCCAAAAGCTGCCAGTGTGGATTTCTGGCTGAGAGATCTCATCTGGTTCCTCAATCCAACTTTGTAAATTGGCAGAACAATAAGGTTGCCACCTGGCTAGTTAAAAAAAAAAAAAAAAAAAAAAGGATAACAAAGACAAAATTGATCCTCGCTTCTTTCTGTGATGACTTGCATGTGTGCTGGCACACACTGCCTGAGGTTTTTGAGGAGTACTGCTGAACAGGAGTGTGGTGAGCCTCGTGCTTTGCTGGGCTGCTGCAGAACATCCCTGCACTGCTGGCCTTTGTGGAGAACCTCTGCTCCCCTTATGCTGTTGTTGCCCACAGACACTGACACTGACTCTCTTTCAGAAGATTTAGAATGCTTTAATGTGAATGGTTCCATAATATCAGAAGGCTTGTTACAGAAGGCTTAGGATTATTTCAGAAGGCTTACAGCTATACAAGTGGAACACCTCTTATAATACTAAATTGATTGGCTGGTAACCAAGACCAGCTCCCTCTTACCATTGGTTAAGAGAGAGAAAACTCCATGTTTGTGGGAGCAGAACAGAAAAACACCCCCTGTGGCCTTCAGAAGGACACAGCTCAGAGAAATGTTTATAGACTCTCTCTTTGAGAAAGTGAAGTTTCCCTTGGGAAGAAAAAAACCTTAGCAAGCTTGCAGCTAGGAAATCCAGAAACCCAGTGGGAAAATCAGAAATTATTGACACCACACTTCCCCCTGCACCCCACAAACTCATTCCCCTGAGTGCTCCCACTGCAGCAGCTGGAAATGGCCTGGCTGCACAGGGGCTGAGGAGCAGGGCACGGATGGCTGAAATGTTGCCTCAAAGCAGCTCCACAGCTTTGCAGTGCTCTGGGAATGCTCTTCAGACACCTCAGGGGTGGGAGAAGGCCCGTGGGAAGCAGGAGAGGTGAAATGGCTTTGTTACCTTGCCCAAACAATAAACAAACACAAAAAATATTAAGAATTTACAGGACCACAAAAAAGTGCTTGATAATTCATATTACGCGTAGTACCTACCTCAGGAGTCTCTTCTAAATGTCATAAAAAAATCTTTCCCATCAAAGAACAGGAATGTACATTGAAAGCATTTTTTAAAAAATACAGTTTTAGGAGCCAAGTGGGAGTCTTGTGCTGAGCATATTTCAAGAATCAATGACACAGTTTAAGAGCAGGCAAAAAGATGTCCTTAACCCTATGTTAAACTAGAGAAAACATGAGTGTGCCTTGTAAGTGAAAGAGATTTTTCTTACTGTTTTTAGAGATTTTTTTAATGATTTTGAGTTTTAAAAGTTTATTCAAATGTCTGAAAGGCCTTCAATTTCTCAAAATACAATTAACTGCAGAGCAGAGTATTAAATAAGAAGGATACTTAACAACAAAGTACAAGGAGAATGCAAAACCTGAAACAGCAGAGAAGCACCAGGTGAAAAAAACCATCCAGAGTAACTACTGATCTTTCCACTTACCTTTGAAAGCTTATGAACAATTATTAAAATGACAAGAATAAGCCTGATGTTGTATTTATAAAACCCTCAAAACCTTTTCAGATGCTCTAAAAAAAGAATGTTTAAAGCATTTCTAAAGACCTGGAAATGTTTTTAGATAATCACCCATTTTGGCTAGCAACAGCTCTTTCTGCTTTGTAAAAATCTCAGTGCAAGACAGAGCTGCAGGGTCTGCCATGGGGTTAACTAATTCAGAGAGATGGAGCACTTCTCCTATGAGGAAAGATTGAGAGAATTGGGGCTTTTTTTCAGTCTGAAAAAAGGATTTGAGGCTTTGAGGTGACCTAATTGTGGCCTTCTGGTACCTGAAGGGAGCATGCAGTATCAGGACAAGGGGGAACGGCTTCAAACTGAAACAGAGTGGGTTTAGCTTAGATGTTAGGAAGAAATTCTTTACTGTGAGGATGGTGAGATACTAGAACAGGTTCCCCAAGGGACATTTTGGATGCCTCATCCTTGGAATTGTTCGAGGCCAGGCTGGACTGGGCTCTCAGCCTAGTGAAAGGTGTCCCTGCCCATAACAGGAAGGTTGAAACTAGAAGATCTTCAAGATCCCTTCCAACCCCATCTGCTCCTGATAATTCTATTATTACCTGAAGATACAGACTACTGGAAGATGTTTGTCTAGCTTCCTTCTATGAATTTCCGATATCAGAGATTCCAAAATGCCCCAGGCATAGGTTCCCTGGAATCTACTCTAGTATCTTACTATGTCTTATCAGGGGGGTGTTTCTGTAACTTCTAGCTCAGCTATTGTTGCAGTTCAAATTCATTGTACTTGTTGCTTTCAGACAGCAGATTCTCTTCTGCATTATAAATAAGCACTACCCTCTCTGAAAGCTTCTTTAAATAGCTGCAGACTGTTATGTTATAGACCAAGCAAATAGCATTATTTTTGTTGTTACTTTTTCTTATGGATTTTTCAGAGTTTCAATTTTTTTTTGTTTATTTTTTAGATTCTTTTAAGAGTCCACTCTATATTATCCAAAAGGAAAATGAGAACAGTTAAAACATTTCTTTACCTGTCAAATTTTCAATACTATTATTCTTAATCTAATGTCAGATTTTGCTTTGAGATTTAAAATGACAAACATATTTTTAAAGCATTTAAAGGGTTTATGTGCACTCAAAATAACATATTTAATCAAGATAGGGCAAATTTCTTTCTGCCCCAGGGGTGGGTATGCAATACTGTAAGACTAGCGAGTTCATAACCTTTATAAATTTTTGGCAGCTTACTACGAGATTAATTATTTGAACAATTTCAGTTGAAACATTCCATAGGAAATGAAGCCAGGTTAATAAAGAACAAACTACATTTCAAACAGCACAGTTAGATAACCCTGTATGCAACTTTTCAAAACATAGATGGCAAGTATAGATCCTAGAAGAAAATAGTAATTGCTAGTTCCTTGACTTCTCCCTATCCTACCTTTTCCCTAACTTTTCAGCATGTGAGTTTCACCTTCCAAAACATGCTATTAAACAGATCCATATAAATATCAGAGTACAATTCAGCGTAATTCACACTGGATCAGATTTTGCAATGTGCTCTGGAAAGACAGATCGTCTGTCTGGAAAGAGATCTTTTTATTTAAGCAGATCACAAGAAATATTTGGCCTGACCTTGGCCATAAAACAAAAGCACTTCATGCTGTCCTGAGTTAATCAAAGTTCAGCGAGAACCAGAACTGCCACAAAAATCTGCAGGCTGCCATTCCAGGGTTAGAAAAATAATGCTCCTTTTTGGGATGAGTCATTTGACTTGAGCTGCAGAAATTATATGTTTTCTTATCTTTCAGGAGAACATTCCCCTCATGTTTTCCATCTTGATTCATGGTTCACTCATGATCGTTTGATGATCCTGAAAGAACTATGACCTTCTTTTTGAAAGCATGCAGGCAGTCCTGGAAGTGTTCTCGGGCACATGGCAGGAATACCAACTAGGTTACAAATGTAAACAGGAAATTCTGTAAGGCTGGATTTTGTCACAGGAGTCAAGGGCCAGCTTTGTCACTGACTTGCATAATTGATCCCTAAGTGAACTCAAGAGAGGCAGAATGGGTGAAAAGGAAACATTTCTTCATTTCAGTACATAGTTCAGTGCTGGTTTTCGAAGTAAGACTCTCCTGTCCCTAATAAATTGTACATGGTAGTATATCTGTTTTCAAATCATTACTTTGGTGGAAGAAGATTATCATTAAAAACTTGGCTTGTGGAATAGCACAGTGAATTTTTTTACCAAGTTTCTTTATAAATAATGAACCATATACATTTGTAATAGGCACTTGTTGGAAAAAAGAAAACTACTTTTTAGCAAAGTGTATATCCATAGAGGTAGTCTGATTTGTGTAGGGACTACAAAATGAGAAGAAAATGTCATTGAAACTCTGAGACTGAACATAGATGGTAAATTCTCAACATAAATTATTATGGAAACTTATCTCAGTTTTTCAGTTACTCATGATTTTCATCTGTATTTGGCAAAATTGAGGCTTGTCTGGAGGAAACTGTGATAAGTGGCACGTTACTTCATTCTACTACTAGTACTACCATCACTGTAATAATTCATATTTCAAATCAGTTAAGAACATCTGACTGCAAAAATATTAGCAGAACCAGAAATATTTCTTTGTATCATCATCAGAACCTGGGATACAGCACAGATGTTCTCAGCATACCTCAGTATGTATTTTAAACTTCATAATGTTTTCATTAATCAAACTATTAAGCAGGTATAAGAACTTTGAAAAAGAGTACCATTCTCTAACAAACCAAAACTCCTCATTTCTTGCCATTTCTTGGTAAGATGAGCCACGGGGACAAACTGACTTTTTGAAATTGTCCCTCATTTTGATGGGGGTGAGAAGTACAGAGTGAGGTCCCTGCCCTGTGTGGTGATGGGCAGGGGACCAAGGTGCTCCTGGTGCAGGATTAATGCTCATCCTGTTGGCAGCCCCAGAGCACACGGGGGTGTGACTGCAGCCCTTGCACATCAGTCCTGCACTTGCTGTGCCTGTGGGAGGGCAGTGCTGACGGACCTTGGGAAAGGGAGGGCTTTTGTGCATAAGAGCTCTGAAAATGACCATTTGCTCCTTATTCGAGGGCATTTTAACCTCAAATACAGTATTTTAGCACACCAAGGAGCGATGCAAAGATTTGGGAGGGCTTTTAGTGTGTGGTTGTGTACTTACATATGAAGAGAGAACCTATGATGTGTTCAACTGTGATCAAAAATAATGTGGTACATTTTTCCAGTCTACTCTGGATAAATTCAGTACTCCTATTCATGTTAATGAAAGTCATGCAATATGAGCACAAGCCAACACTGAAATTACCCAGAGTGGCATTTAAATTAATAGAGAAAAATATGTTCGCTCCCTGTAATACTGGATTCTTTTTCCCCCTTTCTTTTTAATTTCTATTAATACAAATTATTTGAACATTAGTATATTGGCCTTAATTAGCTTTCATTTTTCCCCTTTTGATTTAAATATTGCCAAGCTCCATTAAACTGGCTGTGTGAATGCCAGAAAATGGTCTACTACTGAATTCCAAGTGTGTGTGTCTTTGTCACAGTGTAAATTGAAAGGTCACAACAGGTCATCTAATTGCTTGGTACATATTCTATTAATTGCACTTTTAATGTGTAAAGCACACTGAAATTATCAGATAAAGGATGCTGCATTCTGGTAAAATATCAGGCGTGCCTGAATCATAGTCACACAACATAAGAAAATTATTCTAATTTCTACTCCAAAAATTTTGGTGTGGGTCCATTTCCGTTTTATTTTAATTGGCAGTGACCTGCTCACCTCCATTGCTTCTGCTGTCAGGTCCTTTGCTTCTCAGAGAAGGGATACTTGGAATATCCAAGAGCAGCAAGCTGCCCTCTCCTTTGATTTGTTTGATATGCTCTGTTCAGGCAAGAATGTAGGAATTCTGTGGTACTTCTCAGTATTTGTCTCTCTTAATTCCTTCAGAAGGTGTGTTTATACTGTATCATTTCTCTAAAGAAACACTGTCAAGATGAAAAATTGAAGGCCTAGGAGTTAGGAAAAAAAATTAAGATGGTGAGACTCTGCTTTAGCTTTATCTAGTATCTGCAAAAATTGATGAATAACAGCTGCAGAATTGGTATTTGCCTAATCCTGCTAAGTGTTGGCTCCTCTGAGTGATAAAATGCACCCTAAATTCCCGGTGTGTAAGAAAAAATATTTTTATGCTTTTTAATTAATCAAAAAAACTTACTATCTCAAGCCAAAGTCTCATCACTCAATCTCCACTTTCCACAATCATTATTACTTCCTGATGCATATGTGGAGCTTGTGCATCACTGCTTCCAACAATATGTCATCTTCCAACCAGATATCATAAACCAAAGACCAGTGAGACAAAATTTGTTTTAAAGCAACTCACTCAGCATCAGATTGGAACTTTGCTCACTTTTTAGGCTATATTTAGTACTCTACCATAAATAGTTTTGAGAAGGTGAATGGTTTGTTCCCTATTTCAGTTTATGAAATGATGAAGTTTAAGCTTTAGAGACAAAGCAGGAAAAAATTTAGCCTCTTACTTATGGAGGTTATGAAATGACAGCTTTCAAATTGCTTAGCATTTGTAGGAATTGTTATGGTGGAAAAGCTGAGCAATCATTTTGGCTCCAGTAATACTTATGTACAGTTAGGAAAGCAAGATGGCAGGATAAACATTAAAAAGAAATATTAATTGCAATAATATTCTTTTGAAGAATTCCATCTTTTCTTCAGAAACCTTGGAACAGTTTCAAAGATCAAAATTGCTTTTATTTTGCTACAAGAAGTTATATGTTGTCTAAATTAAACTGCCTTTTCCCTAAAAATTAATTTTTAATGCAGAAATTTTCAAAACTGAGTTATTCACCTCAGCAGCCAAAAAAAAGACAATAGTTCAATTGCTCCGTTACTGATGATGTAGAAGATAAGTGTTAAATTCCAAAACTAACACATATAACAAATAACAAAATAATAAAAAATAACAAATAACACTTTGTTATTTTTTGCATATAACTGAATGTGAAAAAAATTGGAAAATATTAGAAATAAAGTGGCAGCCTTGACTGTAACATAATGGCCAGATTTTGTAAAGGGACTTCCATATATGACTAAAAATACAATGCAAGTGAAATTTAGACATGAAATTAAAAGAAAAAAAAAAAAGACACAAATGATCCTTTCCACAGGAATTTTCATTCAATTCCAGATTCACTTTAGCTGGAACACATATGCAGGTACCAGAAAGGTCACAGATGTGCAGCAGTTAAGTAACTGCATGCTGCTCTTCAAAATATTCCCAGGAAGTGCATTTCCAAACCTCCTGTGAACCTGTTCTTGAAACAGAATGTCATCATCTTGTGCATAAATATTTGTGCTGGGAAGACTTTTCCGTAACGAAAGCTTGGGACATAATTGTGCAATAAAAAAGAGATATGTTACTTTTATGGATGAGGAGTGTTCCCAAAGTGTTGACAACCAACCCAAACAAAAAAAACAAAAAGGTTTTCAGAGTAGAGATGGATGTACTAATAATTTTAGCTGTGTCACAATGTTACTTGCCAAAGTAACAAATTTTATATATTCCTGTGGTAGAACAAATTTTGGTTCTGTAGTATGTTTTCAGAATTGCTGTCCAATATTTAAGCTGGTGCAATTCAATATAGATTATTGAGGAGAATACTGTGTGTACTTTTTTATAAACTATCAGTCTGCACTGTGAAGTTATTTCTATTTTGTCTTATTTGAGAAGAGACTGCCCCAAGAGACGGGTCCTGAAAGGCCTGACAATATCACTTTTGAAACTATTTACATTCCTGACACTGCATAATAAAATTTTTATTCTGTTCTTTTGTGACTTTTTTATTGCTTGCTTTTGAAACATCATGTTTTATTATCTTTCAGTCCTGTTATCAATCTTGAGCAATAAGATGACTGTAATGACCTGTTTTAATAAGCCTATTACAGATTTCTATGTTGATTTGACATACCTAAGTGTAGTAAAATGGTTTATGAGGAATAAACAGCTGAGTAATATCACATTCATATCCTTGGAGATGAAGTGATTGTAGATGAGAAATAAATAATTGAGGAAGACACAGCCTGGTTATTTCAGTTTCTGAACTCCTGTGGAACAATGTGACTGTGTCACGGATGGAGTCACGCGCTTCAGTCACAACAAAGAAGACACAGTACACTTTATTGACAGAAAGGAGGGGGTTAACCAAGTTCAGAGGTAAATCTGATAGTGGTCTGAGAAGATTTAGTGGCAAGGTATGCTTGGTTACTTACTACATGGAGTACAGGGTCAGACAAAACTGCCTGAGAGACCCTCCTCTTGAGGTGTGAGGCTCAGAAAGGACAGCCTTGTTTTCCAAACTCTCTCTGGGAGGGGAGTCTGGGTGCGGATAGATCCACTCTTGGTCCCAGACATGGTCAGTGGTTTGTGTTTAAAGGATTATATATGCACAATCAATACTTTATATCACTTAGGTAAGATTTCAAAGCTTAGCATGCTATTAATCACTTGCAGAGAATCTGTTGTGGCAAAACATCTCTCAGCCTCAAGGACTAACCTTGGGAGGCATTCCTGCTGGAGGGGAGATCCTGGCATGCAGCCTGCTGCTGTGCAGTACAGCTCAGCAGGCCCGGGGCTGTCCGCTATTTACAGAGTAAGATAATTGACTTTAACTCATATTTGCACAGCAGCAAGATGTCTGGTCACCATTCCAGACAGCCCTTGCCTGCTCTGTTGCCATCCATCCCCCAAAAGTCCAGAGTGAGCTGGATGCAGCCACCACAACCCACTGGGAGTTATGGCTTAAGTGAAGTGACACCCACAGTGTTTTAGATGCTCTAAGGCTCCCTGCTTGAGCTCTAGGAACTCTGTGGCTTGGTCAAAGAACCACAGGGTGGGTCAGGTTGGGAGGGACCACAGTGGCTCATCTGGTCCCACCTCCCTGCTTAAGCAGGGCCATCCCAGAGCACATGGCACAGGATTGGGTCCAGACAGTTCTGGAATACCCCCAGTGAGGGAGACCCCACACCCCCTCTGGGCAATCTATTTCACTGTGCAGTCACTGCACAGTAAAATTGTTCTTCAAATTTGGGTGGAATTTGTTCACCAGTTGCTCCACTTTGCCTCTTGCCCTGTTGCTGGGCACCACTGGGAAGAGCCTGGCTGCCCCACACAACCTTTCTGTGTACACATGAATTGATATGGATGCAGATATGGCATTGGAGAGATTTCTTTTTGAAAGTGTCTGAGTTCTAAAGGGCCATGGGCTTCCAAGCAGGCTCAGGCATCTGTTTTTTGCCTCAGAAGAATATGGGCTTGACTGGTGTGAGAGTATACCTGATGTATTCAGAGGCACGCATACCTATAGCGTCACTTCTTCTTAGTGATTTCATGAATAAATGTATAGGAAAGGCAGGGATCTCTTTTTATATCCATTTATAGCCTCATGTGTTTTCACACTGTGTGTATACAGAGCTTTGCCACAAAGGCCTGGGAAAGCTGATCCTCCATGCTGAGTCGTGCCTCAGACAGGCACAGCAGGTGTACTTGGAAGCCCAGCACCAAGGCTGGCTCTGCTGTGGTGACATTCATCTGCTCAGTAACACAAACCCAGGCTTATGGGCAAACGTGACCCCAATGCCACGGGTCAAACAGCATTTTGGGATGTGTCTGAGCCAGCATTTAGGAACCTGTCTTTACCTTTGGGTTCCATAATGATGTGTGAACAGCTGGCAGCACGAACCAATACTGGCTGTTTTATCTCTTTACTCGCTCAACTTCCCCACCACTGAACTGTTTGGACATTGATGCTTTTCTGAGGAATCCAAACTAAACTGAGGGTGACAAAAATAACCTGTTACTCCCCATTTGAACACTTGGAATTTGGGCTTGGGTTTTTACAGAAACAGTTGACAATCAGAAAGGAGAAATATTGTAAGGTGAACAATGCCTAATGAAAACTGTAGTGAGAAGCTTGACTGTTTCTGGGATGGTGTTATACAAATATTTATTGGACACCCTTAAATTATCAGAAATCCTTTTTTTTTTCCTTTGCAGAATTAAAGACATCAAGCTCCCTACATCTACAGTCATGCAATTTAAAGTGAATGTTTTCTGTCTCTTCAAATTGTACCAAAATTAATAGGTAAGTTTAAAATTTGATTTTTATTATGCACAATAATTTATATAGAAATTAATTATATAAAGTATATTGGCAAAAGTATTCTGTCTGTCACATGGCACTCAACTTTATTTAGTATCCTGAACAGAATAGGGTAGCTCTCTTAGCCCTGCATTCCAGCCAGCCCAAAATTGTAAAATCCTATTAATAATCCACACTATGTGATGATATAGTCATGAAGCTTTCATTTTTTGAAAGCAAAATACTTTAGCTATGAAATATATTTAATATTTGGCAGTTTCACTACTCCTGTGAGGAGACCATATTGGAGCTCTTGAATTTAAATGATTAAATTCTTAAATAAAACAGTTCATTTTCATTCACTTACAAAGAAGAAAATGACCATGTTTGGAGCATGGGGGGAAAAATCCTAATTAGAACAAAGATATTATAAAAAATGAACCTCAAGGCCCATGAAGTTTCAAATAATCAAGCCCTGTAATCAACCAGGAAACAGACCTTTCAGTCCTTTTAAAATGTATCAAATCCATTTCAGTAAACAAGAAACTTGGGATGTGGAGGAGTCGCATCCCAACACACAGGGGACCCGTGTCTCTTCCTTAGGGAGAGGGAAATCATTCAAAGTGTTTATTTTAGCAGTTTGATGTACAGTAGCTGGTACATTTTAAACTCACAGTGCTGATTGAAGGGGAACGAATTTAAGAGTGTACTTGGTTCACTAAGGTGTTTTGGGATAAAGTGATGACTGCAAGAGACTTGGAAATTTGAGCACACGCTCACCTCTGTTACTCATTTCTTCCTTTGTTCCGCTAGAAAAGATTTGTGCAGGCTCTGAAAGACCTTCTGCTGCAAAAACAACCTGAATTTTAGCTCAAACCAAAGGGATAATAAAATATTTGAAATGTAAATAATAGTTCCTTTACTAAAAAGTTCTCATCTATTTTCAAAGTATAATTTTCCATTTTATTTTTGACCTTTCTGCATGTATTTCAGATATCTTTTTGCATCCTGTATTTTTCTTCAGAAACACTGAGGAAAACAAAATTATCATGAACCTTTCAGAGACAGAAAAATTAGGTTTAATAATCATATACCGTGCATTTCCTTTTCATAAGCTACCATCAGAAATATTTATGCATTATGTACTTGTTCCAAGAAATTGCAGTACAGTGTGTATTCCAGAGATAACATGTAGAGGAATCTACCTCATATGTTTTAGTTTATTTTGTATGTTGGTATATATTATAATAATAGACAGAACTTGGGTATTATTATTTTTTTTTAATTTATATTTTCCCATATATGGAAATACATATATGTCTTAACTGGAACAAGCCAAACACTTTGACTACTGTATTGGCATTTATGCTTGAGAAAGTTCAGGCCTGGAAGCTCTTGCAAAGCAAGTTAAAAGGCCAATCCCAGCCTCTGACCCAAAAGGGAACATTTAAGTTCAGGCTCAATCAGTTGAAAATGCAGGGCAAAGTATGCCTTTAGATGACAGAGTTTGATTTACAAGATACACAGATATTTTACATTAGGCTGAGCTAATTCAGGTTTGTGTTTTGACTATGTACATAGAATATCTATAATTTATTTATGACTTATTAAGGAGATTGTTTCCAGCATGTGAGAAATCCTAATTAAGACCACTGTTTTTAAAAAGTAGCTCACAATTTCTTTTATATCCTGTCATCAAAGGCACAAAGGAGAAAGCTTTTGTTCTTGTTTTTGTTAGGTTTGGTTTGCTTTTCTCCTTGCCGTCTGTTAAATGTCAAGAGGCCATACACCAGCTATTGCACAGTCAGGTCGTTGAAGTCCCCAAAGAATTTCAGAATTCTCCTGAAGAGTTTATTCCTTGAAATACTTATTTCCCCCATGAAATCAGGATTCCTGAGGGACCTGTGATGCCAGACCATCTGCAAGGGCTGTTGTCTTATTCTGAGCATGGGGGGCACAGCATTAAATAATGTTTGGGAGTTTTATGTATGCCCCATGGTCTCATGAAGAAAAATGGCATGAAGATAAACGGCATGAAGATAAAGCCTTCCAAACTCATTCCCATCTTCTGGCATACCATGTCCTGGCTGCTGCCTCTAAGCAGGGATGGAGGTGAAGGAACAGGTGGCCATAGACAACTGGGACGCACTGTGTACAGCTCAGGATCAGTATTTGTAGGTAATAGACTGTAAAATTGGTAATAGACAATTAGGTAGAAGATACAGAAAGTCATAGTTGTCCATAAATTGTAGAGAGTGTCTCAAAGACAGCACAGCTCACTGCTGCAGGGTTACTTGGACCTGTTAAATCAAAATAATTATTCCCACAACACCCACCCTTGGGCAGAAAGGGATAGCAGGAGTACAGTAAATATGCTGTGAAATATATATGTCTTTGCCATTTTTCCGTCAATATCATCAATTACACTTTGATTTATTCTGAGACCAGAATGGGCAGCCAGGACTGAGTGACACCAAAGCAGGATTTGTATGCAGCTTTCCCTGTGTCTTGGTCCTTTCAGATATTTTAAATTTACAAGACAATACACCCCATGATTTCAACTTTATTTCCTTAGCTTATTAAGGAATGTAATAAACACAACAAACTGAGGCTCCATCACATTTTACCCAGACTCATCTATCATGTTAGTCAACTTTATTCACCATTCAAGTGAAGATTTCTTATGTTTCATTGCTTGATATAACTCTTGATATCATATATCTGTGAGAAAAAAGAAAAGACTTGGTTACCTAGCTAACAGAGAAAGTGCTGACCCTGGAAGTCCTCTTCCATCACGGTGCAGGCATCCCCTGTATCACACCAGGAAGCAGGAAAACCTCAGCACTCCAGCTGCAGCTGAATCCACTTCAAAAGCTTTTTGGCTAAGATCATAGAGCCAAAGGATGGTTTGGGTTGAAAGAGACCTTTACAGCACAACCCTCTGTAATGAGCAGGGACATCTTCAGACAGATGGTTTACTCTCTCAGGCTTGGAGGCTCAGTCCATCCGACTTCTGTAAGGTAGTGGGTTCTGGAGACACTGCCAGACAAAACACAGTGGCTGCTGGAGACAGCAATTTGCAGGCCACTGTGGCTGAATAGTGGCCTTTCAGCTTTTTCTGACCACCTTTCTGCCTACCTGGTGCTCTCACTTTGACCTAATGCTGCTGCTCTCAGCATAACATGAAGTCTGGCACGTGACGGCTTAGCCAAAATCTAAGCTGGAGATGAGTAAACAGCCACATCCTGGATCATTTTGTGCATCACACACACGTGCCTCAGCACCTCTGGCAGTGCCAGCAGAGCCTGGTCCTGGAGTGTGCATGCCATTCAGAGCTGCCAACCTACTTCCCTGTGGCTTAGTCTGTCAGCATCGGTTGGTGTGGAAATGTAATAGGATAATTGAGGCCAATCAGTTTGTGCATTGTGTGACAGAAAAAGGGATGCAGTAGCCTTAAGCTTGCTTTCTTTAATATTTTTGAACATTTCTGTCTTAGACTCCTAAGAATAATATATATACAAACTGTGTTTACTTATAACTCATGACCTCATCATAAAGTTGCCTTTCTCAGGGACAGGAGTATTAATGAAGGTAAATACACAGTCCTACTCTCCCTTTCACATTACACAGAATCAGCAGGATTCGAACACTACAGATACCAGGACAATGCCCAAGCAACCAGGGTGGAAGCCTCTGTTCTTTCAGATAAATTAGTAAAAGTAATGGGGTGGATCCATCTTATTATAGGAAACTGTATTAAGGCAGATTAATGCTGTTAGGCTGAATAACACCATAAAGCTGAGAGATGTCCCCAGGTTCAGGCTAATGGACGACCAGCCCCATGCAGGATGTGTCTTTCAGCAGTGAAATGAAGCTACTGGTGAGACCAAAAGGCATCCTAGGAAGACTGAAGTGTCTCCTGCACCTGAAAGCATGTTTATTTTTCCAATGGAGGCTTTTTTGAGTATCCTTTATCTCAAAAACATGAAAATAAAATGAACTGCATTTACTGGTACAATTGTCTGGGATTTAAAGGCCTGAAAAACTTCTTGTTAGTTATTGAGAGTGAAAACAAAAGAATTCTGAGTCAAAGCTCACTCCTTTCATAGTCTTTTATTTCTTCAGCATATATTTGATTTCTGCATAGATTTGGTATTATCTAAACTGTTTTGCTTGAACACTGTCATGTCATTCTGCATACAGGTCCTGCCACAGGAATACTCACTGTTGACTGTTTTCCTCTAAGGCTTTAAGGTGTGTTTTTAGAAGTGCCTCTAGGGCTTTTTGTTTCTTAAACCTCAAAAGAAATCTTGCATGTGCATCCTTTCTTTCTTCCTCTTTACATTCATCAAAAATGAACAAAGGATGATGTGGACAGTGAGTTACAGTCATGCATAAACCATACCTCTGTCTCAGGCTATTGCTGTGAAAGCCGTGTTGAAGGCAGTACTTACTGAAAGCCCCTTTTATATATCAGTGCTGTGGAAGTCACCAGGGGTACAACAAAGTACCAGCGATTTTTTGTTGTTCTGGCTGTTCAGGTGCCACGGCTTCGCATGCACATGCAGTAGGCTGGCTCCAAAAGGATGATCACACAGGTGTATCCCTAACGGATCACAGTGCTGCAGGTCCCTCCATAAGGGTTTGGAAGGTCTTTCTGCAGTGGCAAACAATCTCTACTAACTTCCTGGGCTTCTAGAAATACTAATCAGCAGTTCTAGTCTGTAGCACATTTATTACACCCTGACATGCTGAAGACAGCCTGTTACAAATAGAACTGCCTCGTGAAAAATGCTGTTCCAGTGTTTTATAATAAAGTGCACCAATTAGATGCATTCATTAGGACAAACTGCTTGTCTTTTCTTATATTAGATCTTTTAAAAGGCACAATGCATCTCATAGCTCATTCTGCTCTGTATTATTATTAATTGAACAGAGCACATTACAGAGTTTTAATCCAATAACTGTAAATACATAATGAATAATATTTCC
This sequence comes from Leptocoma aspasia, assembly GCA_013399835.1. Lineage (NCBI taxonomy): Eukaryota > Metazoa > Chordata > Aves > Passeriformes > Nectariniidae > Leptocoma > Leptocoma aspasia. Next base: position 284,377 of record VXAX01004092.1, on the reverse strand, counting down.
TTGGAGGCTGCCAGGGTTGCAGCAGCCTCCTTTGCAGCTTTGCATACTCAGAGTAAGATATATTATTTCAAAGTCCCCTCTTCCCTGGCTGTAGGTTCCCCACAGGTATTGCAGGGACACCACCAGAGCAAGGAATAGTGCATGTGCGGTAGAAGACAAATGTGTCATTTGTTAAAAGGCAAATTAGTAGCCAAGTCGAAACTGCAGGCTTTCAAGTTTTTCTTGTTGGAAAGGGTCGCATGCTCCAGTTCTTCATGTTGTCTTGCAGGTCCTTGGATGCCAAACAGAAAACAATTTTTTAATTTTACCAGCATGAGGGTTTCCTAACTGCAGCATATTATTTATAAAGGGGAAACGGCAAACACTAAATGAAGACAAAAGGAAACATTCTGTTCCTCTCTAGAGGAGCGCAGCATTATTACACAAGGTTGTGATTGGGCGTAGTAAGATGAATTGAGCAGCTGTTGCTCCTGACAAGAACATTACTTCTTAGATTGCTAGTAATACATGAGGTAGCTGGCACTCCCTGGTTATACTTAAGTAACAGATATGATCTCAGCAAGAGTAGCCTGAACTCGGTGATAACGACACAGGATTTTATATAAAAGGAGACTCTAGGCACGAAGTGATTTTTTTTTTTTTACACTGTGCTTACTAGTATTTTTTCACATGGCATAAGTTTTTGCAGTTATTTATGCCTGGACAGTACTCAAGGTGTGTATCAGGGGTAATTAGCTTGAAGAGAAGTAGTGCATTAGTACAGTCTTACTATCCACTAATGAAGCCACATAACTTCCAATTCTGAGCTATTTTATGGTCAATTGCATGAAAAATGGTCAGAGAGGGAGATGAGGTCTCTTTGTAGGTATCCTTGTAGCCATATCTGTTAACCTGATGAAAGTTTCAGCAACATGAATTATTTTCAGAAATTCAGATTTTTGCCCTTAATTAATGAGATCTGTTTTTCAGGATCTAGGCCTTTGGCACCTAAGGATAAATGGTACAATAATATCAGTTTCCCAAGACCTGATCCCATGACAACTGAAAACACTAGGAGAATATTAAAGAGGAGTTTTGCACCTATTGTCATTTTGGCCTGAAAATATCCTACAGCTGTGAAAATTCTAACAGTATCCAGCAGGATCAGGTCATAGTGAAGTAAAGAAGTAAAATATATACCAAAAATAAGAAAACGGAAAAATATCTGAGCATAGTAGCTATTGAAAAGCTCCAAACCAGAGAATTTTTTTTCACAACAGACAGTTAATCTTAAATTTGCCATCCACTGGTTTTCCTAATATCATGAAATCAATGATGTTGCTAAGCACTGATAGGACTCTGTGTCTATCTAGGATTATTAGCACTTTAATTCTTTAATTCTCATTACTTCATCACCTTTCTATTTAACTGCCTGATGATGAGTTTGCAGAAAGGCAGTAATACGTGTTACACACCTGGAGACAGGGATGGGGGAGCAACAGTGCCACACTTTTCATAAGTGAAATACTTCTCCAAAGTTTTGAAAGCACAAATCACAATGACGTGCACCTTTATCTGGCAGAGTAAGATCAAATATTTATCCCATTTGATTGAACTGGTTCTAACCTTTACCAATGCCAGTTGGGGAAATTCATCAGTTTCAAAACATTGTTGAGGGCATATTCCACAAAATTCTTTCTCGTGGTGTAAGTAGGGCCAGTTAGTCCACATGGTAATTTTTGAAAAGAAGCAACTTGATTCTTGAAGGGGAATCTTAGACATATAACTGTAATCCTAAAATCCAGTTCAACCACTGCCTAAGTCTGAAGACACCTGAACCCCTTATGTGTCTCCTTTTTAATCAGAAGAATCTCCAGGTATTGATGAATTGACTTTTAAACACATCTAATTAAAACTTCATAGGAGACCAAGTAGATTTACAGCACATGGCTACATCTTTTTAAAGATGCCTTATCCAAGGCTGAGCTTCACCACGAATGCAGTAATAGTAACTATTTTCATGTAAAGACATAAGGAAGAACCAGAACATCAAGTCTGCTGTATGTGCTTCTACATATTTGTGCAGGCATGGTCTTAAAATGGTGGTGACTTAAAAAAACCTCTTCAGGAGCCAGCTTCAACTCAGTCCTGGGCTTCGTCTAGAAAAATAGAAAAAAATAGAGCAGACCTCTTCCTTCAGGTTTGTTTTATAAGAACACTATACTATGTATCTTAAAGAGAGAAAACAAGTCCCTTCCTACCTCCAGTAGAGTTTTCCAGGGGCATCCTCTCTCAGTAACCTGGAATGGACACCTGAGTCTTAAGGAAACAGTAGGAAATGATGCAATGTTTTCCAAGAGCATTTCCTGTTGGAAGGTGCGCAGTAAAAATAGCAAAATAGCAGTCAGAATGACAGCAGGCTGTTTAAAACAATCTCCAAGCAATGTATCAAGAACCTTAACACATAGAGAGGTTTCGGTGTTTTGTTGTATCAGCAGATACAAAAAAAAACAAACAAAAAAAAAAAAACAAATGAAGCTTCTGACATTACAGACTTAGGTCTGGTCTTCAGGTCAAACTTAGGTATTCTACTAATGGAAGAAAGAAATGACTACTTATGCTTGGTAGCTTAATAACTCAAGCTGGAATGTAGAAAAATCAGCTTTCAGCATGTGCTTCTATTTTAGATGAACAAAATTAAATTAAATGCTGAAATGAAAAATGTCCAATCAGGAAAGAAAGGACTAAATTCTGATTGCCATATTTCATGTAACAATTTATCCTCTAAGCTTGAAGTAACACTGGATCCTCACATATCCAAAGTTGTCCCTTGGCACAATTACATGTCTGTGAAACTATTTATTGTTCTTTGTTTTTTTCACTAATACACAGTAAAAATACACTGTCAAAACATTTTAAAGGGAAGAAATAGCTTACAGTGAACCTGAAATCTGTTTTGAAACACAATATGGTTCTAGAGTCGTATAACATTAAAAATTATATGCTATACCTCAGTTGTTTTTAATATATATATCTTTAAATATATTCTAAAGTAATGTTGTAATACTGAAAGTCTTCAACAGACAGATTAATATATAAGAACTACCAAAAGAATCTGAACCTCTTAGATGGCCATGCATTTTTACCAAAAAAATCCAGAGGATTTCTTTTTTTAGTATGAAAGATTTCATAAATGCTTTCAAGTCCTTGAGTAAAAAGGGTTAATTAAAATCCAGGTGGCATTTATTTCACAGTGTGAGGGTGAACATTTGAATTTCAGACTCGGTGTAACACACTTTTCTCTCTCTGGCTTTCACAGTGAATTGAGCACTTAACTCCCTTCAGCAATTTTGGAAATCTCAATTTGTAGTAATTACGATGAGAAGCCATTACTTGATAGAAAGAAATAAATAAAGAATAGTTAGTTAAGTTCAAGATATGTATGTAGATTCCTTTTAAAATAATGAGCACACACAAACAAAATGAGAAATCTTGCCAGAATTCTATGACTCCCTTTTTCAATTTGCATATTAAATTGTACATCCACCAGTTTCTGTTAATTCAGCAAAATAAGAACTTCTTATGAAAGTAATTGTGTTATTAGTCTACCTTGGCAGTAATGATCCTAAGGTGAAGGTAGCAAGTAATTGTATTTCTAACTGTGTCTTCTTTTTAATAATTAGTTGTAAAGTTATGTGGTGCCTTCTCTGTTTGTGCGAACTTTTCTCTCATCTTCTGCACTACACTGAGCCATGTTTTTAATAAAAAGGCAGTTTTCTGCTAAAAAGGCAGATTTCTTGAGATCCTTGTGGTTAATACTTGTTCAACAAGCCTGTAGCTGATATTCTCAAACCTTTTCCAGCTGTAAACTGCTTTACTAATTTCCATTTTCATTAGACTTTTCCATGTTATTCTGCTTTATGCAATATAAATTTTGAAATAATGGACTTGTTTTTAAAAGCTTTAACCAATCACGATACCAAGGACACTGGAAAAGTAACAAACCTTGACTAAACAAGGAATAACTGGCCAGTTTCTCCCTCTACACCCTTCCTCTCACAAAAAGAATAGTTTAAAACATCTAAAAAATATTGGTACAATACTGGCTGCAGTATATCTTTATAGAAGTTGTATGTTGCTTTTGCTTTCAATTTTCTTTTGCCATTTACCTAGGTGAAATTGTATTTATATACACTTGATGTTATTAATATTAAAATATTCCCTCCTATCTCCTGACTGCCTAGAAAAGGAAAAAAAACAAAAAACAAGTCTATTGGCCATGTCTATTGATTAAAAACTAGTTTATTATAGGTGTAAATTAAAGGGAAAAGTTGTCTATTAAATCTGGTTACACAGAGCCTACTGGACCTTCTCAAAAAGCTGCCAGCTGTTGTTTATTGCAGATATTGACCAAATGCTAGGAAAAGCAGCCGTGTATCACAGACCTTTCATGTTCAAACAGAAATAAAGTGTTCCCTTTATACTTTCTTTTTTCATCAGCTAGAAAGAAGCTGAACTCACATGTAAATGTAAAACCCAGAGAAGGGAAAAAACCCAGCAGAATAAATTGTTGAGGCTGCTCCAGTGAATACAGTGAGACAGGGAAAATTAATTCCTTTTCATCCTTATGGCTTCTTTCTTACCACACATTTTTGCATTTTAAGAGTCACTCCACATTCAGAAAAAAAAAAAAAAAAAAAAAGCTTGCTGCTTTCATTTAAAATGTAAACTCATTGTTTTAAAACAAATTAAAACCAAAGGTGGAGAGATCGCTGTCAACACTGTAGGATAATTTGTGTCTTCCCACCTGTCATTACCAGTATTTATTTATTCCAGGTCATGTATGCATTACAGACTAATTTGCTTTGCTTACACAAGTGTCTCCATTTAGAACTATAGCAATTAGAGATTTTTTAGAAATGAAATTAAATTGCATAATTTATAACATTTCTACATTTAGGTCAAGAAATGCCATACTGCTAAGTTGCATTTTTTACCTAAGATGTGTTTTATTGACTACATACGAGGCTGACATAATTTCTTTTTACACAAAATACTGATTTAAATCCTGTTTTGCACTACAGAGCTGTCTTTCATGTTTTAAATTTTTACAAATACTGAGATCAGGGAATTATTCACATTTAATATCTTTGAATGGTGTTGAGGCTGGAGATATTTTCTGTGTACCTGAACAAGCTGTCCAACGCCAAACAGAAAGCAACATAATTAAGTTTTCTGTGCTTGTAGCTCTATTTTTTCTTTTTCCTGAAGAAACTGGAATGATACACTCTGTTTTTACTCTCCTGAGGAACATTAACCTTAAGGACTGCACTGAAAGTTGAGGGGAACAGTGAACAGGACAGATCAAAAGAGTGGTCAAAAAGGAAATGGAAGGTCACTTTTAAAACCCAAAAATGATACTAGAGATGGAACTCAAACAGATTACCTGTTCTTCAGTGAGCAGGAGGGTGGAGGGAGTGTTTTATCATCTAAGCAGTCCAAAATGAGCAGCAATGATAAGCAGTGCTGTGCATTACTGGGAGTACTTAGATGAGCTTGACTAGCCACAAGAATTATGTCATATGATCAGTCATTTTTGTTCTCCACAACACCCATAAATTAGGAATTTGCAAATGTTATCCTGGTGCTGCCAGAAATAGACTCACAGTGACCTCAATATGTCACCAGAAAGGGTTTCTGGAAATCCTTTTGTTTTCCATGGGGCATCTTAGTATATTGGAAATACAAGTGTTCTATTACTGCTTTAGCCACTCTTTGTTATTGTTACAAAATATTCATGTCACATTACTTTAAAAAGTAGTATTTATTCTGCACCAAATCGTTGAATGAAACAAACTTGCAGTTTTATAAATAGGGTATAGATCGAAAATTTGAGTTAGACAAGACCAAATTTTTTTTCTGTCACATAAAGTGGATGTTAATTGCATATATTCAGTCTGATCATTAAAAGACTGGAGAATCCTGCAGTCAGAATTATGAATTAGCATGGCTGAGTCCAAAGGATAAGTAATGTGTGTATTTATCTGTGTCTTGAAATGTACTTTTGGTTTTTGTCTTTGTGACCTGTGGTATGCCTCTAGGGAAATGTCACAAAAAGGGAGATTACCCCAATCTACTTCAGATTATGTACATTTTGCACATGCCACCATTTTAAACTCCACATAGATTGGTGTTGGGGGGAAAGGGTTAAAAGAAGAAGACTGGTGAGGAGGGGGTAGATTTCCTCAGGTGACCTTCCTGCTGGCAATACCAAGGTCTGAAAATATCTGTGTGGGAAACCGCACAGATTACACCTACTGCTCTTTATCCTCTGTCTGTTTTGAGAAGTAAAATCTCTGTGTAAAGGCAACTTCAGCATTTAGAGAGATTTGGAGGCACTCTCAGGGACACACCTGAGCTCAGCGTTTTGGGAGAGAGATGAAAGCTCAGAGGTCACAGAGCACGCAGAGGAAACCACAGATGGTGCTCCCACCCCTGTGTCTCCCCCTGGGTGTTCCTGTGGGATCCTCCAGGTAGCCAGGTCATGAAATGAATCTGCTCTTTGCATTTCAGCCGTGGTTTGTGGTTATCCTGGTCACCTCCCTGTGTCCATTCACAGGACTGGTTACATTTTGTCCAGTGAAATTCTGTCACACGAGTGATATAGGGGACAGACGAAGGTGACTCTACGATTTAGAAGGTATAAAAGGTATTTATTAATAGAAATCTACACTTCTTCTAGAGAGCCTATATAGTGAACCTAAGACCTGATTGGTCTTTTGGAAACTTCTCTTGCACTGTTGGTCAAGAAAGGGACAACTCCTTCTTTGAACATCTTTCACAACACCAGGTGCAGGGGATAAGATAATAATTGTTTTAATTCTTTCTCTGAGCTTTCCCAGGCCTAGCCTGGGAGAAGCTATGTCTCTCTGTTACCAGAGACTGTGAGAATGCTACAAAATTCTTATTTATTTTGCACTCAGAACCTCCAGCAAGTGCATCAGGATGGCTGTCATGGGTGTCTCTCCCTAAAAACCCCCAAACCTGCCAAGTAGCACAGTAGTGCTTCACTACTTCTATGCACGTACTAAACAAGAAATTACTCCTGATCATTTCCTTACTGATGTAAATCACAAATACCTCTCATGTCACTCTAGTTTATATTACATCTGAGATAAGTTTTCAGAGAGCAAATTTTGCATTGCTGGTTTGAGAAAAAATTAGCAATGTGTATTTGGGAGAAGCCAGTCTTGATATTGTATTTGAACTGAATTCAAAATGATAAAATTTATGTCATTCTTTGTGGGGGTTTTTGTTTTATTTTGCAGTCTGGTTGGTTGACAACATTGATAAATTTTGAAAGGAGACCTCTAATATTTGAAAATTATATGACCATACTGAAGATGATTCAAAACAAAGATGTGGTGTGTCAATAATCAACAGATAAATTGCAAAAGTATTAGAAGTTTTTGAATTTTCCTATTTAGATGAAACTAGCTAACACCAAACAGTTTACAGGTAATACAAACTGTATTTTTACAAGTATTGTTCTGATCTGTCAGCTTCGAAACCTCTCTTACTGTTGACTCCAAATTTCTTTGTTGCAATATTTATAAACCTGCTCTCATGTGTCTTTTAAGGAAATGTGAATTAGCCAAATAATGAAGCTAAAATTATAATCTGTTTGATAGCTGTTTGAATAAAAAATCAAAAACTTGCTGTTATCCAGCGTCACGCCGGAGACTGCCTTCTTTTACCTAAAGGTACTCATTTTATTACTTGTAAAGATAAAGACTAATTAAATGTTACACAGCCTTTCAGTAATTCAAAAGCTCCACTAATGAGAAGTACCATCCTGTTAAAAAAAAAAAATTCAGGCAGGCATTTCTGAAGAATGAAGAGAGCCTGTGGAAGCAAAGGGCACTGAGTGAAAAATGGCTTGCAGCAGATCAGTGTGACCACTCTCTGCCACTGGGACAGCACCCAGTAAGAGTATTTGGTGATGGTTTTAGAAATACCAATTCAAGCTCTACATCTCATAAAAGAATTCTCAGTGTTGAGGAAACTGTGAGATCTCTTCAGCTCCGCTGCTGGAAATTACATAGGATCACCATGGATAGGGGTCACAGAAAACCCATCTACTTCGAACTCTGCAAACAAATTTGCACAGAGAAACCTCTGTGTCCTTTGATACCTGCTGCTTTTGGCTGTGAGCAGCAGACATGTATCAGACCACTCTTCCTGACAGACTTTGGGTTCAGTGCTCATGACAAAACCAGGTGGCTATGGGGCAAAGTGGAAAGTAAAGATGCAAATCATTCTGAGTTTCTGATATTCCTGCCAGCATGAATATACTGTATATATATATGTATGTGTGTGTCTCTGTGTGTGTGTGCATATAAATATATATACACCAGAAGCTGCTTTCCATTTCCTTCTGTAGTCTCTACAGAAAGACAGAATTCAAGGCAAATCAGATTGTGTGTGGAGACACAGGCACAACTGTGCATGAGTTTGTGTATATCTGTATATATATATATATATATATGTATATATGCCTATGTGTGTAGATGGATCTCTGTGTGTATGTACTCTGCACTCACCTACACACATTTTATGCACCTGTATACATTTGCATGTTTTCCAGTCGTCTGACTGATTGTGAGGAAAAGAAGATTAACCTGTGACTTCCCTGTGCACTCCCATTGGGGTCATTTTCCCTTGGACTAGCTGAGTCCCTCTGGACTAGCCGAGTCCCTCTAGAAAAGTTCTGTGTTTGGAATAGTTTTGTCAGCATTGTCTGGAGCTTAATCCTCTCCTCCATTCAGATGCACAGGGGAGGGGGATCTAGAAATGGAGCTGCTCTAGCTGCCCTTGCTGGGAGGTTTTGGCTCCCTTTTTGGGAGGAGAAAGACAGCCCCCATCTGTCTGGCTCCCCAAAGATGGGGAAAAACACTGCTGGAAAGGGGTGAGTGGCTCATCTTTGAAGAAACAATTGATAAAGTCAGGGATTAGGTTGCCCCACCTTTGTGAAGCTAAAGGCACAAGTTTAACTGCAAACCGTAGGTTTATCCATATATTTTTGCTTGGTATTTCTTAGAATTAAGTGATTGCAATGCAGGGTCTTTTGTTTAATTATTGTATTGCGGTGAGTAACTACAGTCAAGGTTATTCAAGCTCAGTGCTGAGTTTCATTAAATCAAAGTGAATGAAGGGTTAATACCTCATCCGTGGAGTTTGAAATGACATTTGAGCATGAAAATCAAGTTTCATTTAAATGTGAACCTTTTCAAATTATATTTTCTGTGAACTGGTGCCAACTCGATTACAGAAACTGCTTTTGTACTGATCTAGTTAGTAAGCTGCCTGTTTGTTTTAATTCTAATACAAATGCTTAAACTTAGTGACATGCATATATTGCATATATTCATTGGCTTTAAGTATTGGAGATTCTGTCATTCTTAAATAGTCTGTTCTGGGAGATATTGTTAAGAAATTAAAAATGACCTTTACATAAGAATTCTTTAGAAGGGTTAAACACAGACAGAAAATGCCAAACTGAATTAATTTTTTAATAAGCAGAAGGATTTTACTGTTGGGTCCTACAAAGGACTAAACTCCATTTAGACTCTCCCTTTTATATCTCTAGAGTAATGGGAAATAGCTGAATTTGTAATGAGCATTAAAGCCAGCATAAAAACCCTGATATCTGTCCCCCTGCATAAGGATGAGTGATTCTGTGACTTGATTTCCAGTTTAATAAGTTGCACATTTCTCATGATGTTCATCACCATTGCCATGGGTTATGTTCAGAGAGAGGCTGGCAGTGGAGCAGCTTGCTGGCATCTTGATGTGATGAGAGGTCACCTGGCAATGCAGTGCCAGGTGGAATATCTGTGTGTTCCCCACGGAAAAAAGTGACCTTGCTGCACAGTCTTGTCAGGAAACAAGAAGGCTGAGGGTATCATCCTGCATGGAAGTTAAAAAAAAGGCTTTAAAAAAAAAAAAAAAAGAGGTAATAGGAACTTCAGTCTTGCTTTTAAAGCCTTTTTAGAAGAGGCAAAGAAATATTTTTTAATAATATAAATAATAAAAAAATGTTTTGGTGTTTCTCAGTAAAAATTATATCAAGAACCTATAATTAAGTCAGGGTTAGTNTCTTCAGCTCCGCTGCTGGAAATTACATAGGATCACCATGGATAGGGGTCACAGAAAACCCATCTACTTCGAACTCTGCAAACGAATTTGCACAGAGAAACCTCTGTGTCCTTTGATACCTGCTGCTTTTGGCTGTGAGCAGCAGACATGTATCAGACCACTCTTCCTGACAGACTTTGGGTTCAGTGCTCATGACAAAACCAGGTGGCTATGGGGCAAAGTGGAAAGTAAAGATGCAAATCATTCTGAGTTTCTGATATTCCTGCCAGCATGAATATACTGTATATATATATGTATGTGTGTGTCTCTGTGTGTGTGTGCATATAAATATATATACACCAGAAGCTGCTTTCCATTTCCTTCTGTAGTCTCTACAGAAAGACAGAATTCAAGGCAAATCAGATTGTGTGTGGAGACACAGGCACAACTGTGCATGAGTTTGTGTATATCTGTATATATATATATATATATATGTATATATGCCTATGTGTGTAGATGGATCTCTGTGTGTATGTACTCTGCACTCACCTACACACATTTTATGCACCTGTATACATTTGCATGTTTTCCAGTCGTCTGACTGATTGTGAGGAAAAGAAGATTAACCTGTGACTTCCCTGTGCACTCCCATTGGGGTCATTTTCCCTTGGACTAGCTGAGTCCCTCTGGACTAGCCGAGTCCCTCTAGAAAAGTTCTGTGTTTGGAATAGTTTTGTCAGCATTGTCTGGAGCTTAATCCTCTCCTCCATTCAGATGCACAGGGGAGGGGGATCTAGAAATGGAGCTGCTCTAGCTGCCCTTGCTGGGAGGTTTTGGCTCCCTTTTTGGGAGGAGAAAGACAGCCCCCATCTGTCTGGCTCCCCAAAGATGGGGAAAAACACTGCTGGAAAGGGGTGAGTGGCTCATCTTTGAAGAAACAATTGATAAAGTCAGGGATTAGGTTGCCCCACCTTTGTGAAGCTAAAGGCACAAGTTTAACTGCAAACCGTAGGTTTATCCATATATTTTTGCTTGGTATTTCTTAGAATTAAGTGATTGCAATGCAGGGTCTTTTGTTTAATTATTGTATTGCGGTGAGTAACTACAGTCAAGGTTATTCAAGCTCAGTGCTGAGTTTCATTAAATCAAAGTGAATGAAGGGTTAATACCTCATCCGTGGAGTTTGAAATGACATTTGAGCATGAAAATCAAGTTTCATTTAAATGTGAACCTTTTCAAATTATATTTTCTGTGAACTGGTGCCAACTCGATTACAGAAACTGCTTTTGTACTGATCTAGTTAGTAAGCTGCCTGTTTGTTTTAATTCTAATACAAATGCTTAAACTTAGTGACATGCATATATTGCATATATTCATTGGCTTTAAGTATTGGAGATTCTGTCATTCTTAAATAGTCTGTTCTGGGAGATATTGTTAAGAAATTAAAAATGACCTTTACATAAGAATTCTTTAGAAGGGTTAAACACAGACAGAAAATGCCAAACTGAATTAATTTTTTAATAAGCAGAAGGATTTTACTGTTGGGTCCTACAAAGGACTAAACTTCATTTAGACTCTCCCTTTTATATCTCTAGAGTAATGGGAAATAGCTGAATTTGTAATGAGCATTAAAGCCAGCATAAAAACCCTGATATCTGTCCCCCTGCATAAGGATGAGTGATTCTGTGACTTGATTTCCAGTTTAATAAGTTGCACATTTCTCATGATGTTCATCACCATTGCCATGGGTTATGTTCAGAGAGAGGCTGGCAGTGGAGCAGCTTGCTGGCATCTTGATGTGATGAGAGGTCACCTGGCAATGCAGTGCCAGGTGGAATATCTTTGTGTTCCCCACGGAAAAAAGTGACCTTGCTGCACAGTCTTGTCAGGAAACAAGAAGGCTGAGGGTATCATCCTGCATGGAAGTTAAAAAAAAGGCTTTAAAAAAAAAAAAAAAAGAGGTAATAGGAACTTCAGTCTTGCTTTTAAAGCCTTTTTAGAAGAGGCAAAGAAATATTTTTTAATAATATAAATAATAAAAAAATGTTTTGGTGTTTCTCAGTAAAAATTATATCAAGAACCTATAATTAAGTCAGGGTTAGTTATTTTATGCTCTTCCAGTGTATAAAGAACATTCAAATATTTGAGCTTTGAAAAGCTATGCATCCTGAAAATCTTCTGTTTCACTTTTTGGAGCTGACATGACTCAGTGAGAATTTTCCTCAAGAAAACTGCATATGGTTATATCTCACATACAAGTTCCCTGAATAGTAAATTGTTTTTCCTGAAAAAAACTAATTGTTGAAAATGTGTGATAGGAGGATAGTCTTTGAGTAATGATTGCCTAGGTATGATGGAAAAAAGTGCAGACAGGCATCCTTTAGTCCTTATTTCAGCCTCCCATTGCATGGATTGTACCAGTAAATGTGTACAGAAATAGCTTTTCTTGAACTTTGTCAGAAAAATGCAAATATGGAACAAAATCTTTTCTTCATAGAGTTAGGTTCATACTTCCGTGAACTGCTTAACTCCAATTTCCTTGTTCAGTATTTCTTTGTTAGAAATAAAGTGGATTCCATCAACAAGCTAAGATATAAATCTTGAATGGCTGAGACCTTTGGGAACTGGTTGGAATAATGGATTGAATGTCATCTGTGTATGCAAAGTTACAGGATCTGTCAGTCTTCAGGAAAGCTTTGAGGTGGGTGTGTGTTTATACCACTGGTGTATATAAATGACTGTGCTGGGACAGTCCTTAGCTTCAGTGACAGCATAATTAAATCATTAACGTGACCCCTCACTCTGATGATGCCTATCAGGTTTCAGGGGATTACCACATGTTCCTTCTGATAAGAGCTGGAGTAGTTTAAATACCTCAAGAGCCAGAATGCAGAAATGCAGAAATTGTTCCCTTTCATAAAGTTGTGATTTGGGTGTGCCTTCAAGAACTGCAATGCCCATTGCCCAAATCTTCGTTTTCCTCATGCCTTTTTGACTTAATTTGACTGCACTGGTGCAGATAAGCACTTCTGACTTTTCCGTTTGCCAGCTGAGTTTCGTGGTTTATACCTGATCAAAACCCTTTGTTGCCTCCTTGCCTACTTTAACTCCTTTTGTCTCTCTTTAATCCTCAGCTGTGCTATCTGATCCAAGCCTGCCAGCTTTCCTCATCCCTGCCTTTCTGATGACTTGTTACTATTTGAGTTCATCTAGTAATGGATTATATTATGTTAGAATGATGGATAGTTGTGAGCAATGAGAAGCAGGTAGATATTTGTTACTGCTTTCACAGTTAGCATCCAAGGACAGCCTATTGCAAGCTTCACTGGAGCCACTGCAAGGGCTTCTCTGAGAACTGATGAAGGAGTCCCCTCCTTCCAAAAGGAGAAACTTCCTCTTTTCCCAAATAAAAAAGTAGCAAATAAATAGATTTTCTATTGTTAACATTATCTTTTTCTCCAGGTTTATTTTGCAGTAGCATTTCTCTGTAATTGTGGTTTATCACTCCCAAGAGAATTACTTAATTCTTTGCAGCTTTTAACATTGAATTTCTTACACAAAAGAGATGTTGAGTGCATTGTCTTTTCTGTGTTATGTTATTTAACTTTATGAATAAGTCAAGAGGTATAATGATCATCTTTGGTACACTAGAACAGAAGAGTTCTCAGAAAAAGAAATATAATTTTTTTTCCCATTAACAGTTAATAATAATTTATTTCATTAACAGTTCATAACATATTAATGACAACCTCACATGCACCAGTGTCCTTAAACTTCAGGTTTGCAGATATTTCTATAATCAAAGGATTATCAGATTGCAGTTTAATATCCGAACATTAGCACAAGGGCAGAACACTTGTGGATTCCAGAGAAAAAGCCTGATTCGTTCACTGTGTCTCAATTCAACAACTTACACTATCCCTCAGGTACTGGATAGCTTCCCACAGCTGCTAGACAGCAAACACAGGCAAAACTCCATAAACATTGATCATTTATTTCATTGCAAAGCTCACTTCTTTAGTTTAAATTGCAGATGAGATTGATTTGAACCAACCCGACCAAGTTTGCAGTGAAGTAAATTAGGTACTTTCATCTATTCAGCTTTAAAGCTCATCTGCGAAAAGTGGGCAGGTGGGAAAGAATAGCTCTTCTGGAATTGGTCCAGTTCAATAAAATGGTTGGATCTAAACTGTCCCACAGGAGTGTGCCAAGATCCCTCTTCCAGGGGATGAGTTAGTTCGTGGGCCCTTACACTCCAGTGTCAGCTCCATGATTTTAGGCCTGCCTCCAAAAATCTGAGGCATGTACTGGAACAAAAAGTAAATCAAAATGTTGTATATAGTTTCCAAAAGGGATTATTTTTATGTTTAAATTTCATTCTGAAGGTACGTTTTAAAAATAATTAGGAATACTAATATTTTCCAAGGATTTCAGTTGCTTTTAGTTGTTTATATTTCTTGTACCTGGGAGCCTGTACCTAACTGGTCTTTTTTATTTAGCCCAGAAAATACATAACTGGTTGCTTTCTAGCACTCAGCATCTCACTTGCTAAAGACAAAGTCAAAACTCTTAAAGAATTTGCTGAACACCACCACCTTTTAGGCTGTATGGAAGCAACAAGGCCTATTAGGAAAAGATATTTTTGTACAACTTTTTAACCACTTTAAGAAATAATGAAAGAAAATAATCAGCTTCGAAATAAGACTAAATATTTGAAACAAGGTTCCTAATTTGGATTTCACTATGGCTCCGTTACATAAAGCATCTGAAAAATTAAAGCTAAGGGTTAGAACTCTTAAAGGAATAAATTAACAATGGAAAACATCTTACCTGAAGGATATCAAACACCTAAAAATATTACTAATAGGTAAATCAGAGAACTGGCTGTTCTCTAACTAGTCTGTTGGTATTCTCAAAGGAGGCAATCACTATGTAATTATTTTCTTGAGGCAGAGAGCATCATCAACCACTTTTTTATGAATTTTATGACATGTTAATTTCCCATCTGTCCCAAGTAATACAGGCTCTACACTTTACTTCATCCACCATAGCTTAACAGCAAAATTGCAAGAAATAAATGTGTGTTCAGTCCTTCTGAAGGTTAGGTTTAGATGAGAATGATCATGTTGTTAGGATTGGAGGGAGCATTCCCTCTCAAACTTGTCTCCAACATTTGTTATTAATGCCTTAATGTTGACAGTCCCCAAGAAAAACCACTTTCTTGCTCTGGAAATCCAGGCCCAGACGCTCACAGGATTTGTGGTGCTTATCCCTAGCAGCTTCAGCAGGTGCAAACAGATGGCTGACATTTCTGTTAGGCCATAAAATGCAGAATACTACTGTCCTGCTACGCCTAACTGGAATCAATTAAGTATGAAGCAGGATATCAGGCTATGAATCACAAGTCATTTGTTTCCTGTAAATTGCATAGTTTGTTGGGCTTTTTTTTTTAATGCTTCATTTCATGGAAGCCCCAGGGATAGCAGGAAAAGCAGCAAAAGAGAGAGGGAAGTACATACTTGAAGCAGTTGAATTGGAAAGTGAGATTCCCTGTTAAAATCTCTGAGAATAAAGCTGGTTTTGGAGGTTATTGCCATATTCCATCTCTGATTTCATGTTCCTTCTTGTTTGATCTCCTGAATGCCTTCCTAAAATGCTGGATCAATTGCTTATGCTGTGCTTATATGGCTAAACCTGGACCAAAACAATAACTATAACCTTTCTTGAAATTATTTTTCTGAGCTTGATCCTTTCCCTAATACTCTAAAAATAGTTATATCAGGACAACTAATAGATGCAGAAATCCACAGCAGAAGGGGTTTCAAGTCATGTTTCAGAGCTTTTTAGCTAGCTTTGTAAATTCATAATCTAATATTTAGACAGAATAAAATTGCCGTAAACAGAGGCAACTGAGTGGAAAAAGGACAAAAGGCAGAAAAAAACTTCAGACGTGAAACACAAAATTAAAACAAAGAGGAAAAGTTTATTAAGAATCTAAAAAAACTCCAATTTTTTTCCCTGATTCCTACTTGTATAGTGAAATGTAAGAAGAAGGTAAAATATAACAATAGAAATTTTATTTCACTTTATGCTGCTGTTTTTTGTCTTCAGTTTTCTCTGAGTTAATCAGAGACCTTTGCAAATGACTGCTACAAAGGTGAATAAATGGCAAGAGGAAATAAGCAAGAGTTGTTTATAGGGTGAGTGTGGTGACATTATCTTAAAATAATAAGTTGATGTGACAATGTTTTAAGTATGAGCTGGCAACCGCTAGTAAGTCTTCACTGCCTGTTTTTAACATTTAATTTGTGAGACTGCTGTGAATAGAGATTAACTTCCTTTACTTAAATTTGCTTTTTCAGTGCCTTCAAATTGGAGCTGTCATCAATGTTTTGAAAAGTGGTTAATTTTCCCAGGACTTTCTGTTGATTTCTGTTTGTCACATGATTCACTCTTCCAGCCTGGAAGAATGGACAACCAGCGGAGGCCTTTTTTCACGTTACCTGAGCAAGGAGGATTTCATGGGCTGGGAGATTCAGGGTGAAATGCTCATATTCAACGACTACTATACACCTTTCCCATAGCCTTGAACTACCCCAGGTTCTGACCTCTAGCAGTTAACCTCCAAAATGTAAGTCCTGAGAGGAATGCATTGAATCCAGAGGAAGGGATCAAATCCATAAAAGTTGGTGCTGAGTGTTAAGTGCTCAGATCTACATTTGCCAAACTTCTTGTAAAGCAGAGAAATTCCAGTCAGCGTTCTCATTTGCTTCCTCCACTCCCACCCTCTCTGTGCCTCAAATCACAGGAGTTATGGAGCTTGAGGATTGCACCTGTGATGTAAAAACCAAGGGATTCGTGGCTGGCTGAATCTTAACAAGGAGTCCTAAAGGAGCAGCTTGGACTCCTAAATGTAACAGATCAGAGCTCTTTAATTTTCTCAATATTCCTTCAATAATCCTGCATTAGCTCCAAAGGATACTTTGCCATGCACTGGTGTAGGGTATAGCAGCCGGATTTGCAACCCGCCCTCTTATTTGTTCATGTAAATATTACAATTTTCAGGTTAATTCTTAAATTTCATTGGTTTTCCCTAACCGCCATGGCTACTCAAGTGAGGAATGTTTAAAATTTTTATATTCAACAGAGAAAATGTTAAAAACCAGCAAAAATCAGATTTGTTCAAAGTATCTTTTTGTGTTGATGCAAAGGGAAAAATAATTTATTTTCACAACCAAGATATGTTTGCTTTTCCATGATTTCCTTACAAAACAAATAAAATATGGAAAATAAAAGTAAGTCTGTACAAGCAACTAGTTCAAGTCAATATTCACAGAAAAAAAATAATGTTTTATTGCGTATGTGATGTCAGTTAAAACCAAGGAATCTTTACATATTCCCAAGAAGAAACACCACATATGGTTTCAGTATATAGCCTCTACACTGTTAAAAAAATAATCCAACTTTTTCCTATCATCTTTTTTTAGAAGTAAACTGTTGAAGATACATTTGTCAAAGCTTGATCTAATGTTGGAAGCAGACACTGAAAACATAAAATAAGTTGCAAGGAATGCATGTAGAGACTGATAGTCTGCCTGTCATGAATGCTTTGAAATATGTATTTCCATTTAATTTCTTCAAAATTAGAAAAAGCACTTAAAATGAATTTCTTGTTACTAGGTGGGCAGCTTTTGCAATGGAATTTGGAAGCAATTTATGTGATGGAACTGGCAAGATAAACACCTGAGATGAAATGGAGACACTGGGGAGCTTTGCAGGAAAGTTATATAAATGTGAAGTAAAAATGAAAGAAGGGAAATGGAAATGAAGATAAAAAGATTTTAAATACCTGAGGGCAAGGTAAATGGAAAGCAAAGGCCTCAGATTCTTTGCTATATATTCTAGGACCCAAGTAATATGATCAGAGTGATTTTTCTTTTCTAAAACCAAAAGAAAACGTTAATCTAAATTTTTTTTTCTGGCAGAGGAAACATGCTTGAGATTTTCTCCATCACTCATTTGTAAATGGCAGTGCTCAAATAGTTACAAAATTTAATAATGGGATGGGGTGTCTTGTTTGTGAGTTTGTCTAGAGAAGAGTCATATTCTGCAGAGAAAATGCTTTTTTTCTTTCAACTGGTGGAGCTAAGTTTTAACTCTCTTTAAAAGACTGTGGGAGACTCATGGAAAGCATTAATGTAACATTGCCAAGCATGTGCCTTTCTTCTCTTTGCTTCTGCCACTGAGGTTTTGGGTTGCTGCTCTTCCCATGCAATTTCACTTTGCCTCTTTGCTCTGTTAAGGTTGCTGTCACTCGTACACCACGTTCCTTGGATATTTGCTGCACATTTTACTGGCAACAGCATGAATAGAAGTAAAATTCTGACATTAATTAGCTGAGAATGTGTGCATCACTGGAGAAGCAAAGGAATATATTTCCAGAAAAATCATTCAATGTAAGTGTTTTTTAAGGCTCTCCTGACTACTGGATTTAAACACTGAAAAATAAACGGGGGCTGGGACATCTAAACAGGATGAGAAAGCCACAACTGGAAAAGGACTAGGTAAAATGGCTGTGAAGCAGCCTGGTTGGTACAGCAGACTGGAGGGGGTTTGTTCAGGGTCATTTTCTCACTTTGGCAGTGCACTCACTGTGCTCTAAGGGTACTGTCAGAGGCTGAAACCTACTCAAGCAGCTCTTTGCCATGAATGACTCCACAGCAACCTACCATGAGATGGTGGTCAAATTGTGACAAAAAGCACAATGACCTGGTTATTTATACTCTTATTTCACAAGAGGAAGTGAAGATATTTATGAATGATTACTTAGTCAAATACTTTGGTTCTCACAAAAGGCTTCTAATTTCTCGTGACTTGCCGTAAAGTAGGGATGAAAAAAATCAAGGAATTAAAGAATGCCATATCCCTTCAGAGTGAGGGAAAGGCAGTAAGCTGAAAGTAGAACTGGGTTGTCCATGGGGAGCATGCTGCCTGTTGCTCTTGAGAGTGGAGGTGGCTCTCGTGGGCATCCTGGTTCTTTGGGAGTCAGCTAGACCATGCGCTGGACACTTGTCCAAGCACTACATTGATTTAGATTACTGAAAACTTGAGACTCCTGTTATCAAAAACAAAGCTGCAGACATCCTGACATAAACCTACTGAAAGAGAAATCATTTCTGATGTGAATAACTGGTTTCAATTCTGTTGATACTGTAGGAAAAGGAGGATCTAAATGCTACTTGGGAGATCGTGTAAATCGACACATACAGCTAACCAGGGGGCACCTTCAAACCATTGCTGAAATGCAGAGTTGATTTGTTTCATTCCCTCCCTAACAACCCCAAACCAAAACTTAGCTAGCCATCAGTGAGTGAGACAGATTGGCTGAATGGAAAAATTAGAAGACAACAACAGAGACTGAAAAAATATGTTTGATATCACTGATACCGAAAAAAAGGCTGAGATCCTGACATGCAGAAAAGCAGGTGCCAGAGAGATGAGAGAATTTGGTGAAGCACATGAAAATAATAAAAAAAAATATTTCTGATAGAAGGTATTTGTTCAAAATATAGTAGAGAATTATCTCCATATATAAATGTAAATATATATGCTCTATAAAACTAAAGCACCTCCACTCAAAATTAAAAGGTAAAAACACAGAAAGGCAGCAAGTCTGAGTAAGGTACTAGTGATATTTCCTAAGTGAAGGAAAAGGTTGTTTCCGACTCTATTGAAATTTGGCAATAGGTACTTGATTTAAATGTGTAGTCCAAGAAAAACTTCTTATACTCTATATGTTTAGCTGAATAGCACAAACCTATGATTTTACCTCTTCTAGGAAACCTTAGTGTACTACACAGTATTAAACTATAAAAGGAAATTAAGATAAGAATATATGTAAGAAAATACTAGAACTTTAGTGAGAAAGCAAGATAGTTTATATTCTGTTTAACTTTAGTCATACAAGTGGAAAAAGCAGTAAGCAGAATAATGTTAGATATGGGAAAGGAGACTGCTAGAACCCAGATCATCACAGGCTGGAATCAGAGAGCTATAGCAACCAGAAGCAATTCAGAGCTGTATTAGCTACCTTAGGTAGGATAAAACAGCCTTAATTAAAAGTAACTACATTTACTTTGGGTTTGTAGACAGACACTATATTAATAATATATCCTAATATGTGTGCTAATATATACTAATAGGCTACCATTCAAATTGCAGCTCATTCACCTTGCTATCTTCAGCTAAATCCCGTCCTTTGTTTTAATTAATTTTTGTCACATACTATTGTATCAGACACTAATAGTACCCAAATGTTTGACAGTTTCTATGTTCTGTTAGTGCAGAATTTCTGCATTCTCATTCTCATATGTTTCTTTGTGGTTTTGGTTTTGCCTTTTTTTTTTTTTTTGCAAACATACTTGGCATGTTTTCAATGATAAATTCATTCTCAATCTCCTCTAATGCTGTAATACCATGATCTCCAGTTATTTTTTTGAACATTGGAAATACTGCAGAGATTCTTCAATGACTTGATAGGTTTGCTTGGGATACTCATCACTGGACCTGCAATCCTACATACCGGTTCTCTCAGAATTGTTGGCTTGAGATTTTCCCATTCCTTTACCTCTATACATACAACTACTTACATTATGATTCTTTTTATCATGGTAATTTCCATTTCCTTGACTTTGTTTCCCATGTCTCTCATGCTCTCTTCCCTAGCTCAGTTGTCCACACGGCAAACTGAGGGAATGTATTCATTCTTTTTAACAATACACACACCTCTCTGCACAGATCCTGACAGGGGAAGGTCCAGTTTTATACATTATCCCTCTCTGCCTCTTACAGTCTCTCACACCATTACCCCCCAGTATATTCTGCACCATCACTTTAGGGCACACTGTTCAATACTCCACTTCATTAAAACTCATCCTCCAACATATCTCTGGCACTGTAACTCTGTTTCTTTCAGCCTGATGCATTTCAGCATTAATTCTGTTTCATCATTTTGCTCCCTAGATACCTGGAATTTCTGTACAAATATTACTAACTTGTTTATATTTTGACAGTTTTTCTCTCTCTGTTTCATAAAGAATATGTTTTCTAACTTTCAGTGATGACACACATGACATTTTCTACAGCAAAGGAAGAAAACAGGAATCTGGAGGGGGCACACAGTGTTGCTAGTCAGTTTGGGTTAATCTTTTGTCAGTGTGAAAAACAGACTTCAGTTTCTCCAGCCCACAGTTATGTTGATTTCTTCTGTCAAAGTCTTTGGAGCAGGTGATTTGACTTCCTGTGTGATTTCTGCTTAAACATTTTTAACAAACTTTTCCTTCCCTTCAGTGTAAGAAAAATTATCCAATGGTTTCTGCTAGTGTTCATTTTCAAATTATGGACTGAATTTTGATTCAATCCGTGCCAAACTACATTTATTTGGTATGAAACAATACTTTGTTCTTTGATAGTATGTTCTGCTTGAGCTAGTCAACTTGTTTTACAAATATTAAGCTTCCCAAAGCTCTTTTTGATAGCAAAAAGTAATTATTTAGATTAGCATGTGAGTTAAAGTAGACACATAGAGAAGCCACAGAAGAGCTGCTTCTAAAGCTCAGTCCTCTGATTTAGCTGTTAAAAGTTATTTGGTCTCTGGTTTAATTTGGTATAGCTGGGTTTATGTTCCTCCAATCCACACCAGTGTCAGTGTTTGGGTTACCTGCTGAGGTGAATTTCATATTAAAGGCATTATGAGTAAATTATTCCAGTCGGATTTGTTAAAAACCTTCTCTTAGGATCAGATTTATTCACAATCCATATTTCAGCACTACTGTCTTTATTAGATGGTTTTGTTCTTACTCCTAGGAAACAGTACCAGAACCTGGAGGTTTCCAAGGTCTCTGTATGTACAGATTTGAGCTGTAAATACATAAAGAAAAAGTCTTCACCTCACAGTTAGAATCTAGAAACCAATCTAAAAACCAAAGAAGATGTTAAAGAAAACATATGGAATTCTGTATCAAATGAGCGAATTGTCTGCTGCATGTAATATTTTCCTCCTCCCTATCACCACACAAGGCTCTGCTCCTCTGAAGTGGCAGATAAAAAAACAAAAAAACCTTCCTGAGTCCATAGCCCTGGTCTTGAACATCTGCTCATGATGAAAGCTTTTACTTCTTGAATGCTTAAATTATCCAATTGGAAGTCCATAAAGCCAAAATAATAGATTGCAGACATTTGTTGCAGATTAGTGTGTGTATTCTTCTTTCAACTGTTTTTTTTTTTATGTAAAGGTGATAAAGTCAATACAGTAACATATACCTGTGATGACATACCCAGGAATGAAAACAAGAGAAATGAAGAACAAAGTAAAAATTCTACAATGCTGAAGGAAGTGTACACCAGGTAGAGCACACTGAAGATTATGCTAGGACTCTCAATATGTTTCCCCTCTAAGAATAAGAGGGGAAAATGTCAGTCTTTTTTTTTTTTAATTTAGATTTTGGTCTGTGAAAAATTTAGATGAGAGCACCTAGTGAACTTTTTTACCTTCAGACTTACGCAGATGGTGAGTGGGTTTCATTCAGAGTGAAGACTTTCATGCCAAAAGTTCTCAAACATCCTGGTTTTGGCACTCAGGAGGTTTTTTAAGATATGGCCCTTATGGCAGGATTACAAAATTCTTGTTCATGTTGCATCGCAAACTATTGCACCAGGCTTTCACCTCTTTCCTGCTTTGTACATAATGTGAGAAAATTCACTCATTCAGTGATATTTTGCAGTGATTTCCTGTTGCTAGATGGTTACCTACCATCATTTGTGCTCTTAATGAATTCAGATCAAATACTTTGAAGTGAGGTGCTGCTCACTGTGAGTAGGAGCATCACAAAATGGTTCATGTGGTGCATAAATCATCAGAATATTTTGAAAAAATCATGCAAGTAGCTCCACTGTTACGTTTAAAAAAACAGAAATATTTCACACCTTTGAATTTTTTTCTTGCTAAGGAGTCACCCATTACCTTTTTATGAATTTTTCGTTTTGTTCTCAGGCATTTTTTTTTTCTCTGTTCTAGTCCAGTTGTTTGGGAAATAATGCCATAAAGGTTTTTCTCCAGAAAAATAATTAGTAAGAAATACATTAGGAGATTACATTTGGGATACGCACAGATATTTTGTACCCATGTTTACATTTCCTGTGTCTCTGCAGAGGGTGTCACCCGCATCTGATTAAGGAGGTTTGTTTGTCTCATAACTTGTCTCAGGTGCTATACTGACTTCAGTTTATAATCACTATGTAGTTAGTGGATGATCTGCTCTCTTGATATTCAGTGGAGGAAGAAGGCTACATACTGAGACTTAGTTTCCCTTCAGATTTGTCTTTTAGCTGAAGATGGATTTATTATCAATTGATCAGATTAATATCAGTTTCTTATCTAGTCTTTTGGTAAGACTAGAATATTAAAATAGATGTCTATGCTTCATTATTGTGCCTTTAATACCTCTTCAGAATCTCTGTCATGTAATCCAGTGTTAACCTGGTTTAGTGGTATATTTCTTTAAACATCTATTTATTTGTTTCATGCAGCATTATTGACCTCAGTACTTCCATTTTATGGGTGTTGATAGACAGATAGAGAAGAAATTTGCCATTTCAGCTTGTGGATTGAATCTGTGTTGATCATCCAGAAGTCCATAATATCAGTAATACAGTCACAGTCCCATAAAGCAAAGTTTCTTCAGTGTCACACAATTTGGATGCATTTGGATATTGACGTACTTGCTCATCTTGAATTATAAAAATAATATATACTGTGAAATCTTAAGCTGATAGTCTGTGAACCTGAAAATAAAGAGGGACGCTTTTTTTTACATATGGTCTATTTCTGTTGTTTGGACTGTTTTCCAGATAACCATCTGTAACAGAGAAAGGATGGCAAGCAAACTGATTTCTCATACTTGGTTGCCAAGATTCATTAATATCTGCTTAGTATGGCACATTGCCTAATCAGAGGCTGGTTGGACTTCCCATTGGAGGTTTCAAACAATAATGTGTTTAGAGCCTGCCTTTGGGCAGGTCTTTTGGCATCAATCTAACAAATTTCTGCACATGATTAAACTTTGTGTAGAGCTGTGTCTGCTAATAAGAAAGAGGGAGAGAGAGAGAGAAAGGCAGGAAGGCAGGTAGGAAGAAAAGAGAAAAGAGNAAAGAAAGAATTAAAACAATCAGGTGAGGAAAAGAGGAAAGACTAACAAGACAGGAACATAAAGCCAGTTCTTACTGCCAGAAAAAGTACAGTGTCTCTGGGCAGTGAAAATCTAGGGAGATTATTTGGGCTAGAATATAGGAGTGTGAGTAACAGGTGATAATAAGCAATAGCACAAAGAGAGACTGAAATCAATCACCTGAAATTAAGGCACATGTTACCCAGTAAACATAGTAAGTAAATAAGGTACTCCAGATGCTTGATCCAAACTTTGCTAAAATCAGTGTGAAGGTTCTTCAGCAAACTTCAAGTTCCACAGTACCTGCTACACAAAAAGAATCCACCTATGTATAGTTGTATCTGAGTAGAGAACAAACTCACAACATGAGTAAAAATCTGAGATTTAGAAAAGACCAAAAATATAAATAATAGCAAAGTTTGAATCTAAAAAAGTTTTATTAACTTAATTAATCATCTTTATTGACTTCATTAAACACATAAGTATACTGATCAATATGTAATTGCATGTAATTATATAATACTTTACTCATTTTTTTTTACTTAGATTGTGGCCTAATTTATTTACTCTCACATCCGGTTGTCTACATGTGGAGATCTTCTTAAGATTGACTGAAATTGGTATGACCTATGTGAGATATTTGATGATAATTACTATTTCTGTTATTAATTTTACAACATATAATAGTGAGTAGTTCCTATTACATAATAGCAAATAAAAAGAGTTCTATAAGTAGCACCATTTTAATAGTATGATGGGAAAATCATGATGTGCATTCTTTCAATTAAGGTGATTATTTATTTTTTGCTAAAGGGATGACAGAAAATATAGAATGAAAGCTGAATGGGGAAAAAATCAGAAAATTAACACTAAAACCTCAACCCTGCATTCTGAAGATGTAAAATCCAAATGCAGAAAATGTTATAGTTTGACAGACTTGCTATAATGTCTTATATAGTATATTATTATGTACTCTGTCTTATTTTTTCTTAATTTATCCCAAGAAGCTTTCGGAACGCATGGGAGAACTCACATATTTTCATTTAAGGGGGCTGATTCCTTGTGATTTGCTGCAATGAGTCCTATATTGTTTTTTCCCTGGCTTGTGCAAGAATCAGAATTAATAAGGTAGAGTGGATTATCAAAGAGGTAAGGAGGCAGTGAGCCATCCCAACTTTTAGAGATGACTGTGTGTTTCAGAGAGACCCAAGCTTTTATCATCCTTGAAATCTCACAACAGCAAGAGTAACAACAGCAAAGCAGCAAACCACCTCTCCCAATAAACAAAATAAGGTCAGTTTTTTCCGTCTTAGGGGCTTGAAAGCACCACCTTCACCACCTTTTACCGTCACTGAAGCAATTAAAAATTGCTATCTGCCAATATTTGATGGTGTAACTCCTTTTGATCACTGCTCAAGCGCAGATGATTCTCTGACCTTCAACATCCATTCCTTTCATATCCATTCCAGTGCTTAAGAACATTCCTGTGCTTAGCCTGTCCTAATACTTAAAACTATACTTCACTTGTAGTAAACAATGATGAAAAATCACTAAAGCAATCTTTTGTTCACTGCAGTGACATTTCCTCTAATTAAATTTTCATCTCTGAAGGTATTTGGGCCTCTCTAGTCCATCTGGGATATGTTTGCCCTCAGCATTGCCGCAGGCCAAATGTATTTTTGTTGATACGCTGAACAGCATGCTGTCCTCAGTGGCTGTGGGTA
Source organism: Leptocoma aspasia (assembly GCA_013399835.1). Taxonomy (NCBI): domain Eukaryota; kingdom Metazoa; phylum Chordata; class Aves; order Passeriformes; family Nectariniidae; genus Leptocoma; species Leptocoma aspasia. The sequence continues at coordinate 258,312 of VXAX01004092.1, read as the reverse complement.
TTCCCCACTGGTGGTTTATTCAGAAGATTGTTTCACCAGTTTCAAAGTACTTTTTCTGAAGTCTTTTTTCCTTCCTTTGAAGAGGCAGTGAGTGCTGAGTGCCCCCCCGATGCCCTCTCCTCTATGAATCCGTGTTCGTTTCGAGGCGTATTTTCAGCAGGCTGTGTGCGGTGACACGATGTGACAGAGGGGACCGTGCTTCCACAGAGGCCAAGAGTCACCTGAGGGACCTGCTCTTCATAACATTTTTCTGCGGTTTGAGCATCAGCTGCAATTAAACTGATTGGGGGTGACTGATTTAGGAAGGGAATTCTGTCTCATGACACAAAGAACAACAGAATAAAGCGAGAGGCTTTGCAGGCCTCGTTTTGTTACTGCGTGGCAGGACGTGGCTGGCAGTACAAACTGGTTTGCATCTCTTTTTACAGTTCCTATGTCACCTCTCCCAGCACGTCTCAGCAGCCAAACTGCAAAAGGTCATTTTTTGCACACATGCACAAACTGCTACAGTGAAAGATATAGCTTATTGACTTAAAAAGAGAAAGGCATGGATCACTGCAAAATGTAATGGAAGTGTTTTCTCATTTCCTTTTGGATAATAGAGGCCAATGGGATGAGTATTTCCATATTGGCAATGCATCATAGATATTTTTCTAATTCTTTTGAGATAATAGAGTGTCATTCTAAAGAGAAGACTGCATGAGTTCTTTTAGTGTAATTGTTGATTTGACTGGACTACAGGTCTGATATAATTTAGGAACATGATATTTTAGTAAAAGTTGAGGTTTCATTTTCAAGGGAATCTGATTATTCAGTAATTAACATTCTGAAACAATTTTATCATACTGAGAGACCTGGGCAAAGGTAGCAACCTTCATTACCAGAAACTATCACTTTTGCAAATTACTCCTCAAACTTTTTAAAAATCTCCACAGTCTTTTTCCCCACCCCCTACAACTTTTACACTGAAATAAATGCAAGGGCAACTCTCTGAAAGAAAGGAAAGAACATGAAGAAAATGGGAACAAGCCACCTGTGGATTATTGACATTTCTGTGGTTAAAATGCAATAATTCTAAATAAAATCATGCTGTTTGGAAAGCAAAATTATGGCTTTCACTATTGCATAGTTTAATTTTTGCTTGCTTTTTAAGTCAAAACCTGTAACTCGTAAGGAGTTGTTTTATTTAATAGGTTAAAAATATTGGGATGTCTCAATGGCAGTGATAGGTATTTAAGGGACAGTGAATGGTTTGGCTGTCCCAGTTGGATTGCATCTATCTTACTGTTGCACACCCAAAGGAGGTGTACTGTCATTTCCCCTTCTGCAAACAGAGCAAAAAACTGGGATGTAGACATGTCAAATTGGAACAATGGTTGTATTTTATGCTGACTTTGCACAGGAGCAAATGAAACAAAGAAAAAAAAAAAAAGATAGTAGAGGGTGGGACCTATACTTCTGGTTTCAGTCTTTGCTTTTGCCTTCCAAAGCTCAATTCTCTATTACATCTGTATAAATTCAGAATTCTTCTTAGGTTATCATCTGTACTAATCTGGATTGATCTCAAAATGAATTCAAAATCTGGCAATGGCAGGCAAACCCCCTTCCTGACTGGCCACAAATATGCCAAAAAGTTTGAAGAGCTAGGGATATCAGGTGTGAAAGAAAAAATAACTTACTTCTCAGGGAATGCTATGAAATTACTGCAATGACTGCATTGGTAGTTTTGCATAAATTCTCTAAAGGGTTGAAAAACCATCTCAGTAAGTTTTGAGAAGCTGTATGTTATCTGTCAGGTTCTTCCAAAACTTTACATGAATCTCTGATTATACTTTCTAATCTCTGAAATTCTCAGTTATGCAAGAGGCAGTGAAATTACATTATAAAACAGGCACAGATATTTACTGGCCCTGGAATTTTTTCCTTTTGAGAGTTTTGTATAGTTCAAGGTACTCAGGCTAAACAAGAAACATATTTATTACTGCAATTGCTCATTTTCTTCTTAAAAATGCATTAGGATAGACTTTCATTCCACAATTGGTAGCCACTGTTTTACCAACCCTACATGACATAAGTAACTCACGAGTGACAAATCAGCAGGGCAATGGGTCTGAGACCCTTTTTTTCTTCCAAGGGAAAAGGACAGAAGTTTTTCTTCGGCACACATGGAAATGGACACAGCACAACTCTAGTGTTAGGCTGAAGAGGAGCAGATGCAAGAGCAATATAAACTTATGAACTTCTTTGAACTTAAAGAATAGCAGTAGCTGTATCTCACAAGTAAAAACTGTCAGCAGAGTTAGGTTTAATATTTTATCTGGGGAGTTCAGCCTACCTTTTAGGTATCAAGGGAACTGTCTGTACTGACAAGAAGAATGCTCCAATTCCCTAGATGGAGTCCAAGCTCCTGTCTCTTTGTTTATAAAGTAAGTAAATTTACATATAAGGCAAAAAAAAATAAAAAGAAAAGAAAAGTTCTTAATGCCTTTCTAGCAGTAATTTTTTTAAGACATGCAATCTCATTTTGAGGCAAAATATTTGTTGATATGAAAAATAATGGCAGACCCATTAAGAAGAGACTTGCAGAAAAAGCAAAGAAAAACTATTTTATGACTGTTTTAAACTAAATTATTAATTTCACCACCTCTTATACAGGACTCTCCTAATAATGTTGCCAATTTGTTTTTTTTAGGAAAGCCTTGAGGAAATCCAAGCACCTGAGGAATCTACATAAGAAGATACCTCATCCATCTAGAAACTTGTTAAAAAGGAGTGAGAGAAAGGCCTTTTTAGCTGTCTCAACGCAGCCCAGGTAGGAATGCACCTGGCACTGGATGCAGACAACAGCTGTCTCACCAGCATCCATAATCTGTACTGGTGGCTTCCTGGCTGTACCTGTGTGCCCTGAATGCAAAAAGCATCTGTTTCACATTTATTCATTTACTCAGACGGCATTATCTACATTACTTGCTACCTTTGGACACAAGACTCTCGTTTATAATTTATAGTACACAGATGCTTACAGAGAGTAGAAGCTTTGGCTACATTACCTGTCACTCTTAGTATATTTTGTACTCATGGTGGGTAAATATACAAGTATAAAGCTGCCATATTGTGTATGACTATCTATAATGCATTAGCAAACAGTTGTTTGATCATTTATACTGTCATTCTTTATAGTTGGAGTGATGTTTGAATGAAAAATGAAACAAACTCTGGGTTCACTCTCCCTAATTTTCTCCCGGTCTCTCTCTCTTTTTGTGCAGAGTTGGTACTTCCTAAGTTTTTGGAAAATGAAAGTGGTTTTGTCTCATTTTGTTTCTTGTGCTCTTCTCTTTATATGATCACCCTTCAGGACTTAGATATTCACTAAGTTCACTAGTGCAGCTGGCTTCAGAAAAAGATGATTCCTATTCTTTGCTTTCATAGGCCCATAAATCCAACCTGCTGAAAATATTAAAAGAGAAAAATACTCAGGCAGGAATAAAGCATATCAGAAAGAGGGAGTGAATGTAACTGAGGAAACATTTACTCAAGATTACGTATTAAGCAATTCGCTCTTTAGTACTGAAGGAATATATAGAGAAAATATATTAACAACACATACCAAGAGCCCTCTGAATCCATCAAATGCTGTTAAAAAACAACCATTTCTGAACAAGGAGAACATTCTGTATGTCATGTATTGTTTTTAAAAGCTATTTTCAGTGTGGTAAATATTAAAGAATGTCATTGTCCCTTGCATGAGCTCTCACTCATTTTTTAGGAAGCTTTGCCAGAGATGCTTGACTTAAGAACCAATTACAATGAAAATATACTCACGAACCTTGCAGGAATAGTGCTTGAAGACATGGGCACCAAGCGTGCTTGGCAGCCTGGAAAGCTTACAGAGCTCTCAGAAAAAGGAATGCCATCACATTAAAGAATTAGCATAGCCCCAGGCACCAGGTTTTTTTAGTTTGGTGGTTTTTTTTTTTCCCCAGTAGATGTGAATGACATTTCCTCTCTGAGACACTGTTTAAAATATTCCTTATCTGCATGTACATTTTTTATGACTACATTAAAAAGCAAAAGGTTGGTTTGTTCCTGTTGACATTTGCTCCTATTCCTCTCTCTCACTGGGCACTATATCTCAAATAAAGCTCTGATGTTCATCTCTCCTTCCACAAGTTTTTCACTCTCTCCAAATATTACTACTGCCTCCTCCTTGTATCTTTTCTGCTAGGCAGAACTTGTTCTGTCATTCTTTCTGAAGTCTACCAGATGCCACAAATTCAGCAAAACTCCCACAGAAAATCCCTGTAAAATCTTTTACCTTCTCAGCAGTGCCTCCAGATCACTCTTTGAAAATGCAAATAAGATATATTAATAAATACAGAAAGAATCTGAGTATCAGCACCTAATAACATAAAATTAACTTCTCTTTTCACTGACCCTAGTCTATGAGAATTGAACTTGGGGAAAATTGAAGAAATAATCACTCAGCAGCCTCATCAATCAAACCAGCAGCTTAGGCTGCTAATTATTCCCTGGTGTGGATACCTTGGCTCTTCTGACCACTCACCAAGGAAACTCAGGTTATTGATTCTGCTACATGAAAATAATCCACCTAACTCTCAGTTTCTTTCTCGTGGGAAATCTTCTTGCATAAAGTTCTCTGACAAAGAACATTTAACTAAAAAATATAGTTGCTGACATCTAAGCTTCATAATATCCTAATGGACTCTATTTTGCCAGTTGCTTTCTGTGGAGAAAAAGAAACTAATCAAAACTGGTCTTTTCTCCCCATTAGTCAAAATCTCTGTGTAGAAGCAGCTCACACCTTTGTCCGTAAGGCTGCAAACAGCCTGAATGGCCAGGTCAGGAAGCTGCAGGTGTTTTTGGTTTCTTACATCCACGTGGCACTGTTTGAAATTGCTCCATCCATCAGGCTGCTGCAGATTGTTCTTTCAGTTTTTATTAATCACAGTGGACTAATCTCACTGCACCGCTGGTGTTTATGTGGGGCAGAACAGTCATGACCTGGGTTTGGTGGCTTGTTTCTCCATGAAAATCAGGAACAGGAGTGTCTGGGGATAGTTACCCTTAAGTGTTTTGCAGATATGCCAGGAAAAGAAGGAAGTATCCTGTTTCCATGCAAGAGCTTCCAACAATTTGTCCCTGACAAACTCCAGATATAGATTCCCGTTTTAGCGACTGCGAACAGCTAAGAACAGAGAGTGAGTGAATTAGGTCAGAGAGCTGCGAAGCCATTTTGAGTGAGAACTTTAAAAGTATCATTTCTAGGGTAGCTTGGTAATTTTGTGTAGGGGTCAAATGTTCCCTCTCTGACTTTCCATCCTCAATTCAAAATTTTGTTTGATTTCTATGTCATACTTCAGGAAGTATTACTGCTAATTTTCTACAAAATGATGTTCCAATTTTCAGCAACAGCATCTTGATATTTGAGGGTCATTGCTGAGTGACTTTGGAAAGTTTGCATCACTATTATTAGCATTATTTATCCTGTAAAACATGTGGGAAAACTTTACTGCTAGTCCCTAAAAATATCCATGCTGGAGATATTTTTTTTTCCTCTGATCGCAATGGACGCCTGCTGAAAACTCAGAATCTGGTAACAAAATCTTCATGATACAGAACCTGAGAATCCTCAAGCATCACTGCAGTCTTCAGCTTAAATCCATAAACCCTCAGTAAAGACAGTTATAAAAGATTCTCACTATCATAAAAAAACCCACAATTTTGATTTTTTCTTGAAAGACCTCATTGCTTCACTGTTCTAAGGCCACTTTGGTATAAGGATTTTTTATCTTGGCTGACAACTGCACTGAAGCCTATAATAAGAATCTTCTCCTTTCTCTCTAACAAGCAAATTCCCTGTTTTCTGAGAATCCTTTCTAGGAAGGCAGCGCTGAATGTGTATCAGACTTGAAAAGAAAGCCTATCTATGCTGCCATTTTGGCTTTTTATTTTTCTAATTTGCAACTCAGCTCACATCCAGCTCGAAGAAAGCAATTTTGCGTGTTGAAAACGCTGCAGCTGGTTTCCTCCAGTGCTTCCCACATTCATAGCAAGGGAGGCAGTGGTGGGCTTACGCAAGATTGGTTTAAATGGGAAATCAATACTGGTTCCTCAGTTCCTACAGAAGAGCTGAACTGTGTTGGATTGGCTCCAAGCAGAAAAAAGGAGTTAAGTGAAAAAAAAACTGGCTGCCAGTGGGATAGATATTCTGCTGCATACGAGACTGTTTGGGTCTCTGCCACTGAACCCATCACAAGAAGTCTGAGATAACCTGGCTTACCTCCTACCATCTGTTTTTCAATGGATGATAAATATTGGGAAAATAAAAGTTGGAGGCTTTTTATTCCCCAGGCATATATTAGCTTATAAATACAAAATTTTTTCTGTTCAGCATCAGTAGGAATTTGTACCTTGTACTGTATTAACCAGTTACAAAAGGGATTGAAAATGTATTCTGTAGATGAAAAGTAGAGTCATTGGTGTGATTCCTTGTTCTACAGCTAAGGAGAAATATGTGATCTAATTAGCAATTCCATCAGACTTTGCTCAGTGATTGGAACTCAGTTTCACAGGCTTTCACTTGACAAGACTTTGTATTTAATCTCTTGTATTAAAATTTTCTATTAAATAAATCTCAATAAAATTCATATTTCTGAAATCTCTGTTGCCTGCTACTTTTTGGTAAATAAATAAAACCCAACAATGACAGTGAAAACACTATAGTAACTTAATTGTTGTGTTTTGCTAGATGGTCAGGTCCTCAGTTTGTTTATTTCTTAACCTCTGCTAGTACTCTGCTGGATTCAGAAACACAGGTTATGAACTGCCATTTCTCGTTTTATTTAGCAACACAACGAAAATGGAAGGATGTTTTTACTGAAGATCCTTCCTGCACTGAAATCAGATTCCTATGAAACCTTCTGGCCCCCACGTAGTCCCAGAGTTAGAGAGGCAAAGGGTGAATCTTACAGGGGAAGGTACAGAAAAGGACTTTTTATTTCAAATACATTTTTGATTTGAGACTCACAAACCTTTATAATACTTCTGTAATCAGTGTAAATTAATGATGGTTACAGGCAGGGCCTTTGGGAAGACAGCAAAAGGATTCTTTGAATGTCAGGCACAATTGGATGCATGACTTGGAGGCACCCCTGCTAAGTAGGGGTGATCATGGGTTCTAAACCAGGAAGGTAGCTGAGCATAAAGCATATTTCATATTAAGAACACTGACATAAAAAATACTTGATTAAAACAACAGCATCTCTGGTTTTTAGACAAATGGAAAACAGATTTCTTTTAAGGTCTATAGCTAAATTTTGTGAACAGTCCAAAACTGCCTGAATGAAATACTGCAAACTCTCTTGAGCACTTTCAAGATCCCACTCTTCCAATACAGTAAAGATGTTTTTTTTTTATTCTCTCCATTCTTACTCTTACACATTTTATTCAATTTTAGTAGCTCTCCTGGCTTGGAATTCTTAAGGTATTGTTTGATATGATAAAGATCAAACCATCAGCAATGAAAGATTGAGCCAGGCTTTGTTTATGCAATTTGATTTAGTAGTCATTGTGATTACACATGTGATCAAGGTGAATAACCTTTATCTTTTTGCATATTGACAAAAATACGATTATTTATGTCTTTAAAGTATTCTCTGCAGGGAAGCATGGGGATGCATACTTTGTGAGCTATGGAAGGAATGGAGAAATGTGTTGATACTCAGAAAAAAGGCAAGGATCAAACAAAGGGAGCAAAAAAGAGGAAAAGAAAGGGCTTATGTCTTAGAAAGTCCTCTTTATGCTCTTTAAATTAAGGGGTAAAGGGGAAGAAAACAACGATATATCAGCTCTGAATTTTATTAGTCTTCCAACCTGAGAACTATTTCTTAATTCTGCTGCACTTTTATCCTCAAATTTATGTTATCCCTTTTGTTTAGAGGCAGTCAGGAGAATGTGCCTTAAATTAGCATCTAATACTGGAAGTTATCCTATGTATATAAAATGTGTTGTGGCCTGTGTGTCTGCACTGTAAATTGAAAGCCCTTGTCTTCAGTTTCTAGATGTCAGTTCTCCAGTTAATGTTCTCTGCATTATTCTTCATAGATTTATGTAATTATTTGCTATAGTGATCATAAGAGAGGGGGAAAAAAAGTCTTTCAGAGTTTTCCGAGTTCAGGTTCTGGGTTTCTTCTTATCTCTAAACATAAAATCTGTGTTGTTTCTTTATGTATATTGACTCACATATGTCTTCACAGGTCCCTCATGTATTTTGAATGCTAAGCCAAAATCTTTTAAAACACAAAACTGTCTTCATGTTAGCAAAAATGCTTCAGTTTCCATCAACTCCATCAATTCTATTTCCACATAGCTTCCTCTCCCTGACTGACATCTGTTACAGAATTTTCACATTGATTATATGATCTTGGATGTGCTCCCTATGAAAACCACTTTGTCCAACAGGCTAAATATCATTCACAGGCAAATGTAAATATCACTGTGTATGGAATTATGTAAAGACATACCTCCATATGAAAGGTTTGTTCCATTTTCTGGTTCTTTATTCACTAGGGACATGAAGGAGCTGGATTGCTACCCACGATGTCTCAAGCACAAGACAGTTTGCTAAGTCATTGGATGTTTTTTTCCTAGCTTTGAATGTTAAAACTCAGCACCAGGAATGAGTACTTTTGTGCTGGATAAGTAGCTCAGGATGTCTCCATTCACATGTAGTGTGTGCTGCTTAAGTGGGCTCAGCCCTGTACTCAGCCTTGTTTTTCTTAATGGCAGCCACTCCTACAGAGCTAAGCCGTGCTGTAATAAATGCAACAGGTGTGCTGATGAGTAATCTGTGCAGACTTTGTTTCTTCTTCAATGGCAGATAATAAAACTTCGTGTTCTGTAATTGCAAAGCATTTTTCAAACTGTAGCGTGTCATCTACACGACCTGTCCTTTGAAACATGTTTTTTATTCTATTAAAATATTAATCTGAAATCATGGGAAATGTTTTTCTTTCTGCCTTCAGGTTCCTGTCCACGCTTCAGAATCCAGGCATTTTTCTCCTTACTTTCATGGTACTTTCTACTGTATAAGCATTGAACTGTGATGCTGAGTATTTTTTGGTCCTGATGCCTGGTTTCACCTATCGTTCTTAATCAGTAGCTATCATTACATTGATCTGGTAAAGCTGTTCTTGCACTTCTTCATGTATTTCTCAATGGTTTGAAGAAATGCTTGAAAGAGTACTCTAAAATGAAATATCAAGGCTTCATGTGGTCCTGTTTCTAGTAAATGAGTCTTTAAAATCTCCACAACTGTTTGCCAGAACTTTTAGTATAATTACGTGTTTATCCATTTTGAATATTCAACGCATTTTTGCATTCATTATTACAAAGATAAGTATTCTAGAGATGCTGTAAATTTGGCTAATTTTCATATGTACTCAAATCCACTCCCTGTTGCCATCTGCAGATAATTTACTCCTGTATTCCTCCACCTGGCTCCATGTAGGACCTCAGACTACACCAAAATTCACTATGGTTTAGAAACTTCAGTTGCTGAAAGGAAGGCTTAGTTGAGATATTCAGGTTCTAGATTTTTATAATATTTTAATCATGTAACCCTTTTGTTGGCATATCTTACCATTTGATTTTTATTTTTAAATTATTACAAAAAATTGTCATTATCAATGAAATATCTAAAAAGAAAACATTTCAAGGAATATTTATTCAAGCCTAATAGACATTGACTGGTGTGCACGTGGAATTATGTTGCACATAATTCTGAAACTCATTTGCTTTCCAGTCCAGAACTGTGGCTGCCTACTTACAGGACTGAGGTACAAGTTTCGTCCTAACTTAATTTACCTCCTTTGCATTTAGTCTAGTGAGCCAAGAAATAGCCAAATATTCACTTCACCAGAAACCTCCTACACTTGAAAGCTTGCTTATTTCCTCCCTTCATTTCTTTCTTTCTATATTTTCTTTATGAACCCAAAGCTTCTTGTGTGTGTAGCAAAGGAAATCAGATTGTCCTTAGTTCTGAGAATCAAAGGCTTCCCTGGCTCACAGCTGCCAACCAGCTGGGCTTCCTCAGAGTTTTCCCTCAGAAAGAATTTTAAGGGGATTTATTTTCAAGCATGAGTAAAGCAAAATGAAACAAATATACCTGGAAGTACAGAAGTAAATTTGTATTTTGGGAAGATAAGGGCAGTGTTATCTTCTAAGGACAAGAAAAAAGATGTGATATGAAGTGTCAAGAGCACAAACTTTAACAAATTTCAGGCAAAAGATCAGGGTATTCTCTGCTCAGTTATATTGATTTCATAAGTACATACATGCACCTTAAATCTTGTGCCTTTCAATGACTGAAAAACAAAGCGTGAGATAAACAGAAAAAAAATAGTAGGTTTGAATATAAATCAAAAGAAAAAGGTCTTGAAAGGTCTTGAAAAAGACCACAAAGTGTTTTTATATTTTAGACAGCAGAATACTTGCAGTCATCAAAGAGAATAAGAAAAGGGGAAGAAAAAAAACCCACACTAAAAAAAATATATTCCTACAATAAAAAGAGAGAAATATACAATGACAGGAATAATGACATAAAGTGATAAGGACCTTGTGAAATTTCATACCGTACTTATTATTACTTACAGATTTTATTTTCCACTTTCATATATTATGATAAGAAAAGCCATAGATGAAGATAGAGTTTATAATCTGGGCATAAATTATTGCCATCAGTTTTTAGGATAGGAAAAATAGCAAAAATTATAGACAAAAAGCTTTGTTTCATATTGAATGCTGAACTATTTTTATTGCCTTAATATAGGCAATGAAAGACTGTGATCTGACCCATGGGCTAGTGACTGGTACCTTTTGAAGGAGATAATGTGTTAGTAACATGGAGACTAAATTATTAATTTTCATTAAAGATAGATGGACCTGAATGGGAAGTTCAGGGAATGTGGACCTAAACTGCTCTCTGTGGATCTGATCCTGGGCCCTACAAGTCTCCCAGTGAGCAAGCTGCACAGCACAGGGACTTTGAAATTTTGACGTTATAGACTTGGCCTATTACAAATCTTACTGATTCATGTGTGCATGTCAAGGTGTGAAAGTCTGCAGTCTTTGTGGAACGACTTTCTTTTTTCTTCTGTTCAGCAAAGCAGTGTAAACATTTCTCTACTAGATCACTGTTCTATAGACAGTTTTTATCAGTATGACTAGATATGACTATGCAGAGCATCCTGGAAGGCATTCTGTGTTTGTCTGCAAAACAGGCCTTCTGTTGGATTGGGAGATTCAGACTGTGGATGTAAATGGATCTGTTCTTTACTACTCCATTTCTCTCTCACTGCCATGAGTTGTGATCTTGTTCATAACAGATGGTGTTTGATCTTTGCCATGCTTTGTGGTACCCTTGCCATTGTTTTTGTTGGAAATCACAAGTTATGGAAATGCTTGTTCTTTGGTTTCCATGATTTGTATCACAAAAAACTGTGAGACTAAAGGCAATGCCTGGTGTGGGGAAGAAGGGAAGGGGCTAAAAGATAGAAATTTTTTTCTTTGCTTACAGTGATGAGCTTCTCTACAGATCCATACACACAAAACACATATCAGTAACAACTAAAATCAATCTGAGCAGTTTTGACTGTTAGATCTGTGCTCTCGACTTTTTCTATATTTAAAGTGTAAGCAGTGTACTGTTTACATAGACACTACAAAATCAGACAATTAGATGGAAGTTTTAATTCCATTTATGAAGGATTTGATTATTTTTCTTTGTAAGTCCACCTCTATTTGTAACTCAATCTGAGCAACAGATATGAAGATCCATCAGTGGGTCAAGCTACATCTCAACTATAATCAGTGCTTTACCCTCTAGCCCTCACTCCAGGCCAACATGTGGCCCTCGGTGGGTCTGATTACTGATGAGGGAACAAGAAACATATGCTCAAAATCACAGTCCAGTTTCCTGAAAGTGTTTGAACACTGACAGCAAATATGAGTGCTTTTAGAAATGTGTGCATAAGCTTTTTCAGGTCACTCAGGACATTAATTACCAGTTCTTTGGTCTACTTGAGAGCTAACCAGACATTGAATTATCAATGGGATTTGAACCATCTGTATCACATAGAGTTTTGAAACTTTCAAATCAAGTATGAAACTTTATTAAGGACATAAGTGCACTACTGAAGGATGAACATTTGTTTGCCTGATGTGAACTGTATTACATGGGTGCGTGTGACAAAAAACAGAAATTCTTTTCAGTCCTTTAAAAAGTACTCTGTGGGGGAGAAATGGCTCTGACATCACTGCATGCTTTATGCTCTTCCACTGTTTTTGTTTTCCAAATTAGCAAAGAAGAACAAATTCAGTATTTCCCTAGAACATGGGCACTTGTTTATATCCTAAGTACCACACTAAATATGGGAAATATGCTAATAAGTGTGTAATTAGCAATGGCTTTAATACTAAATCATGTATGTTTTAGGAGCACAAAGAGGAGCATATATCTATCCATCTTCATAAAGTAAAATGAAAGTATTTCTTCCACTAAAATAATGAAATCCGTTATGGCTAAATCAAAAGGAAAGTAAGACACCAGTATCAATGGAGGTGGAGGAAGCTTATCTCTGCCCTTTGCTCTGAACCAGCTGTGGCCATCCCAGCCATCCCTTTTACATTACAGAGGCAACAGGTCCATCAGGGTAAGTGATGTTTGGGTTACATTTCCTTCAGGACAACACTTGTTCTTGTATAAAATCCTATGACAAGGAATTATCACAGCTCTAGTTATTTTTTTCCTACTAGTTAATTACTCTCACTGACAAAGCACTTGACAGTATTCCTGGTTGAAGTTGTCTGGCAAGGAGTTCCAAATGCTTATGTTCATTATGTCTGTGCGTGCGTAACAAGCTGGTGATCTCATATACCTGCTTTTTTTATAAATATGTCAGCACTTAGGTTTATTACAACTCTTAATGCTAAAGTCCACGTTGTGGACTCTGGTAACACTCCAGATAATGCTCCCCAACTTTTCAAATTTTAGTAAGTTTCCATGCCATATGGCATGTATGATAAACTCTCCAAATACTGGTACCATTCCACAGCTAATAAGAAATTCAAAACCTAATCTAAACCAGAAGCTGTGAGGATCTCTCAGAAGTAATTCCAAGGTGGGCATTCCCTTGCCTGTCTCATCAGTATGGCCTGACAGAAGACAGCTGGACTGAGAGAGACAGGAAAAAAGAGAATACATTTGTGTCCTACAGAATTTCAGATTCATGGAATCTTATCACAGTTTGTGGTACAGAAGGTGGTCAGCCAGGGAATCCAAATTAGAGTACTTAAATACCAAGCCGTTTGTGACTTCACAAATAGTCCCATTGAAATAATCACTGCATGAAATACTGATAATTTTTAAGTTCCAGTAATAAAAGCCTTAACACAGATTAGGATCACTGCATTTGGCTTTAACACAAATGTGTTATATCTCTTTGTGTATAGGAGTGGCTTTCTAAAGAAGTGTCAAGTGGTCATGAAGTACACAAAGAAAAAGGTGACTTCTATTTAAATGTGTTAGTGGAAAAAATATCTTTTGAACATAATTTTTGCTTTGCCTCAAGAAATATTATTAATAGAAAATTTCAGATATAATAACATTCAAGAATTATTTGGTAAGGTAACATTAACTTATTAAAGAGGACTAAGTTTAATCAAAACATTTTTAACCTTTTAGTTGCACACTTTTTACTCAGCAGGGTATGACTCCATCAGCATCATGTTTATTCCTTTGCAAACTGGAACTGCTGGTGAGCTCTGAGAACCCAGTTTGGGCTTCCCAGTTCAGTGCTGAATTCCCAGCAGAAGTACTAGACAATAAACCCCCTAAAAGCATCCTGCACTCCAAGCCCTAAGCCAGTGCCCTGACTGCTGTCTTTAGCAGTGACTGTGGGCACAGAGTGAAGGGCTCAGATGCAAAAGTGTTTTTATAAACTGCTTCAAAATTGCTCAAGGAACGTCAGAAAACGAAAACATGGAGTGACAAGTGATATTTGAAAATACAGGTGTGAGAGAAGGCAGATTAGATGTCATTTTCAAGGCCACGTGGCAAACTTATGAAGATCGACTGTACAAATGCTTTTATTTCTGGAAATTCCAGTCTTTAATTTTCAATATAGGACTAAAAAAAAATTAGTCTCCTCTCATTAACAGAACTCTTTCCTTACAATAGCAATTTTTCATGTGCTAAGGGCATGGTTTGGAAATAATTTCAACTAGAATGAGCTTAAATATTTTAAAGACCATTTTGCTGTGATTCTTGGGGCTGTCCTGTGCGGGGCTGGGAGCTGGACTTTAATGATCCTTGTTGGTTCCTTCCAACTCAGGATATTCTATGATTTCCAAATTCTAACAGATTCAATATTTGCCTACAATATAAATTGGTTTTACTGTATTAAATTATGTATAACTCTCAGACCAAGCAGTTAGACTTGATTCTTATAGAACAGTTTTGGGTTGGAGGGGACCTTTAAAGGTCATCTAGTCCAGCCCCCCTGCAATGAGCAGGAACATCTGCAATTAGATCAGGAGAGTAAAGCTCAAAAAGCAACACTAGCCCAAGCAAACTGTAGTTTTGCTTTTTGATTTACAAATTTGATTACATTTTCAGCTCTTCCTTGACTATCAGTTTCACCACACATTTTCAATTCCTATGGACACCTTTCAATAGGAATAGGACTTGTCTTACAGATACGATGCATCTTTTTTCTAAAATAATGCTCTGAACTTTAGATAAAAGCTTTGCATTATAAATGTACAAAGCATTCTGCCAGGGTGTGTAATAAATCTGCCTTCAAATATCACTCTGATGTATAATGTATAACAAAAAAGAATAGAAGCATTTTGAAAGAAATAGGCACTTTTTCATTTTAATCTATTTAAAATCTTTCCAAATTGTGGCTGGCCAGTTCCCAATAACAGGTAGAAAAATGGGTAAGCCCTGCACTTAACTTCCAAAATTTAACAGGCTTCTTTAAATAACAAAGATCATCCACACTTAAAAAAAGAGAAAAAAAAGTGCTTTCTTTTTCTCAATACAATGACTACATTCATTTAATGGTGAAGTCATCCCTTTATCTGATAGTTCATTCAGTACCATTCCTTTCAAAATGTCACACTTGCAAAATATAAGAAAACAAAAAACCTGAAGCGATCCCATGATGGCTTTCAGCTACTTTACTCTTGAGAGATCTTTTATCTTTTTATTTTCATACTGTGCATGCAGGGTTTTTATTTCTGAAGGTATTTGCAGGCAGGTTTATTTTTCATGTTAGAGAAGTCATGTAACTAAACAAAGTGAGCCATAATGATTTTTTTTTTTTTTATTTTGGAAAGCTGCATTTTACATTCACAAACAAGAGATTAGGGAAGTGTTTTTTTAAAAGGATGAGACAAGACTTTGCTTTCTTAATGTAGTACAACTTTGTTTCCTGCAGCAAAATAAGATAATATTTCTGATGGAATGTGAACAGGAACTAAGGGTTTGAGGCAATCACAGCTATTTAATTCCAGAAAATTGGAAACAGCGCTATCATTTTTTTGTGCTATTACCTACACTGTTCTTAAACAAAAATTCTAAACCCATAAATGTCACAACCCACTGTTCCATTTTATGAAAAAAATACTGACAAAAATGCACTTCTATCAAACAATGAGTCTACTAAAAATTGGACACATTGAATGGAGCCATACTCCTATTACATGAAGAAGTGGGGAAAAAGGGATACAAAATAATTACAGCATAGTTTTGTACCCTTGATATGATTAACTTTTATGTGCAGGAGCAGCTCTGTTAATATTGATGGAATTAATGATGTGAACTCTGTGTAAGTCAGGGTTCCTGAATCAGATCATATGCAACATCCACATAGGAAATCTATTACAAGATCAAAAACAGCAGCAATTTTGCTGTTTATTCTTGTGCTTCATTTCCAGAATTAAAATTCTTGACATGGTAATAAAATGCAGAAATAGGAAAGGGAAAAAAAGAGAATGTAAAGAAATACTCAAACTCAAGTCTTGGGTTCTTATTTGCAATATTAGTTCCATTTTCTCTCATTTAAACATTTTCATTAATAGAGAATAACATATAAAAATCTGAAAAATCTGCAGAAGTTACTGAGATCCTAATGAAAACAATTCCTGACTGCATTTTTTTTTTAGTCACTGTTGTGTTTGTTTCTTATTTTCCTGTTAATATAATTAGTCATATGGTTTTCCCCCTTTTAACATTGGAAGAGACAAAAACTGAAAGAATTTGCTATTCTAAAATAAGATACAATTCATTGTATGCATTAAAATATGCATATCCTCTTCTTCAAAAGGCAGGTTTTGAATGATTCATGAAAAAAGTAATCTACATCAATAAAAAACCAGCTTTGTGAAATTCACAGGAAAACATAATTTGGAGTGAGTAGAATGACCAAAAGTAGTGAAATTTTCATCCTTTCCATTCCTCCTTTTCATTTTAACTTTCTTCCACCCCGTCCCCAACCACTCTGAGCATGTACACTAAATTTTTTATTTTTCTTTTTATATTGTTTATATCCAACATGCATGGAAGTTGTTTGTGCATCTTCCATAATATGTGACTTATGAAAATTGCAAGGCCTCCAACATACATCTACAAAGGTAGAACAGAAGGGATAAGGCAAATTTTTCATTTGAAAATTTACAAGATTTCTACAAATATTACCTTGGCATAGGGGATAAACCAAACAAACAAGTCTTAAACAGTGGGACTTATGAAGTTAGCTGACCTACCCATAAAAACTTCCAAGTTGTGAAAGAAAAGCATGTGTTGTTTCATGGTGCCCTTCAGTTATTCTGAACTGTCCTGAAACCCTTGGCTATTTCCATAATTATAATTTGTCAAAGGATGCAGTTGCTTCTGAGGAATACAGACTTTTCTACTGGTACAGTTATTATTTCACCTTGTAAAAACAGAAATTAAACCACTGTCATGTACATTGGCTATCATTTAATTTGGCCCCCAATGACCATTATACACCAGTTGTCTCTTACCACATTTATGTTTTGTTTCATAAGAATTCACCAGTGCAAAGCTTCATTTTTACAGGATTATCCTCTTACCAGAACAGGAACAATGACTTTCCAAAGAAAATTCAGGCAATTCAGTGGAAACATTGGTGTTGAAAGAGTGCTAAGGAATTTACCAGCATTTCTCTTTGTGCAGAAAGAATAAGACAGCAGCTAATAAAACAGATTGCAGATTAACATTCTGTATTATTGACTGATTTATTAATGATCTTCAAAATATCTCTAGTTTGTAATCTTCGTTTCCTATGAAGAAGTACATGAGGTAAACTCCTTAACAGGAGACCCTTAATCATGTACATGTTTCAGGTGCCTAGAATTGTGTCCATCCGATTGTGTTCTGCAGTCTGATTGTAGTCAACGGATGCCCTTAATAGCATCTGCTGACTGCTAATTTTGCCATGTGGTTCTTTACTTGTAATCTTAGCTAACAAAATCAGTGACTCTCCCTGTTTAACTCTGAGGAATGCTCTTTGCCTAGTATGTTTGGGGAAATTATTCATGTGGCTTTCTTTGACTGAATACAACATCCTAAGTAAATTAGGATATGTATGTGTGTTGACTGTGAGAGTAAAATATACTTAATTAAAATATACTTAAATAAAATGGAAGGCATCAATAACATCAAGGAATTTTTCACAAGGGTGCTTGTTGCATATTTTGTCCAAAAGACTAACATGTTCATCACAGAAATGCTCTGCTCCCTTTCCTGATCAGAATGAGAGGTTGAAGCAATGGGGTTTGAGTCTGTAAATTATTGTCTACACAAATTACTCTAAACACTGTACAAGCAAAAAGTCCCAAAGAGTAAAGATTTACAAGATTTATTTCTTAGACTTGGGAGAGGTTTTTTAAAATTTATTTACTTTTTAATTCAAGTCAGCTTTACATCTCTCATATGCTAGGACACTTTTCATGTTTCGACAGCATAGAGAGCAGCATGTTAAATAAGCAGTGTGAAATTACATTTGTGCAAAAGAAAATTAGGAACAAAATGGCTGATGGGTCTGGTTCTGATCATTTACACCAGTGTTACAGCTCTGCAGCCCAAGCCTAATTAGCAGAGTTAATCATGATTGATCAGACTCATGGAAAAGGGGGATGTCACATTCTCTTTTGCCATGACTACGTCTTGGAGCCAGTGAGATGGTAGAGATGTGTGATCAGCTCCCTGATTTTAAGGCCAGGCCTGACTCCAATGAAATTGGAAGCCTCTGCCAAGCAGCTCAGTGTTGTCAGGTCCTGGGCACCGCGCCACTGGAAAATAGCCATGTTGGATTTCTGTTCTGCGCTCCCAGCTCTCCCCACGTGCTGGAAGGAGCCATGGAAATGTAGAGCCCAGCTGTAGTGCAGATGCACCAGCTCAG
Source organism: Leptocoma aspasia (assembly GCA_013399835.1). Taxonomy (NCBI): domain Eukaryota; kingdom Metazoa; phylum Chordata; class Aves; order Passeriformes; family Nectariniidae; genus Leptocoma; species Leptocoma aspasia. The sequence goes on along the minus strand of VXAX01004092.1, from coordinate 239,803 downwards.
ATGCTCAAATGCACACTCTCTGGAATACTTGTTTCTGGGTTGCAGCACAAAGGGACCGAGAAGACAGCTTCTGAATCTGTTATTCTAAACCAAGGAAGTTTATTAGTGAAAAAGGAGAAGAAAAATTAGACAAAAATGGGTGATCGGAATACAGAACTGCAGACACCTGAGTAAAAAATTCCCTGTACAGTAAACAGGAAGACAGTCCAGAAATACAAAGGTTGATCCAGAGCTTGAGTCAGACCTTGAACCCTGTTTGCTCCGATTTATAAACACCATCAGCAGTTCTTGGAAGTGCTGTATGCAAGACACACATTCTGCTGTCATATGACACTTCTCTTGATATTTTTTATTCCTTCATACCTAGAACTGGTAAAAGTTGATAACTGTTTGCTTCATTTTCTTTAATTTAAAATTTCATGGGTTTAATCAGATCAATCTAAGTTTGTGTGGTTTTAGAAATAATTTTTAAATTCTTTACTTTTATTTCTTAATTATAGGTTGACTGTGTTTTAATTTAAAATATTAGAGGAGGTCTTGACTGGCACATAGCCCTTTGACTTTAAAATATTTGGCATTTTAACAGCTTATAAAGCCTTTCTTATTCTTTCCTTAGTAGATGATCATTTGAATTGAATGAATAATTTTTGTTTTCTACAAACCACCATTTTTCTAATGAAAGAAAAATGAAATTTTTTCAGCCAACTCTAAATTTAAACAACTTATCTTTACTGTGCTTGCACTTCTTTTGTGTCTCTCTTCTCCAAACACTGTACCAAATTAGTTTACAGGAAGAAATACAGAGAAAAACAAATAGTGGTATAATGGTGAGAAATAATCATCAAGTCAGCATTTCAGAATCCAGTGACTACTACACACAGCATAAATCTGCGACTCAGAAGTAAACACATCAAGCTGTTTTTTCTATGTTGTGTGATCTACACACCTAATTAACCCAACTTTAAGGTCTTAACATTTCACAGCAGATTGCTTGTTAAGTGAAGCAAGTAACAACTTCAGAATTATTTAAAAACATAATCTGTTTTACCAGAACACTTCCCTCACTGTATTACTTACCTGGTCATTTATCTGGGAAAAAATTCAAACAGAAATGTGGTTGTGACATTATTTAAGTACCATCGGTGTTGTGAGGTGTGTTTCCCACCAACAGGTCATTCACATGAGCTGGATAAAAAACATTCTTTGATACCTCTTTCATCAGCAGCTTTTATAAGCAGATTTACACACTGTGTATTGTGATTGCATGTTTATTTGTACATTGCATCCCACAGCCAATCCAAATTACTATCAACGGAGAGGAAAGAAGGACACACAGGATGTAAAATTGCCTATAAACCATTATGATATGTTGACGAAGGTTACTGGCTTCACATCCCGCTTGCTATTTCACCTAATTAAAAAAATTAGCTTCAGATATGGCCACAGATGTTCCAGGCTCGTGATATTCAGACCCATCTTTTTTTACTTGGACCATTTGTACAGGCCAGCATTTAGCCTCATGGACAAGCACACAGCTCCCATCCTTGCAACGAGAAAACAAACTATCTGCATTTACAGTAGGCTTTAAATTTTCCAGGGAGACTCAGCCTGATACAAAAAGACAGGAAAATACAAAAGGCCGAGAAAATACAAAAGGCCAGGAAAGAAAGCATATTCTGTGTACTTACAGAAGCTTTTGATATAGTAGTTCCTCTTCACAAACAAAAAAGTGATCTTTTGATCACATTTAGAAATGCAAAATTCTACCAGTATGCTACCGCTATTCTTAATGTTGAACCTTTGGATTGTACTGTCAGCTGTATTTACAGGGCCATGAAGTATTCCAAAAAAAAAAAAAAATGCATTGAGCCTCTATACTCTAAGGAACTTAGCATCTAACATGAAATTATGCATAGGCTTCCTAGGGCAAAGAGTGTATGGAAAATTATTGCTAGTGAGGAGGAACATCTCCAGCATCCAACAGCGACTCAAGGATGAAGCAGTAATTGCCAACTGAATAAAGAAAAGGCTCTGGTTGAACCAGAAAGGAGACAGAAAGGGGATGAGTCTGCACTAAGAATCTGGAGATGGAGAGTAGAGGAACAATCAGTTTTGTGTTTTCTGTACGCACAAAAATAACTTTTTCAGTAGTAGAAATGAGGCTATTCCCAGAAGGGAGGACAGCTTATTTTGAGACAAACCCACCTGCCATAACCCCTCTTGGGGCTGCTCAGATCTGTGCTGGTGAAAGCCTAGTGTGACTTTACTGCCAGGATCACAACTTGCACAAGACAAACTAAGAAATTTAGCTCTCAAGGAAGTAAAAAGGCACCTTGTGGAATTTTCAGGAGGACATAAGTGTGTGATTCTTGGTGATTGTCATTGGAGTTGCTGCATACACCTAAATACTCTTGGAAAGCTACACAACCAGAAATCCCTAGGTATCCAGCAACTTGAAAACATTTGGTTGTCAGACCCTAGAGACATTTAAGAGAGAGATTCAAGCAAGCTCAGTGAGCAGCGTAGAAATCAGGGGGGAGAAAAAGGTTACTAACTTAGCAGGTTAACTTTTTCCTTATCCTATTTTGGTACATTCTATTGCAGAGCTCTTTTTGAAATAGCTTACTAGAACTGATGCACAAAAAAAAAAAAAAAAAAGATTGACTTAGAAGGAACAGGCTTTAAAAAATTCAGGACAAGATATTTAGGCTAATAACATTTCTGAACAGCTTGTTTGGGAGAAATGTACTTGTACACATTTGGCAAGCATACTATATTGCCTCTACATGGAAAAAAAGAGCAAGAACAAGCAGAGCGTTACATGATATTAAATAAGATCAGATGTTGTTCTTGAATAATGCATTCAGCTACATTTGTTCCAATTCAGAAGTGAAAAATAATTATAAACATGCTATATTTAAAATATTAAATATTTAACCAAAGTTAAACAAAAAGGTGCTAGCAATAAAAGACTGATTTCACAAAGCCATTGAAAAGAAAACCATCAGAGAAAACAGAGAAAAAACAACCAAACTAAAAAAACCTCAAACCTAAGAACAATTATGAACAACTCACTCAGAATGCAGACAGCAAAGCAAAAACGCTGTACACTGGATTGAATATATTGCAGCCTACAGACACTTGTTTTGAGTTAGGACATTGTTCTTTAAAGTATTATTCCAGTAAGTAATATCTGTGTTACAGGAGTCCTGAAGCTCAGCTGCACCAGCAGTGATTATTCTGTCAGATAAGGGCTACCAAAAATTAGACCAGTATCAGGAACGAGGACTGCCATTGGTCAGGAGAATGTTGGTTTGTTGTTCTGGTCACAATGCAAATCAGGACAAGAAGGGACAGAATACTAGAAAAAAAGAGAAATATTTAAGTTTTAGTCTTCTGCTAGGGAAGAAGAAGCCTACTTTCTAGGCCTTTGTGTAATTTCTTACTTCATGAATGCTTTTTGCATAGCAAATAACAAATGTGAAGTACCATCAAAATTCCATTTAAGTTATTTCAACTTTAAGATTAGCGGAATATGCAAATGAAAGGTATTATTTTTCTTTTAAAGCTGAATGTTCCTGTGTAGTCAGCCATGAGGAAATATCTCCTAACATTATCAGTCATACAGAAAACCCTGACATGCCAGACTGTCTTCTATTCATCACAGCTATACAAACTTGAAACTAGCACAGAGATTTAGGTTTTGTTTCTACTCTCTGCAGGACTGCACATTTTTCCATTCCTATCATTTATTTTATGTAATAAAATTGAGATTAATTTCTCACACTGCCATAGTCACCTGGCTATATTCCCGTTGGCTGACCTGTGCAGGCCCTGTAGTCATGACAAGTTAAGGGAGCCTTAAAAATCTGTTTTGAAAGCTTTCTACATAGATTTGTCTAAGAAAATCCTCAGTATCTAGCTTTCAAATTAACCTTGAATGTATATTGCAAGGCAGAATCTGTGTATGATCCAAATCTCCAAGCTATTTGTCTTTTTGATATGGAAAAGAAGAAAGACAGCTTTGCTTTTTTGGGCTAGATGAAATTAATAATTTATTATTATTTCAGTGATATAAATCAGCTTCTTTATGCATTTTCAGATACAAGGTGATTTGCATAGCCCCTTACATTTTTTTTTTTAAGTAGGAAGTTTAGGAAATTCATCATCTTCTTTCTTTAAAAAAAAATTCATTTCAATTACCTCTTACGAAGAGTTATTTGTAAATCAATACACCTATCTATCAGGTTACTCAGTGTCCCATTGTAGCCTATTCAGTGGTTTTCTAGAGAAAGTGTGGTGATTTCCACATGCAGCCTCAACGATTCTGTGGTGTCCTGATTCCTAATCATTATCCTGGTTCAGCCCCAGTACTGAGCTGAGTATTGCAGGATGGGGACATTTCAATTGGAGCTAAGAAAGGTCAGAGTTCACATTGATTGAGCTAAACGATGCTTATCTTGTTTTTAGCAAGGAAAAACTTTGGATCAGCTACCAGTACAACAACACAAACTCTTCATGAAAACCCATAATATATGTGAGATACAGGTGGGGAAAGGCCAGTATTCATACCTCAACATTCTGAGTTGAATAGCACCTTAATGACCATTTTTCTTTTTTGCATCAGATAAAGAGTTAATTCGACAAACCCAGGACTTTAACATAACAGACTTACTATGTTTTAAATTCTGACAGCGTTTTTGCTTATATTTTTTGTTACACTGTGAGATTTGTACTTTTAAAATGTGGTTACCAAAATGTTTTTCTCCTAATGTCATTTACTTACTTATTTTCATGCTGTTTGAGGACAGCCTATTAATACTGAAATGTTTCTTTCCTAATCCATGAATTCAGAACTGTAATCACAGTATGTTGATTTCTTTCTCCCTTTTTCAGTAGCTGCTTTTCTTGGGTTTTGCTCCCTTGCTGCTGCTGTAGAGAGGGATTTAAAGTGACAGATAACAGAGCATTCCAATCAATTGTTTCTACTGTGTGCATACTTTGTTCCATGTTTCAGACATGCTCCTGGTTTTTTTTCCTCTTAAGTGGTTCAAACCCCTTTTAATTCATCAGAAAAAAAACATTAGGCATAATGTTTTTTTTAACCATGATATGTTATGATGTCTTCTTCAAATTGTGTTCCTTCCTTGTGTAGATAGATACTGGAGGGTTGGAAGCAATTAACATAACTCAGAGAACTAATTTCCTGTGGTTCTTTAACTCTGTATTTATGGCTTTCAAAAGAGTGGATCTGTACTCGAGGGATTAGTACAGTCTATAAATTTTAGTCGTCTGACTCTTTCTTTTTTATTTTTTAAGGAATTAAGATAAGAAAAATTCATTGATGGCTGAAAATTACATTTAAAAAAAGGCAACTTGCTTTGTAAAAAGAAGGGCTTTGTCTTCTCTTCCTTCCTAAATCTTCCCCTCTCCCACAAAAAAAGTTGGATTTAAGCTATGCTGCAGGAGGCCTCAGCCGTCTCTTTTGCAACTGAGTTAGTCACACACCCTTCTACTTCTCTTTCTGAATTTTTTGAGCCTGACTTTCATGACCCAGGACCAGATGATTCCCACAACTGCAGCCTTACCTGTTGCACTGCCATTGATCAGGGGGAGGATTCAGTTATGGACAAAAAGTATTGGGATTTTTTTCCCCGAACAGCTTTTGCCAACATGATGGGTCTCTGAACCACTTGTTTATTTGAAAGTGACTTTGCTGATTTCAGGGGGGTTGGACTAGATAACCTTTAAGATTGCTTCCAACCCAAAGCATTCTATGATTCTAGGACAAATCCTCTCATCCCCTGGCAGGGCCAGGTGTCACTGCTGCCCATCCCAGGCACTGGCACATTAATGGCCCTGGCTGGACACATCTGGAATTACTCGTTATCCATGGGAGCCATGACACCACACCTTCTCTCACAGGGGCTGCTCCACCAGCTGCTTTGAGTTGCATGCCTGTTGGAATCCAGGGCACAGAGAATGTTTCTTTGCCTGTTTTGGGAAGCCCTGATCCTCACAGAACACTGCTTTTAATCTTCATCCCTGGAGGAAGGTACCAAAGCTTTGGGATGAGTCGGAGTCCACAGGTGTGAACTAGATAGTGGCATGTAGTAATGTAGTTTATCACAGGGTGAGAAATTTAGGAGAATATGAGAGTGTATAGGAGACAAGATGGAGGATTTTGGATATTGTCTCATCTCCTTGTTCTTCTTCGGCTCCATTTTCTGAAGTGTTGGTGGCATAAAATTATTGGTTAGAGAGCTGTAGCATAGGTGTTACGTGAATAGATTAATAAGAGTTATTGGTAGAAAGGTAGAAACAAAGTACATTTTAGAATGTAATTGGACTAAACAGCTTTAAAAGACCTTGGATCTGGGTGCCAGCTCTCCCTTCTACGCCTTGCTTCTTGTATGCTAAGTCTGGTGTGTAGACGGCGTACTGAACTTCTGATAAGAGAAAAATAAACAACAGACTGAGAAATCAAGAGTCCTGCTCGTTTTTCATCCCTGTCACAGAACTCACAGGGGAACCCCCTCCAAAGGGCCCAAGAGGAGGGTTCCCACTCTTGTCGGTTCAACCAGAAATGTGACACATGCCCTGTGTTCTTCATGAGGCAGAACCTTCATCCAGAGGTAGAAAAAGCTTCCAAGAATTTTGCCATCCAACAGAAGGGCATCCAGACAACCTGAATCCAGGTTTAAGATGTGTGAGCCATTTATTTTTATTTTTTAATTGAATGCTGTGGTTTTCTCTCCAAACTCCTTTTACATTTCAGCCTAGCACTTACTGAAAAGTGGTGGAAAAGGTCCTGTTGAGCAGCGAAGGACCTCAAAAAAAAATCCAAATTCTGCCTTGGAACATTGACTTTTTCTTTTAACATTTTGCACAAAATATGTACAAACCCTAAGGAAACACAAGCCAACATTCTCCTGAACCCTATAGCTTACTATAGAAATTGCTTAAAATTGAATAAAAATAATCTTAAATTTGTCCCAATCCAGGAATGTGTCCTAAGACACGAACACAGAGGGGGATGACTTGAATATACTCAGAGCAAATCTGAGACACAAACGAGGTCAAATGTTGATAATCAAAATGAAAATTCACTTTTATTCACTATCAAGGAAGAGAGCAAGGAAGAAAGCAGAAAAGGAGGAAAAAGAGCAGAAAACAAGAAAGGCAATTACCTGCAGATTTTCTCGACAGAGCTCGGCAATGGCGAAACAAATTGGTCTTTAACAGTACTTTACAAAGATTAACTTATTTCTTTCAATTTTTTGACTGGCGGCGTCTTGGCATTTGGTTTATCATCTCTTAGAGTCCACTTCATTCTCATCTGATTAATGAACTTCACCTCTGGAATCTCAAGCTGCCATTAACAGGTAGCTGTGCCCTGCTACAGGAATGATGTAAATCCGGAGAATACAATTACTGTGTCAGGGTTTAGCTGAAAATAGGGTGCTTGGACCATTTCCTTCCCCTCCTGATCTCTTTACATTCTATAGTAAATAAAATGACTGCTCACAAAGGAGTATAAGGCAAGTTTTAATGCATTTTATCTCTCTTCCAATGTAACCTGGTAATGAAAATACTGAAGTATTGGCAATGCTAGGGGATTTAAACGTGTTTTGCAATGGTGATCAGAGTTTATATTTGGGACACCATGATTGTAAAGTGGATTATTGAGTCATATTTGTCCTTCTCTGCTTCAGGATTTATGGGCTCAGGATCTATGGGCTCAGGATCTTGTTGACCCTTGAAAAAAAAATGTAGCCTGTATGAATAGGAAACACTGGGGATATGTGGTGTGTTTAAACACAAAAAGGTTGAAAAGAGAATAAAGAATCAACATGCATATGTTTGTTTTGGAAACTTCTGGTCAAGTCATGAAATACTCTGACAAAAATACTAAATATTGTCTGAGGCAGATACTATACACACTGCATCAGCAGGTTTTCCACTTTGTTGCAAGGAGAGGAAACAGCCAACCCACTGCCACTAAGGGAAAAAATAACTTCAGTAAATCTCTGAAGAGATCATCAGGCCATTGGCAAAATAATTTGACATTCAAACAATATCTTCTGGTGTATTCATACATTTTTATTAATGACATGACTCTACATGTAGAGAAGAAAAATGTTCTGTTATAGAATTAATATATTCCATCATATGGAAAAAGGGGTAAAATATGGCTTGGAATTAAAGGAGCTTTTACTCTGTGAACTGTAAGTCCAAACTGGTTAAAATCCTACCATCTTCAATAGTAAAAGGGAAAGAGATTTGAAGATTTTTACAGGATTCTATGAAATCCCGTGATTCCCTGTGCTGTGTATGCAGGTGCATGGGTGGTGCAGGTCACAGCAATGACTGAAAGGCTACAGGGATGTACAACAGTGTGGTGGACTCAAAAGGATCGATTCTTTAAAGAATCAGTGGCAAAACGATCATTGGCCAAGTGGAGGGAGCTGTTTCAACCTGCTACACAGATGCTATGCTGGGGTGATGCTCTTGGAGTTTTCAGCATCATAGAACTATTTTGGATTTCTCCAAGGAATCTTTTCAATATGGCACTGTGCCAGCAGAAGGCACGTGGTGGAACCTGGTTGATTCCTCAGCTCACAATCCTTATGCCAGATGCTGTAGTTAAGTGTATCTGCAGAGACTTGTGTAAGGGCTCTGCCAGTGAGACAGATTTGGCAAGAATCTTCTTGAAAGCCAAACAAAGAAGCTGGAGGAAGGTGGGGAAGCACACAAGGATTTCTGCCAGCAGTTGTGCGGCCAAGCAAGAATCAACTATTTGTGGGATTTTTGTTTTGGTTTGGGTTTTTTTTTACTCTCAAATATTTTGTGGCTGGTTAGAGAGTAAAATAGGAAAGTTGTGCAGGACTTCAGTTTGAGCTTATTGTGGTAATTTCAAACCATATGATGCAAATTGGGCTTTTTAAATAATGTTAGGACATGAAGGAGAGGGACAAAAAGATTGTTTTAAGTCATTAATCTGTCCTAATTGCAACACAGTTTTATAGGGGATAGAACGTGAGATATAATAATGCCACCTTTGTCCTTCTTATGGAGTACAGCACGTTTTCTGTGCATGAAACAGAGTCAATTTTGTCTTACAGACTCTATATCCGGGCTCAGAATGGCAAACTAAACAAATGCTTTATAAGGTTTTGTATTTTAAGTAGAGAGCAAAGGAAAATATTTGCTGTGCCTGTAGGACTTGCTGTCTCTCCTGTTGACAGTGTGCCACTTTATATAGATGGATACCCGTTCACTGGACCAATGAGCTACATGAATTTGTAAATAGTATCAGCTGACCTGAAACTCCACCTTTTCTGAATAAACTTTTTTGGAAAAAGTGTTGTCATAATCTCACTAGAAATATGGCTGTGATAGACCCAGGCAGCTGGAGCATCCCCTGCCTGCTGTTTCCTTTGGAATTTCTCGTGCGATAAATTGCCATAAAGTGGTGATGAAAGGAGAAGAGTTGGGGCTTTTCCTTTATATACCCCAGTGGAAGAATTAATTCATGCCAAACTGTGAAATTTGGGACTAAGCTTATGTTACAGATCATGGAGTGTCTGCAGAACCCTGTGGGCTTCAGTAAATCACTCTGCAGGGGAACAGCTACCTGCCTTTGCTGGACCTTAAATCTAGGCACTCTTCTTGGGATGCTGCTGTTGTCTCTGAGGGTGATTCACTTCCTTCCCCCGCCTTAATTCTTCTCTTCATGGATCTGAAGAGAGCTCCTGTGGAGATCAGGAGTGATCTCCTATGTGGTGCCAGAAATATAAAACCTTGGTGGAGGCGGCGGGGGGCGGGGGGAGGAATTGAAGAGATGAGATTCAGATGCCATCTTTATTATTTCTTTCCTTCTTTCTTTGTGTCCCACGGCATCTCCTGAAAGTATTTACATACCTTTTGAACAGGACTATCTACACAGGAAGGCCACACCCATTGCAGGTACTGTCATGCACACCTGTAAATTCAGGCTGGTTTTGACTGGTCCAGGCAGTTCAAGCAGCAAAGAGCTACCTGGGGTAATCTGCACCTAGCCTGAGACACTTTTATTTCATTACACAGCTACACATATGTCTTATACAGCTTAAGTAAATTTTGGTTTTAAAAACATCTCTAGGGAGAGGGAAAGCCCGTTATTTATTATTATTGCCCTTGCAATCCTGTCCTTGCTAGATTCCTTCTGAACTTGCAAACTCTCTAACCTGTCAGGTAAAACAAACCACAAATGAAGAAAGGTTAGAATGTAAAATCCCCAGGTCTGTGTTAAAGTGCTATTTTATCTACTACTAAAATTGTACAGTGCAAAGGTGAAGAGAGCCATTAGAGAACAGGTGCCCTGAATGAGAAAAGATTTCAGACCCTGGACCTAGAAGCCTCATTGTTGATTTATTTGAGAAAACTACAGTGTTTAGTACTTGATTCAGGGCAAAAATGGAGTTTCTCCACTCTTCATCTTCAAGTAAAGAAGAATGAGCTTTCCTAGCAGACCTTGCCCTGCCAATAGGAATAAATGACTGTGATTTCTGAACGCTCTCAAGGAGACCTGGAGACTCAATATGCAAAATCTCTCATTCTATCATTGAAAGTGCAGCCTTGGATTATTACTGACAGCCAAGATGCAGTTAAAGTAAAGGTCATGCAGACTATTGACAATAATAAATTCTAAGATTTGCTATCTTTTTGCTGAGGCCTGCATTAGGCTATGCATCAAAGACCTGTATAAAAAAAAAAAAGTGGTTTGCCCTCAGCTAATAAAAAAATGCAATGTACATTTTTCAAGCTTGCTTTTTGAAGGAGCTAGAATAGACTGCTTGTATTTCATATTCTTATCTCTTAAATTAACACACTGGGAGACCTGCCCACCTAACAGTCAGTATTGTCCCCTGTGCCCACCCATAATACATAACTGAGGTTGCTTAAAATCATCTTTAGCCAGTGGGTGCAGCATGACAATATGCATGAATAAAGACTGAGTGTAAACACTAGCAAATTAATTCAGTTTTTGTTGTGTAAGCTTAAGGTAAAGAAAAAGGCCTTTAATATTACAGTTATTACAAAATTGCCTGTTTCTAATTGGGAAACAAGTATGTATTGCTTCAAAACTCAGGGCACAAGGTAGTTTATCTTTGCAACCTCTTCGTGAAAAATGGGTTAAAAAGAAAAGGGGTAGAGAAAGAAATAGAGCTGGTCAAGGTTTCAGTTATTGATGCTTAAATGCAGGGAAGAGCAACTCTCTGAAATTAAGTAAGACTTGATAAATGACTTATAATTTTAGCAATTAAATTAATATACGAAACTTTCCTTTTTTATTTTTGAACTTTTGACATGGAAGCACCATTTAGGTCTCTTTCTTTGAATAAAATTAATGAATTTGGTTCTTATTAAGAACAGATTGAGAACCCTGGATATTCATTGCAGTTCTATGATTTATTCAGAGAGCAGATTGTCCATAGGGATCTACAGTATAACTTGTCATATTTAGAACTACAGCCTAAACCTGATATGGAAAAAAATAATTCCTTAGAAAGAGAGGGAGCAGAAGAGTGAAGTTCTTGATCCTCTGTGGTAAGGCTAACAAAGCCTGTGCATATTAATTGCCAAATGTGGGTGTTTTTGCTACAAGAGCATTTGCCCAGGGGAGACTAGACAAACACCACCAAGTAAGACACTTTTCAGCTGATGGTAACAGCTTACAACCACTGTGACTTGGAGAGCTGAACTGGCATTTGAGCAATGAAAGATACCCTTTTCTACTATCAGTCCCGTAGGTTAGCCCCCACAAGTAGTTTAAGAACAGCAAGATTTCCATAACATGCATATCAGCTTTTTGAGTACTGCTGAAATATCTGAATTTCCTTATGGATGTGTCACAAAGATTCCTGGTGGTTATATTTAATTGTAACTGGAATGGAGAAAGCAGTAGGGAGAGAAGGGTATTTTAAAATCTATTGCTCCTATATCAACTATTAAGTAAACAAACTCATAATTAAATACAGCTTCAAGCACAGATAAAGTAAGAATGCATAAGGGACTTTCTATATCACACATACTCAACTTTCTTTATTACTTTTGATTGTTGAGACACCCCCCAAATGCTTCAATTACACCGGTATTTGTTATTAAATAAGTAAAACAAAAACCACATACAATTTCAGAATAATTTGTATTTAAAAATATAAAATTTTTATTAGGCTATCTATTATGACTATAAAATCATTATATTCGAAATTTGTATTATTTTAATAGCCCATAGAAGAGAAATATGTATTTTTAATTGAATTTCTTTAAATTAAGCTTTTAAATTATCCAATTACTAGTCCGTTCAATGGAAATTAGTACTGAGATAAAAGTGTAGTCTTTGTCTCGTAGATATTATACATGTATATATAAACTGTGGGATATTTTCAAGGTTTTAAACTATTCCAGTGTTACTTCAGCTGTTACACCTCCCTTACTCCATCAGGTATCCAGTGCCAATGCTGTGATTTCAGTCACCTAAAGCAGATGGAGTGTGCACAGTGAACATTTCACAAACTGGTATGGAAATACTGAACTCCCACTATCAGGCCTAATTTTTTCCTCTGCATGATGTGTTGACCTAGTATATGTTAAAATGAGAATGAAAATAAAGCAACTCAGCTTTCAAGCGCTTTTAACATCCAGACTAGAAAGTGAGTTATTACCTGATATATATCAACAATTCCTCATATTTGGCTTAAAAATTTTGGTTTGGAAATCGCTAAGAAAAGCTATTATGCATTACTAAGTGATCCAGAATTCAGATGTAAGACTTAAGGAAAGATGCCTCTCTGCATTTCAATGGGCTGTAAAAGGAAGGCCCACCTGCCTAGGCAGTGTTGGGGCAGGAGGGGCATTCCTGTCTCCAGCCCTCATGTACAGGTGTGAGGTGAGTACACTGGGCACGTGCTCACATGCATTGCTATAAAATCTTGGTTGCCAACAATCTGTGTCTCAAATACCTGTATGAGTTAGGCCAGCACGACAATAACACATTGACTCTGCTTCATTGTGTTTGTTTATGCCACATTTTCCTTAGATTATCCCCTTTTGTCAATCTCTTGCTTGTATTGCCCCATCAAAATAAGCAGTTCCTATGGTAACAGGTGTGATATTCTTCTGGAACAAACGTAGTGAGTTCTGCAAGTGCAGTAGGAAGCCTGTTTCTATGTGTTGGACCAATACCATGTCATTTGGATCCACAAGTGAAGTAGTTTACTTAATTTTCCTTTTAACCAGCTCTTAAAAAGGCTGAGTCTTAAGCAGCTGAGCTGAGGTCCCATGAACAAACTGTCTTAACCACCATACCAGATTAGAGAAGGAAAAACCTAATTGCCCCTGCAAAGATCACAGAAATAAATTTCTGTCATCAAACTCCCCAAGGTAACAGTAGTGATCTTATATCGCCTCGGAGCTCTCCACTTGTGTCACTTACCTTCAATAAATTATACAGTTTGGCTTATCGTGTTACCATCCAGCTGTTTAATAAATGGTCATATGTGTGCCCAGAGGTAGGCCATTAGTGTGCAAAAAGTCTTTTTATGCTCCCCCTTATTGCAAGAGTACATCATGCCAACCCGAAGGATTGATTGCTGACTGTGCTGGTCCTTGTCTCCCCTCTGCTGCTGCTGCAGGATTTGGAGGTGGCTCAGGATGGTGAGGTTGCTACATGGCCCTGCAATGGCTATTTCAACACATTATTGCTTTTTTCAGGCAATTAGGTTTAGGGAACAGTGTGCACTCAAAATGATGTGTGCTGGAACTGTGTCTTGGAACTGTCTTTCGTCTTATTTAATGGGTCTCTTTATTCTCAATGTACCAGGGAGGCCTGTCAGCTGACCTGTGCTTTGAACCTTACCAAGTGAGTTCACAAAGTTCTGATATATTGCAGGCTTTGACTCTAAACATAATAGTTTTATTTCACTTCTGGGATTTGCCTTCAGTGGGGGGATTGAGTGGTGGGTGGGAAGGAGTTGTGTGTTTGTGTGTTTTATTTTTCCTTCAGCTTAATTTTTTTTACCTTTATTCCAATTACTTAGTGCCCTAAAATGCATACCACAAGTGTTGGAATTGATTGTGTGTATGACACTCTGATCAGAATTCTCTGTGAATTCAAAGTGAATCACAATAACATTTCTGCTTTTGGTTTTGGGTTTGTTTTTTAGGGTTTTTGTGTGTTGGTTTTTTTGTTTGTCTTGTTTTGCTTTTGTTGAAGTTTACTACAATGACTCTGCTTTTAGCCAGGTTATATTCTTTTTGTATCATTAAGGATAAATTGCTGCTATTTCGTCCCATGTGAGTCTACCACAAATATGTGACAACACACGATAGAAACTGACTGTAGCACTTGTTAAGTCTTCAATATTATGTGGCTCTTCTAAGCATGAATACAAGTCTTGCTTCCTTTTGTTTCCTACATACACTCCAGGCACCTCCCTTCTGGAATACTGCACCTGTTCATGTTAAGAAGGGGTTTAGATTTGTTTATGTAGGAATCCAGAAGCATTATTTTTAATTTGTAGTCCGTGATCAAACATACTGAGTGTGACATTTTCAGTGATGTAGCTTTTTGTGTGTGTTTGATTTTTCGGAGTAGTTCTGCTGTGGCAAGAAAGCTGCCAATTTTGTCCTGCCAGAGGTTCCAATCTCTCTGTACCTGCAGTCTGCTCTATGAATTCTTTATTTTATTTGTGAATGCTCTCCTGGTATCCAGAAGGGCAGCCTTGGCAAGCAGATCAGGATTTTCTCAGAGTAAGGCATCTAGCGATGCATCAAACTCTCCAAGTCACCACAGTGCTTAACCCTATGTGTGTAAACCTTCCTTATGTTGACACACATAAAAAGGTGCAGAAAAACAGAGTGCGAGTGCAGGGGTCTTATGATACCTTTGGAACAGCTTAAGACCTGTGCAAACTTCTCCAATACACTGTTTAGGAATCCAGTGTCTTCCTTGTTATGTGCACCCTGGGAAAAAGCAAACAGATGTCCACTTGCGTAAACCAGAATCTAACAGCGAGTTGTGCCCTACACCAAGTTGCCAGGTTTGCCTGTTGGGCTTGTGGTCTGACAATTAAAAACCCCCTTGTAATTTGGCTCGATGATGTGTCATGATTTTAATTACATTTTAAATATGGTACACTAACAGAGTCAAGTGCCACTTGTGCGGAGGTGAGTTTTGAAGATAATACATCCACCTGCAGTGTGCTGGGTTTCTGCCAGTGGCTCTTCCTATACACACAGAATCAAGATGCTAATGGAGACTGTATCAGTAGCAGGATGTGATGATCTTTTATCTCACCAGATATTGAAACAAAAGGCATCCAAGGAATTCTGGGTCAGCTGTCACTGAAGATCACTGAATACAGCAACTTACATTACCACTTTTTCAGTTCCATTTTCAGTGTTCTGAATGTTGAGCAGCATGTGGCTGGGACCTGATTTCCCCTGGAAGAATACAGGCTGTTATGAGCCAGAGGGCTAGCCAATAACTAAAATTGTATAGTGAAAGCACACCTGAATCTGTTTTGAGATCCCTTCTTGCTCTAAAGGATGACACAACTAATGCTGACTGGTATGTTTCAGTGTCTGTATGCAAGGAACTGCTTATTACATTGGCAACTTCACATAGGTCTAAAGATTTATCTGTAAGGTATGTCATGGAGATTAATGTCTTTGCAAAAAATTAATCCCCAGATTTTTACAATTGTATATTGTCATGGAATGAGCTTGCTCACTTGAAAGTGTTACACCCCTTTGTGGCATTCATCCTGTTCAACAACATTGTGCTGTTTTCTCCTTGGACAACTAAGTTTTGAATTATCCTTTGTTGTTTTGGGGTTGTAGGACTCTGTAGGGTATTTCATATTTTCAGTGTTGTGTTTCATGCAAATGTAGCAACTTCCCTGTAAGATGTATTTTCTGCCCCTTTGTTTGTGCCCCTTTGACAGGTAAAGGGAACTTGAATGCTAATATTTGAAAAAAAACTAAGGGGGAAACCAAAACTCACTTCTACCAAAGAATTATTAAGTTTACAGCTGGGTAGTAAATATTAATGAAGCTATATTTCTGTTTAAATTCAGCTATAATATATTTTTCCAAGCTGAACCCTGGAAAAGGACAGAGGATACACAGAGGTGTGCTCAGCACACTGTACAGTGAAAGAACAACAGAAATCCTGACTATGAAAAGTTAGGAACTGTTTCTGGTTTTAACTGTTTTTTTGTTCNCAATAGATGTTTTGCCCTTTCATGTGCATGTATTGATATAAAATATTTTTATCAATATATAATGTCCAAATATGAAATCCCGTGCTACTTCTCAAAGTATGTAGTGGTTACTTTTTTTCCTTATATTTTAAAGAAATCACTGGGGTGATATGAAACTCCCTAAAAGTGGAATAAATGAAGAGAGTTATGTTGGCAGCATAGCTGGGTAACTTCTTTATACACACACTTGACTTGAAATGATCCAGCCAGTTGTTGTTAGTTAATACTTTAGTAACTTACATGTGGGAGAACATCAGGACTTAATACTTCTTGGTGTTTGTAGAATATTGTGGAAGAAAGTAATTTTGGTCTGTTTTTATTCTATTCAGCTGCTGAAAATGTATGCCTATATCCCATTTTTGAATGCAACACTTCATACACTTCCCCAAGCAGGTGATATGAATGACGCCAACAATTTGGGATTTGCATATATCAAATGCAAACAGCCTTTTTGAAGGGTGTGACAAAATGCTATCAAAGAACTAGTATATGGGTGGAAGATAAACTGCTTTTAAGCATCACAGTGGAGATTATTTGTGGACTTATTTTACAAAGAAAGTGGAGAAGCAGCAAAGTAACTCTTGTGTATCCTAACACTTAAACAACAATTTTCAGGGTGGTACTGACAGGCTTATGAAAACAGTTTTTCTGTTCAATTCAGCTGCTGAATTTGTATATTCCTGGAGTAATTTTGCCCTGATTCTTCACTTTTCATTCATGGGGAGATTTTAACACAGGAAACAAACTATTTGTAGAAGGAAGAGGGGCAGATTCAGGACTACTTGGATCAGAATACTCTGATCCAAAAGTAATTCTTTGGACTTTGCTGGGGGAAGGTTCTTCCGAAGAAGTTTTGCATTTCTTTGCTGGGGTCTTGGCTCATTCTTCCAGGCAAGGTGACACTTTCACCTGCCCTGGGGGATATTGCCAAGTGCTAAACAATGAATACTTGTTACTGTAGAAACTGCCTCCTCCTCAGCAAGCAATGCAGTGTTTGTGAGACCAATGCAGGTTTGAGAGGCATCAGGCAGAACATGACTTTCTGAGCTAGCAAAAGGGAGATCTCGGCCACAAACTGCAGGTTTGGCTTTGAGTAACAGGCTTTTTCAGAACTGCTTATGTATGTTATCAAAAAGCGGCTGGATAAAATTCAGAAATACTCCTGAAATCAGGTCCCAGAACAGCAGACTGCTTTCATGTTCTGGTAACTGCACTGGGGGGTGAAATTCACCCTGCTTTAGTCTCATCCCTGATGCCACCTGGAAACAAGTGCATGTTGTGCATTTCCAGGGTCAGGAGCTGGCACACTCCTCCATGCAGCTCCTCAGCCAGGCACATATCCCAGGTTACCTCATAGATCCATACCAAGGAAAGAGCTGGGTAGAAGGAAAGGAGATCTGGGCTGTCAGGCTGGTGGGAGCTGCAGTGAGCTCCAGCCACAGCCTGGCCATGTGCTTGCTGGGGTCAGACCTGCAGCCTTGCTGTGGGAATTGCAGAGCTTGGAGGTAACCAGAGCTATAGTCAGGCTTTGGAATTAGCTTTGCCTAGTCATTGAACCACTGGGATTTGGGCTGAGGCACCTCTGAAATGGGCAAAAATGACAGATGTCTTTGTGTATTTAGTTATTTAATGGAGATGCTTGGTCTGTTCTCCTCTCAGATGGGTGCGGTTCAACCAGTCTTGCTCTTTAAGTGATGCATTGCTTTGTGGACTGGTAATGTTTGTACATTTTGAAAAATACTATTCCAGGATGAAAATGCTCACATAAACCTGCATGTAAAAAGGAATAGCTTTGTTAAAAAAGAATAGGCTCCAGAAATGAAGAGTCAAGACATCAATCTTTTCTTAATAAAGGATAACTAATTCCCCTTTTAGAATTTGGCTTCTAACTGATTACAAATACATTTTACTCTAAAGACTAATTTAGCAACTGGGTCAGTGGCTACAATGCCATCCTTATCAGTTACATGATGAATAGAAGCACCTGACACTACCTTTGCTCTTTGAAAGGTTTTCAACAGATTCCTTTGTCATTTTGAGACTACCTTCAATCTTTAGCTTTCATAAACAATAAAACATGTAATTGATAAAGCTGCATATTTATCAAGAACAAAAAGTAGTCTATGCTGAAACATAATGTTTTCATTTATTATTATTCAGAAGGGTAGTAGCATTTCCCCATTATAATTTATTGAGATTAGTTTAAATGAAGAATGGCCTATGCTCAGGAAATCTAGGGTGAGCAGAGCATCCCATTGTTTTTTTTGGAATGTTGATGAGAATAATATATTTCTTTGTTTCTTCAGCTGTTTTGAAGGCAAAATATTATAGTGTGCATTTTCAGAAAGGATACTAAACTGAATACATTTTGGGGGTAGTAAAGAATATTTTTTACAGGTTTAATTATTTATAGAAGCTAATGCCTGAGCAATGTGCCTCTGACTGTGGTTGAGCCAGGTATGAACAGATATTTCTCTAGCTTTCTACATGCAGTTGTCAGTGTAGGTTAATCCAGGCCTGACACAACCCTCAGATTCACTCTAGGGCCTCTCAGCACAGACTACCCTTGTTATGAATGGTGTCAGGCAGTGTGATGGCTTTGTGTTTCTGATGTAACACCACCACTGCAGGTAGCAGAAGCTGCCACTTATTTCATTCTAGCTTGCGAACTTGAAGCATATTTTAAAAAATCCAGACACAAAAAAGAACCTCAACAAACCCACAAACAAACAGCATAAACCAGAACGATAAACATTTTTTTTTTCTTTTTTTTATGGGTATATCAGCCATCACTCATAAGTGAAAGCTTAGACTGTCCAGGTTCACAGACTTTATCAGCTGTAAACTAGTTTTTGCAAAACCAGGTAAGTCCTCAGTGAGTTAATTGTGTCTTGCTGAACTAAGCCTTTAAATAATATAAAAATATAATGTGTTGAAATTACCAAGATACATTTAAGAGAACCAGTACCTTGAAGGTACTGATTTTTTTTTTTTTTTTGAGGTGATTGCAACTGTGTGATACTTGTATAACATGGACAGAATATAGAGCAAGGTTATATAACTGTTGTGGTTTAGGAATGGTATTCCCAATTTATGTTCGCACCAAAGCACTCCAAACCAGGTGCTGCTCACTCGCTCCCTCATCCTCTTTCCCTCTCCCCTGCAGTGGGCTGGAGAGGAGAATTGAAGGCACGAAAGTCAAAGATTACAGCTTGAGATAAGAACAGTTTACTGGAAAGAGCAATGGAATAAGCAAACCAACAATA
The DNA here is from genome assembly GCA_013399835.1 of Leptocoma aspasia. Lineage (NCBI taxonomy): Eukaryota > Metazoa > Chordata > Aves > Passeriformes > Nectariniidae > Leptocoma > Leptocoma aspasia. The sequence goes on along the minus strand of VXAX01004092.1, from coordinate 220,227 downwards.
AGAGCTGCAATATCAATAAAAGAGGAAACTGATGTTACCTGACTTTTCTTTTCATCATGCTAAACCACCCCTTCCTTGTCCCCAGAAAATGACCAGAGGCTGTGTAAAATATCCTCTGTGCCTAAGCATGTCCTTCCTGGCTACTGCAAAAATTAACCCCATTGTGGCCAGAACCATGACATTACCCACCCCTTATTCTGTACTATTTGTTTCATGCCCAAATCCTATACCTTCCAGCTATATTTATATAGACATATAGACACAAGCACAGGTAATTTTTCCACAGTCAATAGCTTTCTCTCCAAGATGTCTCTTGAGTTCATTCAGTCCATGACTGGGTTGGATCCATCTTAGAGGTCATCCAGGGCAGGAGGGCTGGTGTGGTGTCGGCTGGGTGCTGCATCAGGAGCTCACGACTGGTTTATCTGGAGAAGTCCATACTCCTTGGCCACGGTAGTTATGGCAGAGAGTGGCAGCCTCATTCAGCATCCTTTGCATCCCCAACCCCAGAACCCCAGGTGCTGCTCTCAAGTCTCCCTGGGTACTTTTTGCCAGAGACCCCAGGAAGGGCCCTTTTCCCTGGCTGCAGTGTAAAGCACATTTTTCACATCCTGTCCTGTCCTGAACCATCCAAGGGCTACTGCATGAACAGCCTCCTCTTTGATTTGTTCAAAACTGTAGCAGGATATCTCATCCCCCACAAAAGCTTATCTGTTGTCTGTTAACCCATCAGGTAGCCCAAACAGAACAAGCTGCCTTGCTCTCATTTTGGTGCCACGGGGTTAACACTGCTCTGGCATCTTCCAGTAAAGGTCTTACTCTTGAAGTGAGATCTGTCAGGATAAGTCAGGTTTTTGTCTGACAGACACCACACTTTACAAACTATAAAAGACACACCGAGCATTATTGGAATATGGTTTTTCCATTTGAAAATAACTTTTAAGTTTCTGCCCTTAATCCATATGATGTAAGTTAAGTTGCTCTTACCAATCATGCTGTGTATAATTTCAACCATCTAATAATTTTCACCTACACTTCTTGCATGCCACTTTTTATAGAGGAATCCAGACAAAGAGAGCATGAGGATTATGCAATGTTTATACTTATTTTGAGAGTTTTTTTCAGTTCATAACGAAGTATCTGGGACTCAAATGGGAAAATCATTGCCACTGGTATTCCCACTGCTGCTAGTTTATCTTCTAATTTTATTTTTTAATTGATGGAGAGAACTTGCTCAAAATATCTGTATCAGTCTTTTGACATATTTGTCCTTCTTGATTAAACAAATTTTACATCAGCTGCGATTTCTAGAATTAAAGTGGTTACCTAAAACTTCCTGTAGGACCAGTCGAAAAAACTAGGTCTATACCATGCCATGAACCATCTTTTTTTGAGGTATTAGTTTTGTGGTTAAAGGAATTTTGAAATGAAGTCCTTTTCTCTCATCTTGTGGCCACAAAGAGAACACAGGAAGATGAACTAAGATGTGTGTAGTGACAGATGACAGTCTGAAGCTAGGCTTAGATTTCACCTCCAACACCATCCAAGCTTCTGTCATATTGGTGCAACACTTAGATTTTCAGGATCTGTGCATTGTCTTTCTATAAATCTTAGATGGAGACTGTTAAATAAAATTTTTCTTCCTGGGTTAGAAAAAAAATCATAGATTAGAATTCAAAATATCAATTAAGTTAGAAAATGTTTGATCCTGACCCATAATATTATTGTAGCATAGGATGATTAGAAATAACAATGGATGGTAAATAATAATATGGACCTTTGCTTTCTTTTTTTGTATCTGAACTTGCAAATCAGCTGTGGAAAATAACAGTTTTTGCAAATATGTTCTATGTCTTCTAGGAAGTACAAAACAAGAACATCACATTTGACAAGCTGGGCAAATGGATTATCTTGGATTATTATTAAGGGAAGTATTATGCTTTATTTCAGTATTCCAGAAGTTAGTTTACTTGTAAATTAATGAATGACCTAAGAACTTTTAAATTCTTTTTTTACCTCAATACTAAAAAAAAAAAAAATGCTATAAAGATGGACTGCCTTCAATGACTCTGAGACAAAATGGGGCAAAGTTAAAACTGGGTTGGTGAGGACCTCATAGAAAAAGCCCTTAATTTCCGTGGGGGTGCAGCCAGTAAAAACATATCAAATGTACAAAGGATGCCCCAGAATACCATCCTGTTCAGATCAATATAAGATGTTATAACTTCTGAGCTCTTCAAATTGAACTCTGTAATTTGTCATTTATGGTGTGGTGTTGTGCAGTGTATAATTTAAAATGATAGGAGTTTATATATTTGTCATTCAAACCTACCTATGAAAAAATACACCCTTTTCAGTCTCTGAAGGCTTCTTATAAGAAGTTCAGGACTTGCTTAAAATTCTGATATGAATTTTATAAACTGAGTTTGTGTGTGTGTGTATGTATGTACAAATACATGGTGAACCGTGGAACAATCTATAATCTAAACTGACCTTTAACTGCTTTGCCTAGTGTCCTGAAGCAGTGGTCCTGCTCATTATTGCTGTTTGACGTTTTAAACATAGCCTGAGAACTGAACAGGTAAATGACAATTAGATGACTGATGATATAAAATCAAATCTTGTGATTCATTATGAGAGGTGAACTTCAATTTCAAGGATGTTTGTTTAGGAAAACAACAATCAGGCTTTTACAAGATAAAATTGTTGCTTATGCATCTGACAAAACCAGGTATCTCTGATTTTAGTTCCAAAACATGAAGGATTTTCTGGATAATTCAAGAAATGGAAAAATTTGACTGTTACATTTTATTTCTAATAACTGCAGCTTGACTATTGATACAATTTTAATTATCTTATTAAATATAGTTTAATGGTTTGTTATTTAAAAGCACCTACCAGTGTGTGTGTGTATACAGGAATCCATGTGCACGCATGCACAGGAATTCCCTGGAATTCTCCATACACCTCTGTATAAAATGTTACATATTGCTCCACTGCTTGTAAATGCCTGAGATATTTTGTATGGTTATATTGGATGGTTATATTGAATGGTTATATTGGAGCTTGAGATCATATATGCTCCTGTCACAGATAACATAAATAACCTGCATGCACATACATGTGCTAGGCTGTTAAATGCACATTCCTGAGGCTGCAAAGTCACCAGTCTCGGATTTATGAGGAATTAAAATGGAGGCTGCCTGCACAGCCTTAACTTACTCCATATGTGTATGTGTTTGATACACTTTTGTGGGAATACAAGCCACTGTTATCTTTTGTCTCAGCAACCCCCTGTGATGAGAAAGGATTGTATAATCTTTTAGTGAAATAAAAATAATATTTTTCTTTGTTATATTCTTTTCTAGGACAGTGCTTGACCTGCACCTTGATAGTCAATTATCAATTATGTCTTATCCTTAAGAAAATTTTTAATTTATTTACCGACACTTTTGGCCAACTTTAGTATAGTTTCAGAGTCCTTCACATGCAATAATTAATGTGGTGTACCAGTTTGGTGTTATATTTTACCTCAGTGCTTCTGCAATTCATACAATAGAATCAGAAAATGAAATAGAAAAAAAGCTGAAGATACACAGTTAAAGCATGTCTATGGGAAATTAATCTCTAATGGGTTGTCTGGGCACATCCTCAATAGGACAACTACAACAGTTGTAGTATTTGACTGTGTTTTCCTTTTTTTTTTTTTTTTTTGGTGAATTTTGATGGTAATTTGTAAGGATACATTGCAGTCCTGCTGTGATAACCATCTCCTTGAGAAGCTTGAAGTGACCATGAAAAAGAAATTAAGAATCCTAGAGTTCAGTTCTCAATTTTGGGAGATATTTCTCATCTATTTTAGCTGGAAGTAGTATTATGGAGCAATATGGGCCATGTTGTCTTTGCTGTATCAAACACTCCCACCCACAGGTAGAACTGAGGATAAAGTGAGACCTTTTGGATTGCCTCGCTAACCATGTTGAAGCAGTAGAGTCTGTCATAATGCACTGTGATGATACAATTCCAGCAAGGTACCTACAAAAGGCTGAAAGGCTCAGGGGAGACCTTAGCACTCTCTACACCTCCCTGAAAGGAGACTGCAAGCCAGGTGAGGGTCAGCTGCTTCTCCCAGGCAACCAGCAACAAGACAAGAGGACACAGCCATAAGATGCACCAGGAGAGGTTTAGGCTGGACATCAGGAGGAATTTCTTCACAGAAAGGGTGGTTGGGTATTGAAATGGGCTGCCCAGGGAGGGGGTGGAATCACTGTCCCTGGAGGTGTTTAAGAGAAGTCTGGATGTGGCACTCAGTGCCATGGTCTGGTTGAAAAGGTGTGTGAGGTGGTGTTAAGTTGGACTTCATGATCTCAAAAATTTTTTTCAACCTAGCTGATTCTGTGATTCTGTACATGCTTACAGACCAATTGGCTAAGATTATCCTGTGCCTTATGATATAGCTGTAAAATATATAAATTTTCTCTAATTACTACTAGAAACACACATACACAAAAGCAAGGCCAAAAGGTCTCAATTTGCCCATACTTTCTATGTTTTTTAATTCGGTGTCAACTGTTATCTGCATATTAATTACATACCTTTAAAAAAAATATTCTTTGACATTTTCAAGGTGACATTTCTCATTATGCTCATAAAAATTCAGAGTATGAAATTGTGCTGGTTTTGGCTGGTAGATAGTTAATTTTCTTCAGAGTGGCTGCTATATGGCTGTGTTTGGATTTGCGCTGAGCACAGCGTTGATAATAAAGGGATGTTTAATTATTGCTGAGCTGTGCTAGAACAAGAGTCAAGCCTTTTCACCTCACCCTGGCATTGAGAAGTCTGAGGGTGCAGAAGACATTGGGAAAGGGACACAGATGGGGCAGCTGACCCAAGGGATATTCAAGATCACACGGTGCCATTCAGCCTTTAAAACAAATGGGAAGCTTGGCTGGGGAGTCACTGGTCAGGGGCTGGCTGGGCATCAGATTGTTAGTGGTGACAAATTGTCTGTTTGCACGGTTTGTCTGGTTTTCCTTTTCACTACAATTTGTTATTACTACTGTTTTATATCAGTTATTAAGCTACTGTTTTCTGAAACCATGAGTTTTCTCACTTCTCACTCTTCTAAATCTTTCCTTCACACCCCTGCCTCCCTTCCCCTCCAATCCTTTTGGGGGCTGGGGAAGTGATTCAGTGGCTATGTAAGGCTTAGTTTCTGGCTGGGGTTAAACCATGGCAGTCCTTTTAGGGACTCTAGTTCGAAGAGTTTGAGGAAATAACAGATTGAGCAGAGCATATTAGAAGGCATTTTTGTCTGTTAATGATTTCAGGTCACGATGTTGGTTCATCTGCTCTCAATATTTATTTGGTCTGCACTGTGCTTGGGTATTTTGCTGTACATGTTAAAGATTGCTGTTGGCTTTTGCAGTTGGCTGTGCTCTGTAGTTGTTAGTGATGCTTTGCCTGAGAAATTTGCTTTTTAAAGTACTGACCTCAAGCTTAATCTGGTGGTTGGGGTCTGTACTGAAGCCATTAGTGTACTTCCAGTACTGTCTCATGGAAACAATTACCAAATACTTCTTCCTCTGAGAAGTTTTTGTGGAGGAAATACAAAATGACACCTTTGCTACCTTCTTTGATGTTCTCTCCCTTGTCATAATAACTTCTCAGTATCTTGAACATTTTTGGGTAGTTACAATACTAATTTTGACATTTCTTAGATAAAACCCAAGCCATATTCCTAACATTAACAAGAAATGTAAGAATATGACCATAAGAGTATGGTTCACATGGCATGTAGGCAAATATGGGCAGGTACCCCAAGAATTTCTCACCTCCAAAGACCTGGAACTTCACTTCCAAACAACTACAAGATCTTGATTAAGTGATGTTTGAAAATTAAAAATATTTCTGTGGCTAGTCCAAAGAGGCACAACTTACCACATTGTGCTGGGCCCTGGGCAGCATATACCAAGCACATCTCAGTGTTATGCAAACATTATAAAATACATTCTTACATCACAGACCATATGGTCTTACCCTAGGTCTTCACTGACACTAGTTCCAATGTAATTCTGAGTTAGAGTTGTGCAATAATACTCAATATGTTTTGTATTAAAACATAGCTGACTTGTAAGCCAGTATTAAATCCTCTACCAACAGACTGGAGTTTGAAAGCATGTGAAGACATTTGCCTTTTCTCCTGTGTCGTCACAAAAAAGAGGCTGTTTTCTGGTGTCAGGGGGGTTCTGTGGACGAAACTTAACTCCAGAAGTAACTCTTTGCAGGTGTAACCATGAATATAAACTGCATCTGCAACTGTGGGCATGGTCTTGTGCAGAGAAGACAGAAGGCTTGTAGAGAAAATGGAAGGCTTGTAATTCCTAAAGCCTCTTTCATGTAAAATCTCAGGTGTACCTCAGTTAGACCATATATCTACTGAAATAATTTCTCTTTGCAGTTTTGGCAGGTAAGGGAGGAAAAAAACCCATAAACAAGTGTATGTAGGAAGAAGCACTAGAGAAACCACAGTTAGTGTATTAAAATATATCAGGGAATACAGTTCACTAAAGCTGTTGAGAATTGGAGAGAATTTGGAAAAGAAGCTGTAAAAAATATTTGGAGGGCTAAAATGGGCTTTTCAAGGATTTTTTTTTCAATGAGAACATGTATGCTATTTGGAGGTGTCTTTTCTCTAAAGATGCGGTAAGATAAAATGAGAGAAACTTGAAGCCTGAAGAATTGCTTGGTTTTGTTACTCAAGTAGTATACTTCTGATAGATAAAAATAGCCTTGGAGCACCTCACAGTATAATGCAATGCATTCTGGGTTGCTCTCATACTTAGATAAAGGATAGGGAGCTACATATTTGGGTCTCCTTAGCTCTTGAGGGTTGACACAGCTGAAATTATGTATGCAGAAGTACTGCTGCACTCCTTAAGTATACCCAGTAAGGGAATTCTAAAGAAAAAAATGGGCTTCTGGTGCACTGACTTTTGCATTCCAGTAACAGTCAACATGTATCAAACTGTTATGTGACTTCCTCACAGAAAAGATTATGGCCAGATATATCTACTGTATCTAAATTTTAATGCTGCTGTTTATACTTTGATTGTAAATTTGTCCTTCTGAACATGGATGTCTATAACATCATCAGTCTGTCTGTGGTAAAACTGATTACTGCTCACTGTATTTGTGTTTCAATAATGCCAACATGTAGAAAACACATTTCTCTGAAGCAGGTGTTGAACTTAGTTCTGCTTCATGTTTGGAACGTATGTGTATTTATTTTCTTCATTCTGTATAGAAATATGCCACTAACAAGACATTTATTGTGCATTCCACCTACTGTCTCTTTGTTACTTACTATACTTTCATTACTGCCATGATTGATTACAAATCAAGTCTTCTAAATGTGCATTGAGGATTATAAGGATGAAGTACACCTTTATTTTCAGTTTACAATACTCCTTGCTTCATCTGCTTGGGCTCACCCCAGACATAACAAACTATTATGGATGAGCAATTACCTACAGTACAGGTTTACTGGTTACTTATAAAAGTATCTGTCAGATGACTAATTATCTATAAACAGCATATTTATCAGGGGAAGCTTCAATGGCAGCTCAGAGAAGACAAATATAGTCAGCCTCCTAATTTTCTGTTTTCTTGATGAAAGTTTCTTGTACTCACTTTAAAATCAGTTTTCCTCACTAAGAAGAAGAGGTGTTTAACAATTTAGGGATTTTCTATTTTCACCTTCTTTGGATCATCAGAGGTGTATGAATGTCAAACTGCTGAATAAATCTGAGACAAAATCCTGAACTGGGGAAGTTTCATTCTTGGCAGAGGTGATGAAAGGGCCTGGCTGGGAATTGGAGGCAGGAGCACAGCCAGGGTGTTGCCTCATCTTTAATGGTGGCACAGTAAATCTTGTCATTATGATGTGCAACTATATGCTGATTCTAATCACTGTTCCATCAGGGCACAAACAGATTTTTCTTAGGTTCTTTCTTGAACGTAGATGTAGGTGCAGGAGACCTGTCACCTTTAGACATACGGGGATGGTGGTTTCACACAATTTCCTGTTGCTTGTTATATGAGCCATCTCCAGAGCTTCTAACAAAGGAAGGGCTGTTTGAGAAGTGTTGTGGAGATAACTGAAGTGAGAGATGAGAGGAGAAGGCAGAAGTGTGTCTGAGGGCAAAGGAATGGGAAGGTGCATTCTAAGTTCACTACTTGGCTTTCTTCATGTAAGGGGACTGGGTGATGGAATAGTAGAATCAAGCTGTAGGAGAAGCAAAGCAGAAAAGAGAGGAGAAAGGTGATGATTAGAGCAGCAAAAGGAGAAAAGCAAGGAAGCTGTATGAAATAGTTGCAGTCATTCCATGTCCAAATAGCATTATTTTGACTGTTTTGTTGCTGTTGTTAGGGACAAATCTATTGCATTGAAGCATTTCTTTAAATATGCCTGCATACATATGTAGCAATTTGCAAATGTCTTGAAAATCCAACCTACTTGTGAGGCGTGATACTGCATACAAACACAAACAATTGAATATGCATTCTTTGGTAAGGCACCTTGAATGGAAAATGAATCTTCATGAGTTACTACTCAAACCTGTGTTTTTCTCTTTGCATATGCAACTACAGTATCAGTCCTGATGACTTTAAAACAAGGGTAGGGAGGAAGAAAACAAAATAGAGAACAGCAGACATCTTAAGATCAAGAGTTTTTCCTTACCATTAAAGTGTAATAAAATTTTATTTGTGAGTTGTCCTTTTCTGCAGTGCTTATATAAATTTATTTACTCAAGTTTTACTGGTTTTTACAATGCTGTTCTTGCTGCCTTTTAGAGTAGCTATCCTCATTTGCCTTCCTTATTCCAGAGTGAGAAAAAGAATTTAGAAAAGTAACTCACCACTGCTAGGGTTCGTTTAGCAAAATTTGGATCCCTATTACATGTTGCCTTCTGGCTGTGTCCCTGTCTGGCATGCAACACTGTATCGCCCTGTTGCTCAGAGAAGTATAATTGGCGTATTGAAAACAGCAGCAGAAAACATCTTAAGGTCTGAATTAAGGCTTCAGGTTTTACAAACAACAGTTGAACGTGTTTTTATAGTTTTTTCAAAGACATTTCTAGCAGATAAGAACACTTGTGTATCCTAGACAAAATCAGTAGGAGAGCCATAAGATATTTTCCCTGTCTCATGCAATGTGTGTTTATATGACTTTAGTACTGCCTTTACAGTTTGAGAATCTTCTTTATGTTGCCTGCTTGAACAATATGAGCTACAAATTAGAGGAAGATTATTCCAGCCTTTATAGCAAGGCAAGTGCTGAAAAATATACATAAACTGTTATCCACCCACAGCAGTGGGTGTACATCTTCTAATGCAGAGAAATATAATTATACTTAATGTATGGTTCATGTAGCCAATGAAATAAAAGTAAATTTCTAGAGCAGCTACTTGAAGCTGCAATTCAATTATCAGCCTATTCTTCATTCTTTCTAGTTTATTTGAAGCATTTGTTAAAACAAAACAAAAAAAAAAAACCAGCAATAACAACAAATTTTTAACCTGGGTGCACCTGACAAGGAAACCAGCTGAAAATGTTGACAGCAAAGGAACTTTCAAATTGTCTGATAATTTACTGTATTAAGTACAGATAAGGAGCCTGGTGTTGATTAGGTTCTTCTGATGTTAGCAGGGTTTCTGATCCTAGTAATACAGCTCTTTAATAATTTGAAAGCTAAGAAGCATTTGTCATTTTAATACTGTGACTGATAAACTATACTTGTGTGCTTTGTGGATTCTGGACTTCTCTACTATTTTATGCATATGATCTGGTACAGATTCAGAAGAAAAAATCCCTTAAGCTGACTTGCTGGAAATTTTGAAATATCCATAATCATTCTACCTTGTACTGCCATTGTTTCTCTTCCCAATATTAACCTCCCCTTCTATATCCATCTCCTCTCTTCAAGCAACTATTGATACTGCAAACAGTGAATCATCTGTGTGAAAGGCAGGCTTAGTGGAAAACCTTGGCCAATCTTCATTCCAAAATGTATAATTATTTGCAAACTGGTCTCAATAATGTCAAGTTAAGCCTAAACCATAGCCTTTCAACAACCCTTTCCTACCCTGCTTATCAATTTTTAGACATATTGGTTTGGCCCAAATGTTTAACTTAAAATATGCCACCTACAGCTAAGCCTTCTACATCCTCTTTTGTTTTTTCTAGCTAATGAGAATAATTGATCCTTTTCTTCTGTATATCACCTCTTTATGTGTTGGTAGACATTCACACCTACACACGGTCTTTTTTTTTTGCTAAAATAAACACACCTTGTTATCTTAATCTTTCTTTAGACACCATGAGGGTTTTTTTTTTTTTCCCACCACATGGTTGAGATTTTTTGCTTCTCTCTTCTAAACTTTCTTGGATTTATTTATTCTGAAATGTATCAATATACTGCTTTAAAAAAGATTGAGTTATTGTAGGAACAAAAATAATGTGCTAGAATTATTTTCTTTTTTTTTTTCTTTTCTGACTAATGTGATCTTCAATTTGGAGGCTTGGGAGTTTTTTGTTTGCTTAGTCTCAGGAATCTGAGACTAGTTTTTCAATGTGCAAAGTGAATTAAAAAAAATAGCTAAAACCATTTTATATCATTGAATTCTCATTCCCAATAAATCCATTACTATTACTGTAAAAGGAAGGAATTCAGAAGGGAAAAAAACAAAGCTTCCTTAACTTTCCAAAATGGTGAAATTAGATATATAAATTCAGTACCTGGCTCTTGAAAGATCTCACACACACCCCTAGTTTGCTTTCATCTTCAGGGCTGGAGAGAGTTATTAATCTATCAGAGACTAACTGATGTCAGAATCTTGAAAAGTCATGAGCTTTGAGACAGTTCAGACTTTCAAGTTCTGCTCCATCTCTAATGTTTAATACATACAGTTTTATCCTCTTTGGAAGTCAAAATACACACTTGAAATACCAGCCTCAAATCCTTCTGAAGTGTGTGACATGTCTCTCTGGTAATATATAGCATTTTGGAAGTGCTTTGGACCTGAATGAATATATGAATGTGAGGAACTGAGGCAATCCAAAGGGAGTAACACAGGCAACTCCTCATGTGTGATAATCTGCTGATCTCCTTTGAATGACAATGGAAACCTCATAAACATTTTGGAAATGTGACAAATTTGGAAAAAAGTAGTTTAGACATGTCACATGCTGGAGACCAGTAACTGAACTTTTTAATGATGAAGATGAGAAAATATTTCCATATGTATTTCCACTACTTTCCTGTGTGTCCATATGCAGAAAGTGTGGCATGACTGCAAATTACTTTGTGAAATTGACAGCTTTTATCAGATATGGTTTTGTATGTTTTATGTAGTTGAATATTTGTATTTAAAACTCAAACTTTCAAAATAATTACAAAAAATGTTGAAGGCTGGTTAAGAAGACAGCTTGTAATCAAGGTGTTAAATTATGGACTAACAAGAAGTTCAAGAGTAAAAGCAGGAGATGTCAAGCTAGTAAGTGGAAGAGTAGATGCCTGACCACACCTCCAGCACATTCCTGTGCTGCAGAAAAAGCTAATTATATCACTGGACTAGAAAGCAAGGCATTTGGAGCGTACATCTGTCTGTACTAACCTTTTTGTGCACATGACCTGCGGGTTAGTCTTTCCATATGTGTGAGATTTTTTCCTCATCCCCTGCTTTAATGACTTACCTGGCAGAGCCTTCCCAGACAAGGATTGTTGTTTAATGCATTAGCATCTGACTCGGGAGCGCTGCAGTCTGCAGGAGTGACCTGGACCTTGCCTGGAGCTCCCAGAAACCCAGACTGGCCCTACCTGTGGCTGCCTGAAGTATGAAAGAAACGTTTCATGTTCGTAACCAAATGTCTGTAAGATCAGGTCTCAGCCCCACAAATGTAGTTTAATACAAGAGTGGTCCAGTTATATTCCGTAAGTTTTTCAAATGAAGGTTATAGACTCTTGCAGGATTGTGTGCTGTGTACTGAGAAGTTATAGACCTGAGAAGGAAAATGGTGATAAATCTGAGAATTACACTGTAATAGAAAACAAAGAAAAATCTGATAAAGGATTATACTGTGATAGAAAACATAGAAACAAAGGTGACTGTCCCTGACTGGAGGTTGTGACAAGTATCTGTTTATGGAACTTGAAAAAGGGTAAATAGAAGTAAGACTGTTCCTTCCTCAGCAGGAGGCCAGCTGTGCCTTAGTTTCCTACACTTTGTGGTTGAAGTTTCAAAGCAATTATACAGTATATTCTGGCTTTTCTAAACAAGGTCACTGCACCCTACATCTATTCCAGTGCAATTAAGACAATCCCCCTACTTGTATATCCATTCTTGTGTGCATATGATTCTGATATCGTATATACCATGTATGTAATGCCCATGCTTAATAAAACACAGCTATCTTTTCACATAATCCCTTCACCTTCATGCTTGCTAGGCCTTTTTGTGAGGGTTGTTTCAGCTGTGTTGTACTCAGTCCCATGACAAAGTACATACCAGCTTAGATCTATCTTCTTCTCAAGGGGATTTAAGCCGTAGGCTCAAACCATTCCATTCTAAAGTATTTTTCTGTAAACACAATCCTATGCTGCTGCTGCTTCACCTTCAGCCTTTATAATGTGTTTACCTTTTCATGTCCTTCCCCAGATTTCAGTTTCCAAATCCTGTGGAGAAATTTCTTTTCATGTGGTAGTTAGTTCTTGAATGATGCTTCTTGCTCCATCTGCAAGAACCAAATCTCAGATACCATGTCAAGATGATTCAATAACTTTTTTTATTGGTATTCTTCATGTTTCATAAGTTCAGAGTCTTCTGTCTCTGCATTTACATTAGCCAAGGTTGCACCATAAAATCAGAAAAAAAAAATGAAACTTTTTTGAAGTATGGTGACCATTATTTCATGGTCAGCCTCCACAGTATAAAGAATTGAACCTAAATTTCTGTGTTTGTTGTGGAAATTCAAATCTACTTTTTCTTGAAGAGTGTAGCAACTATTTAAAAAAAGGTGAATTCTTTCTGTGTGTGGAGGGTGTTCTTACTCTTTCAGATTGAAAGTTGCCCTTTGAAGCAAACAAAAAAAAAATCATGAGTCACTGGGGTATAAAAAGAGAAAGGAAAAGGTTAGGAAATGTTAATTAAAAGAAGTTGGGAAATGTTTGTGAAATCTAGAATATGGGTAGTTTTAAAAACAATTTCTGTTTTAATTTTAAGTTTTGCTGATGCCAAGATATTTTATCATAAAAATGTCTCTGGAAATGAGACACGTACATACCATTCAGAGAAAACAGATTGTCATTGTAACACTGAAGTGTTATAAATGACACCAGCTATAAAACTGTTCTTGAAGTACCCATAGACTTATTTTGAAGACAGAACCAAATTTAATAAAAGGGTATTCAACACACTGTAGGAAACTGACTAGGTGATAGATAGTCCATTACACTACAGTAGTAGCTTTTATTTTGTAGCATTCCATTATTTAAATTAAAGGATTTTGCTGTTTAACAAAGCATATTGTTGTCGCATACACAGAAATATGAAATTTAGCACATCTCATTTTCCAAAACAGCTCTACACTTGTATCAAGTCTCTTTTGTTTTCCTCCTGGTTGCACTGTGATTGCATTCTTTTATCAGATATTAATTTAAAAGGACTACAATGACTCTAGGTAATATTTTGAGTTTAAGTATCAATTGTGTTTCAATAACTTGTGTAACAATTCTTCTTATTTCTAATACCTTATTTTCAGAATATTACTGTTATCCTAACATATGTATGGAAGAGAGTAGTTCCTATGTTTTTTTTTCTCCCACTTGTGTTGATGCAGCTCCACTGCTTGGGAATGTGACACAGTGCATTACCAAAATAAAACTACACACATGGCATACTGTGCTATGACTAAGGGAAATAATACCCAGTACTGATTTATATGCTAAGGCACAATCCTGCAAACGTTTATTGTGATCAAGTTTATTTACAATATGCAACAATTTATTTGGATCTGTAAGCATTTGCATAACATGGCAAAATAGAGAGCAACTGGATCCTACTCTACATGTGTCTAAAATGGGGAAATAACACTAGTACTGAGGTACAGGTAGAATAGCTGCACACTATTTCAAATATATATGTTCCTCCCTCCTCTCATTTAAGAATAAAAATGAAGGAGGTTTATAGGATCTGTATGAGCATCCTATTTAATAATATTTTAATCTTCTTTCAATTATTATGAGTAATTAATGGCAAAACTAATGTTGTTTCCTTACCACTGTCCTTAAATGAATCAATGAGACTGTGGTAGTGATCTGGGAAAGCTACTACATGACAGCAGGAGGAAAATGTGTTCTTCTAGCACATGTTATTTAAAAAAAAAAATAGCACAGGTACAGGTTGCTGAACTTAGCCTCCAAGACTGATAGGTGGGGTGTGTTTTTCTGGATCTATCAGGACACTCATTGTAGAAAGCTTTTCAGAAGTCTAAGTTTTGAATTATAGAGATGGTGCAGTAGTACTTTATAACTTTAAAAAAAAAAACAAACCAAACAAAACAAAACCCAAAACTCCAAAAGGGTCAGATTCAAATAATGACACTTTTAAACAAAGTGAGACACCCAGAAAATATAAAAAACAAAATAAATTTGTAGGTAGGAGCATACTTGGACCATCCTCATTAACTATCAGAGTGTTTTCCTGAAGCCACATGCATTGTATATGACTGAATAATGAAGAGTTAATGTTATCTTCAAATGACCTTAACTACAAGTTACTGTACTGCCAATATTGTAGTTGTCACGATGCTGCCAGCAATCCCTCAGCGATGCAGTTTAAATGTTATGCGTGTAGGAGGAATTAGAGAAGTGCTTACTGAAAACCTAATTAACCCCCTAATGCATTTAAGGTGAACTCCTTGTTTCTTAAATCTCTGAATATGCATAATAACAACAGCCCTCCAAGGGGAGGATTGACTGTCCATATTAGAGGATCTTTAAAAGATTTAATTAGTTGGTTGTAGGAGTTTAGAAGAGCATGAGGAAATTTTTAACTTGATTTTATGGCAGTCTTCTCTTGCCTCTAAGACAAAGTTGAAAGGATATGATCCATAGTTTGCTTCACCAAATTATAAAGCATTTTAGTAAATAGATGTTGCTTCAGCTCTTGGCAGGAAACTGTGCATAACTAAAGAGGTGTAGAAAGCTTTGCTTAAAAAAAAAAAATAAACAGGCTATGTTTTTTGATGGAAAGAATTCAAGGGTTAACAAAACTGATACAGCACAGATACAAATTCTTTAATAAGAATTTGTGCTGGTTTTGACTGGGGTAGAGTCTATTTCCTTCCCAGTAGCTGGTGTGGGGCTGTGATTTGGATTTGTGCTGAGCACAGGGTTGATAACACAGAGTTGTTTTTGTTATTGCTGAGCAGGGCTCACACAGAGCCAAGGCCTTTTCTGCTTTTTGTACCAGCCATGCCAGTGAGGAGGCTGGGGGTGGCAGGGAGGATGGGAGGGGACCCAGCCAGGACAGGTGACCCCAGCTGACCAAAGGGATATTCCAGATGTTAGGACATGGTGCTCAGTATATAAAGTGGGGAGGAAAAGGAGGAAGGCAGGGACATTTGGAGTGATGGTTTTTGTCTTTCCAAGTGAGTGTTACCTGTGATGGGACCATGGTCCCCTGGAGATGGCTGAACACCTGCCTGCCCACAGGAAGTAGGGAATTAATTCCTAGGTTTGCTTAGCCTGTGTGTGTGGCTTTTGCTTTCTCTAATAAACTGTCTTTGTCTCAATGAATTTTCTACCTTTTACCCTTCCCATTCTCCAGGATCTTGCAGGTGCGAGGATGAGTGAGCAGCTGTGGGGTACCTGGCTGCTGGCTGGGGTTAAACCATGAAATAATGCATGTAAATTTGCTTTTGTTCAGTCTCAGACAAAGATGGCCCTAGATGTGGTATTATAAATCAGATTAGTTTTCACTAGAACTACAAAAGGCAGTGCTTGCTACAATTTCTAGTTGCTCTCTGCTTTCCTTCTGCCTGGACAGTATGGCTTGGCTAAGGAAGAAGTGGGTTTTTAGGTTTTGTTTTTATGTGTGGGTTTTTTTGTTTTGTTTTTAACTCTTCTTACAGTGGGGTTTGAGTGGAACCTAAGACACTCTCACACCACAGTGAGTGCAGGCTGAATAATCCCTATCAGGAGGCAGAGATCTTGTCTCAGACTGCACCCAGTGACAGACTCTATGCAGGCAGTTGTGTTCCACATATGATCACTTACTTTTGCAGTGGTCTTTTAAATATAAATGGAGGAAAAAACCTTTATGGAGACAAACTGACTATAGCCCTTAGGAGATAATTTCAAAGGAACAAGTTCCATTTACCACCTGAATTGTAATGGTGACTTTGTAAATCTTCCCCTATAGGACCAAACCCTCCCAATTAAATAAAGTTGAGTCAAACTAGTTTAGTAATTTTGGAATAATAAACATTGGCAATTCCATTTGCACGTGTGAGCAACTGAATTTGCATTGTGTTTTTACTGTTTTGGTTTTTTTTTTTTTTTTCAAAATAAAGGTGAGCCAAGTTACTTAGAGGTATACAGTACTCCAGTAGGAATTCAGTAGCAATTCTTTACATAAAAGTTAATTTACTTAACTTGTCAATTTTCAGGTTTAATTTATAGCATTGCTATAGACCAGAACATTTTAAAGTTCAGCTCCTCAAGGTGAATGCTGTTGTATTCTTATTTATTATATTTTTGTGTATTCAGTCCTTTCCCTGTGAATAAAATGTGTGAATGGCCATGACTCTCATACTGTGAAAAAGATGAGAACTTCAACAATGAATCAGAGAAATCAAAGGCTGAAATCTTGTAGGCATGAAAAATTGGTTTTGTACCACAGCAGCACAGCAGAGAATTTTCATTAGGGCCATGCCCCAAAGAAGAACTTCCTTATTGCTGTTTTCTATGATAACCTTTAAACTCATGGCAACACATCAGAGATGAGCTCTCCATCTTAGGGCAACCAGTAATATAAAAAAATTTTGTCTGTGTAATTTAGGAGAATCCTAAGATTTAGCTAGAAGTGTGGGTTTTTTTGTTGTTGGATTTTTTTTAACATGGCACAGTTTTTAACATGAGGCACAGTTGTATGAAAACAACATTCCACTTAGCTTTCGAGTTTTATTAGCCATTTTTAAACGTCTTCTTCTGCATTTGGTTTATTATGTGGTTAGGGACAAGCAGTTGATAAAAGCAAATAGCAAGTTAACCGCAAACTTGTTATACCTCTTAATAGTTCATAAACCAACTCTTTTATGACTCTTTCATTTTGTATATATATAAATTTTGCAAGTCTGCTTTGGTGTGCGCACACTCCTTTGTGTGCCATAAAAAGATGTGACCATAAAGTTTAAAATATACAAGTAATTAACAGTAATTGACACTTAGTGAGAAATTAAAAAGGTAGTTTTTAACTTTTTACATACTTAACCACAACTTTTATTTGTTTCATCTTATAATTTAACATTAATATATTTTTAAAAATGGATAATTTTCACCTATAGTTTTAAATAAGGAAGAGGGGTCTAAACATGTATAAAATGTAATACCATTTATTATTACAGTATACATCCTCCAAGAATGTTAAAAAATCTTTGGAAACAAATGAGTTATAAATATTTCATTGTTCATTTGCAGACATTGAATTTCCTAACTTTAGTCATTAAGCATTAATCTGTTTTGCTAAAATGCTACAGCCTAAAATAATAAATGGATCAAAATATATCAAATATAGGAAACCATTTCTAAAAGGAAAAAAGAACATGAAAATTAATTGACAGATTTAGTTGCTGCCAGACAGATTTTAAAAATTACTTTAAACCTCTTTTGACACCTGAATACGTTATTAAATACCTTCTGGCAGCTCTTCAACCTTCTTAGTATGGGAGCAGCATGAAAGATGAAACCTTGTAACAAAGCCAGGAAGTACCATGCAGCGCATAACATGGAAAAGTTGAAATCATATTTAAGTATTGTTTGCAAACTTTGGTTTCTCCTCCAGAAGAGAACCCTGCTGCTTACAGAACATATCAATAACCAGAGTTTTTGTTTAGTTTTGCTTTGTTTTTTTCTCTTTTTGGGGCTGTTAGCAGCGATATAAAGTAGTTAGAAAGGAATCCGGCCCAGGAATCCTGTTAGAGTTGTGTGACCCACAAGTCTGTAGCTGCTCTCATCCTGCACTGTGCTGGCTCTGGAACCTGTGCCATGATGAACTGGGAGGCAGAGGATGCTTGCTCTTGGTCTGAGCTCTGTCTGGCAAAAGCTCTCACCTGCACCCTGCATCATGGGAGACTTCATCCTGCTCCTGGGAGAAGGGCAGGCAGCCTAAGCCCATGCTTTAACCACTGCTCTTCTGGATGAAAGGAGACTGTAGGCTGCTCTTAGAGAGCTTTTGGAAAACGGCTACTACTTTAGACAGGTAAGAAAACTCTTCCTTTCATGCTAAATCACAGGCTGATGCAAAGTTGCTGTGCTTGGCAGCAGTGTGCTGACCTGTTTGAAGGGGACACAGCACTGAACTACAGCAGGGCAGTGTCATGACCACAGTGACAGTAATTCATATGTGGTCAGCACCAGCCTGCTGTACACAGTAGTGTGTGGTACATTGCACCCATAGACTTCTCTCTTTTGTCTTGCAGAGCCACTTAGGCTTGGAGGAACTCTCTGTCCAAGCAGGATCGGCTTAGAGCAGGTTTGGCAGGACTCAGTCAAAGCCTAACTGCACAAATAAGTTCTCTGGGCCACTCATTCTTGTGTTTGGGTGGAATTTCCTGGTTTCAATGTTTGGTTGTTTTTTTTTTGTTGTTGTTTGTTTCATTTCTTTTTCATGTTTTGCAGTTTTTGCTAACTGCCTT
Source organism: Leptocoma aspasia (assembly GCA_013399835.1). Classification (NCBI taxonomy): domain Eukaryota; kingdom Metazoa; phylum Chordata; class Aves; order Passeriformes; family Nectariniidae; genus Leptocoma; species Leptocoma aspasia. Next base: position 201,248 of record VXAX01004092.1, on the reverse strand, counting down.
TTGCTCCTGTTAGTGGGTGTTACTGAGAAAAGCCTGGCTGCTTCTCCTTCATTCCCTTGCATCAGGTATTTACACACACTGAGAGGATTCCCCCGAGCCTTCCCCTCAGTCCTGTGCTCCCAGGCCTGCTCCAGTCCTTTTATTGTCTGTGTTAATCATATCCAAAAGACATCTCAGCTAGTCCACAGTGGATGGAGCACCAAATTTAAAACGTTATATTTTCAACAAATCTAACTCTCAGAGGCTCTAGTTAAGACTATGACATAACATATGTGTGCAGGTGAACCAGGGAATTCTGAAATGACTTACATCTAGCTAGCCTGTGGAAGCAGGAAATCTTAGTAGCTGCTATGTCTAGCTAGTAATCAGAAGTCCAGCTTTCTATTTTCAAAATAGGAAACTCGAAATGAACATGTTTGTTGATAGATCTTGGAATAAGATACCTGTGACTGCCAAAGATCAGCCATTCACAGAGGTAACAGCACATGGAATTTTGTGTCCTGCTAATGAAATCAGTGATTAACATTCCATAAGGGTCATATAGCACAGCCAAGAGATGTTCTCCAAATGGACAAATTGTCAATCCACTGCTGACCATTAAAGAGAATAAAATATATATATATAGCCGACAGGGCTGAAGATAATCTGGTTTTGATTACATACAGAGCTCAGGAGAAAAAGTCACAAAACCAACCCCTCTCCAGGAAAAAAAAAAACCAAAACAATCCACAAACCAAACCAGAATTAGTGATGTTTTCAGGCAGCAAATGTGTACATATTTATTTGAACTAAACCCTGCGTTTCCAAACTGAATTTTAAAATTAGTTAGGGGAAAGAAAAGGAAGTTTTGAAATGTCAAAGTAGTTCTATTTCATCATTCTGAACTGAAGCATTTCTGGTTTCTTAAGCCAGTGGCTAGGGAACTGACCTGTAATTTTTTTCTAATTCATAAAACAGACTTGAACTCACCCTTTTGGGACCTTACCCTCCCAAAAGTAGCCTGAGGTCTTCCAATATGGACCTTTCTTTGATTCACCAGTTAAAAACCCTCTATCTAGATCAATCCTAAGTATTCAATAATGAATAAAAGAGAGACTCAATAGCCTGTCACATTCTGTCACACCCAGTGCATTTGAAAAGACAGGATGAGATGGGGGAAAAAGACCCCAAAACACTTCTATTCTGGGTCAATTGTTCTGAATTTATTTCTTTGATTATTCAAGTCAGTAGCTAAATTGAAAAATCAATTTTTTACACTTCTGTAGCTACATGTTTCCCTTTTGCCAGCCAATTGTTGGATATGGGCATTTCACCAGCTTTCCTTCTAGGATACTCAACCTCCCATCCCTCACTCTGCTTTTATGGAGGAGAGACTGTGTGATAGCTTAATGGAGAGGGTATCAGTCCTTATGGAAAACCTGCAGTCCTGTTGGGATCTCATTTCCTTACTGAAGGGACAGAGAATTCTTCATTAGAGAAGGGACAGAAAGCCAATGTGTGGTTGTTTTCGGGGGGGGAGAGTTCCCCACGCACAATCACTGATTACTTATAAACAATTTATGGAGCTAAATGAAAATCTGTGGAGCTGTGTCTATGGAAGATTAAGATATTGGAGAGGTCTGACTAGAAAGTAGGACATGGATCATTTGCATATTTTGACATTGAAGTGGAAGACTTGACTGTCTGCATGTGAAAGCAGAAGTTTGAATGAAAACCCAGAAATTTTTCTTAAGCATTATCATTTAAGATTCATAGTGCTTAGGTCAGACATTTAATTGCCTTGTAAATCATTAGGGCACCAACAGTATGGGTGCTCAAGGGGGAATTTGGGTAGCAGTCTTGGCAGTAGGAGTCTTTGGGTAGCAGTGTCATGTGGGCTTGTAAAGGTGCCTGAGCTTGATGACCTGAGAAATCCTTTCTGACCTAAGACACGGCAATAGTACAGTCTAAATGACCAGTGTGTCTTTTTTAAATACAGAATCTGCTCAGGCAAGCTCTTTAATAAATGCCATCGCCTTTCTAGCTCCTTAAAAGTGGATACTGATTGCCATCCCGTATTCTCATTGTTAATAAATCCTTTCCAAACACAAAGATCAAATATACAAGATTATTCGAGCATTTCTTTGCTGTCCTCTGCTTAATAAAACAAGCAAAAGCAAGTGAATAGCAATTGAACATCTAAAAGGCACAGCGCTATTCATAAAGCATAATGCTCCTTTAGATTCCCCAAATTCTAATTAGAGCTTTACAAAGCAGTAACAAAGATAGCAACTGGATTCTAAACTAATAATTCTAAGCTCTGTGCAAACAGGAAAGCCCCAGTGTCAGTAAAATAATACAAGACACCTGTTTTATATGGTACACATCAAAAGCAAGCCCCAAGGATGATAACTTTTAATATAATAATTATTAAATGTTTATTAGCCAAAGCTCAAAATATCAAGATATGTATTGTAGCAGAGAAACAACTATCTCCCAAGCACACAAAATCTTTCTATTTTGATGATTAAAATTTTGGTTGACAATAATCTTATGGCCCAAGGTAGCAGGTGTTATTACTGTACTTAGAAAGTAATAAAAGGATATTTCTTATCATTCAGCTTTCCTATTTATAATTTAAAGCACACTCCTGTCTGTTTGAAATTAAATTCTTAAATTAAATACTTTCTAGCTTTTTCATTCTCAGATAACAAAATTACTAATACCAAAAAAAAAGTTATTTAAAAATCCGAAGAGGATTTCAAACACAAACTTTGTAAAAGTGCATAAATGTTTTGCAGATACACAATTACAACTTGAGTAAGTCCAGTTTTTTATCTCACAACTACAACTTAAGTAAGTCCAGTTCTTGCACCAAATGAAAGCATATATAAATCTAGACCAAAACTTTTAACCTCTGCTTTTGTTTTGCTATGAAAGAATATTCAACAATAAACAGAGCAATATTTTTGCCCACTTCTCCTTCAGGCCCAGTTTATTAAATTCCTCCAAGCACAAATTAGGATAGGGAATTCAATTTGGATCTCTGATATCATAAAAGAAAGGTAAAGCAATGAACGTTAAATAAAATTCGAGCATGTATGGGACGTTCCCCAGTAAAGAATGAGGGAAGAAGGGAATAAGCCTTTCAGGGAATAAAGGAATCAGTACTGCTCTGATAGATCACGCACATGGAGCCTCTTTTTGATCGCTGCTGCTATTTACTTGCTTACACCTAAAAAGGCTGTGGGGCTAATTGAGGCAGAGGGTTTTAAACTGGGAAAGAGGTGCTTGAAGTGGCAGTGAGCTGAGAATCAGTAGGGATGTCTCTGGCTCTTCCCTGCTGGGGGACGAGCAGCAATAGGAACTGGAGCTGTTTCTGCTGGAGTGGCGCAATGTGTGCTGCAGAATCCTCACCTTTAGGTAAAGCTCAGCTATCATCAGATGATGTTAGTGCTCCTGGAGGAAAAAAACATCATGCTGAAAGGAGGTGTCCTGTGCTGTGAAGGGGCTTTCTTAGTGGAGAACAGAGGTTAGTAGGCTGCAGTTGTAAGAAGCAGGTTCAGAGTAGCCTTGAGTACCCAATGGAGTGATTGCTGCTGATTCCATTTAAATAAAAGCAAAACCCACTGAGTAGGAATAGAGAGGTGTGTTTTTTTTAACATAGAACTTTGATAAATTAGTAGTACTAGTTAATGAAAACAGCTAGTTCCTTATATAAGGCTTTGGAATCACTGTAAATCAATTAAGATGAAAAATGGTTGGAGAAGAACTTCTATAACAGAACAAATGAAAGTGAGATTTTGGAATTAATCAGGGCAAGTGAGAGCAAGAAAAAGGAGACAGTGTTGAGAGAGAAAATAAGCATTTCTCTAAATAAAAAGTACATTCATATATGCCAAAGAAAATAGTTTTAGACCAAGTGCACTAATGTTGAAATGCTCAGCAATGTAATAGGTTTTGAAAGCAATTTTTCAACGAGGTTGCTGTACCACCTAAGGGCAAAGATGATAACTATCTTCAACAACCCCTAAACTTTAAAATACTTCTCCATACATGAGATAAAAAGGCAGAAATCAGCAAAAGAAATTAATCCCATGATTTCTATAGCTTCCTGGGTGTTCTAATAGCTTGGAATAACTGGAACTCAAATTTTCCCATTTACAGACTTGTTGTATTATGTCTCTGCCACTATACTTTCCCAGAACTTGTTACAGGAGTACATAGGAAGTTCCTGCTGGTTGAAAATCCACCAGTCTGTAATCTGCTTTCAGTCATTGAAGGCAGAATTTGCTATCTAATCTATAATATTCTTTAATGAACATAGCATCCTATGAGGTACTGAGAGCCTTTTACCTCTCAGTAACATAGATGAAAGCTGGCACCACCTTGCTGTGTTAGGATTTTTGCACTTAATATAGACACCCTAAATTTATTTGTGAGGAATGGACTACACATTTTTTCAAGGAAAAAAAATGAATTTAAAATTTTAATCTTGGCTACTTTCTTTCCCATCTATTATCTTTTCTTAGGTTTATTTAATTTCTGATTACAGCAAACAATTATGTGCTCCTGTGATGTATCTAGTCTGACAAGAAGCATGTAGGACAAAATATGTTTTAAGTACTACTTTTCTTCTCCTTACTCCAACTAATCTACTTTTAAGGTTGGCTAGAAGGGAAATTTTTCTCTAATCCAATAGAGATTTTTTTTTTTCCAATTGAAAGTCTGATCTGGTAACGGAATCTGTAAAAATCGTGGGTTTTGCTTCAATAACTTTTAGACTGTGTACACCCAGTTTACAATTAAATGATGAGGGTTTTATTTCAAAACTGCCAAGAATACAATAACTTGAACCGGGATGAGTGATTTCCATTTTATGCATCTTCAGAGATGAGACAGACTGTGTTAGGTAAGTCTGATGCTGCAGCAGTGCAACCATTCCAGTTTGTCTTCAAAATGCTCTTTGAATTCACAGGTCTTGCACAGAGCTGTTGCTGTGTCTGGTGATACAGAGGATGGAGTAGAATGGTTCAGGTATATTGGCTCAACAGTTTTATGAAATAATCAAATTAATCTGTATTTCTGGCAGTTTTGTGAGATAACAGCAGATTTGTGAGGTAAGAATGTATTTTTTCTTTTTTTAATTGGGTATCATCCTTGATGGATGGATTTTTGAGAAATTATAGGAGTGTACCTGTTTAATTTGAACAAAGAATGGAATCTGGCAATAATGTAGAGTGGGATAACGCCACCTTTTCATTTACACAGGTATGATTTAAAAGTGTAATCTCTTTAAATTGTGTTTTCATGAGGCTGCAGTTGATTACAGATTTTTATTAGCTGAAGTAAGGCAATATGTCTTGCACATTATTTCTGAAGCATTCATGCAGCTGTGCTTCTTTATATAGGACTGCTAAAAATCTACCAGTAAAAAATATCACCTGACTCTGTTTCTTGTTAGATATAATTTTGAAATACACAAAGCATCTCAAAATAAATCTTGATGGAAACTTGGGAAGTAAGAGGTTCTGATCTCCAAAGCAAAAAAAAAAAAAGACTTGAAATTGCCATGGGAAACACACTAGATGTTGAACAACACTTACCTACCCACAGGACACGTAGAGCAGGTGAAATACAAAGCTCCTGTGGAGTCTTTTAATATTACTTGTGACTCCTCTGGAAGTACTAATTTTTGAGTCTGACAGCTCAGTCAGTAGGGGAACTCAGTTAATCTGTGTTTGTTGTCTCTGAGATGGCAGCAAAGAGGTCCTGCTGGGAGGGCAGTTTTTGTAATGTGGGCACCAGTCCACTTGGGAATGGGCACAGACCCCAGGGAGTTTGGAACTAAGTCACTCAAGAGCTGTGAGTGATAACGACTTTCGTGCTAGAGGCACTGTTTAATTAAGCAAACCTCACGATTTCACACATTTGTGAGAGATGCTGCATCTTTAAGAAATGGAGGGTTTTAACAAGCACAAATTCATAATGTAAAACCAGAAGTTATTAATTTTTAAAGGATTTTCAAAAGCAAAACACTATTACTTTAAAATAGGTTTAACTATTCAGTACAAGAGCTACAAGAGACATGGAAATCCAAAGCAGGCCTTATGTGAAACTGGGAAAAATTGCAAGCTGGAGAGCAGCTAAAACTCACCATGGGCCCCTCTGTTTTGTTTGCTTTCTGTCTGGGTGCCTGTGGCTCCCTCACTCAGGACGCTTCAGTCCTCTGAGGTCTGGCATGTGTGTGGGTTTTTCACTCAAATTATTTCTTTTAAGACCTGTATTTGAGTTGTGTCCTTATAGAACACTTTAAAAACCTGCTGGCTTTGGATACTTAGAAGGGGGTGAAAGTCCTTGGTTTTTTTTATCTTTCCAAGTGTGTCTAGAAGATGCAGAGATGTTGTCAGGTGGCAATAGCTGCTGCTTGTTGAAAGATTGGATGGAACTATCTCCAGAGATACCTTTCTGCTCTTCCTGCCTCTGAGTGGGTCACAACTTGCAGGCATTTGGGCATGTTATTTACCCTCCCTATTGCAACAGTTCTGTCACACAGAAAAGCAAATTCGTTAAGAGTTCTGGATCAGATGCAGCTTGTGAGCTTCTGACTTACTTGTGTGGGGTTCGGAGAAAGGAATTTTGCTTTAACATCCTTTAGAACAAAGTTACTTTGATGGCCACCAGTTAAATCAAACTGATTTGCTAGTCTTTATTAGAATTATTGCATCAATATTTTAACTTGCTTAACTTTGTTCTTAGAGGGATGTATTTCAAATTCTTATTACTCATCTTTGTTTACTTATTTTCTTTGTATAGAAACATGCTTTGATATGGAAAATAATTTACTCAGTCTAACTTCAAATGCCTGTACATAGACATTTGTTAGAAAGAGTACATTGTAATTTACCAGATTTTTTTTCTTTTGTTTCAACACTGTTTACGTAGCTATTTTGCCATGGCTTTTGCTCTGTTTACTGTTGGTGATAGCTTGTTATTTGATTTTTGATTGTACATAATAATATTGATATTTCAGGGTTAACTGTATCATATTAGTTACTTCAGGAAACGCCTTCGGTTTATTGATTTATGCTGCCAATATTGCTCTTTTAAGTTTATTTCAAATTACTGTAGCAAGTGGTAAAAAATAAAGGAACCTCAGCATCAGTGGCTTAAGTGACAACTTTCCACTGTTATTTTACAGATTGAAAAACACACTTTGAAACCCAGCAGAGGTTCAATGTCTATAATTTGGTCTTGAAAAAATATATTTATCTCATTTATATTATGCTTGTATACTTGTGTCATGCTACCTTTCTTTATGCATATTTTTGCTTCTGGAAGAAATGCGAAATAAGGAAGTCTGTAATGTGCCATGTTTCATACTTGAAGAATGTTAACTGCTTGTTTGGGAGGAGCACATACAATTTATGTTGTATTTACTTTACTTGATTACTAAAAACTAAGTTAATATTTTTGCCTAATTTTTTTCTTAATTTTTTGTTTGGATTGTAATGAACTGTGTACTGTGCCATTATATTTTTACCAGTGACATCTCTGTAACATAATGCATAATAAAAGCATTATCACTTTATAGTAGATATTCCCCAGCTCTCTTTAGATGGATTCCCAGGCTAAGTAGAATCAGTCTAAGCCCTAAATGATAATTTTTATTGATAATGACATGAGGAAAACAGCAAAAATTGCTGATGTTACTGTGATTTAAAAAAAGGCAGTAAAAATATTGAGTAGCATGATTATATTCTGCTTGGAGATTTGAAGATATTTCTTGTCCTATTTTATAACCAAATCAAGCTATTAATGGAAAGGGAGCTGTGTTAGATTTCAGCACAATGTTCTCTACTGGACATTTGCACTGTGAAATTAGAAATAATTGTGCTTTTACTTAGTATTATAATGTTTGTTATTTTTGTCAGTTTTAGGATGCTGACCTAGTGCTTTCCCTGTAATATAAGTTATCTAAATCTTACCTAAGCTCATAAAGGTACTTAAGATCATGCATTTCTGCTTTTCACCCACAGTTAATTAGGGATGTAGGGGTTCTGAGATGGTCAAGCAGCAGGAAGCCATGGCCACTTCTCAGAAATTCCATGAAGGTGCACTGTGATGTGCTTTAAAGCTTAGTACTAAGATCTGGCTTAGAATAACTTCCTGACCTCACCTGTTGTAGCTCTTGTGTCCTGTCTCAGAGACTACTTAGAAATGACCATGATGCTAAACAACTGAAATTAATAAAATAAAGCAGGATAATGGTATATTAAGGAGAAACCTCAGTACTTGAGGAAAATTGTCTCTGATGTATGAGACATCTTCATTTTGCATATTTCCCCTCAAAAGTGCTACTCCTTTAAGCTGCTTTGAGACCCACCATATCAGTGTTGTTTTGAAAAGCTGCAAAAGGCGTGTTGCTTTTCACTTGGTGGCTGCCAGCCTGAGCCCTCTCTGGGAAACAGCTCTGCTCTCTGCAGGAATTTCCTTTCCCCAGTGTGGGTTAAACGGGCAGCCCAGGAGACTTCTGACCTCTTCCTGGGCTTGTGGAGTCTGGTGCAGTCCAAAATCAGACCCGTTGTTCATCTTGGCTTTTTGAGCGTTTTATTTTTTCAGCCACACTGAAATTAAATGTCAGCCACGATCAAGCACAAATAAATGTTGTTCATACACATGGTTAGGCACAGCTAAGGGTGAAGCCAATAATAAGTTTAAATTTAAAGTTTCTTTCTGGTTTTGTTTGTATCTTTCTTACTTGCCTAGAAAGACATATAAGAGTTCAGGCTGGCTTCCATTTTTTCTCTCCTAAAAAGAGAGAATTTAGTGTAGATCCTGTACTACTGAAAAACAGGCTGCTTAACTTAGACTGTTAGAGACCTAGAAAATAACTAGAAATATGTGTCTTGGTGACTCATTTTTGATGTGAAGAGTTTTGTGAAAGTTATTTATAGAACACATGTATAAAAGTGTAAAGTTGGCCTTTTTTTCTGTACAATGTATAATACCAAAACATATTATTTAGAACAATTTGGATTAATTTGTAAATTTAAGCAGCAATATTTACTTGGCAGACAATGCTGCCAAGTTGGAAGCAATTGATAAAAACTGAAAGAAATGAACGATTAATTCATTTAATAGAATGATGGAACAATTTAAAAGTCATTGTGAAAAACAGCAAGAAACCAGCATTTAAGTAGCCTGCCACTTCAGAGCTAACTTGAACTTATTCTACTTAGTACTACCGAGAGCAATGAAAATGAACACCTAGAAAAAGAGCAATTAAGGGTAAAGTGACTAAAATGTCAGGTTACTAACCCTTGAATATTGCATATTGTTCTACTGAAAAAAACAATCCTTCAGATTAATACTGTTAAAGTGAGAATTTGGATCAAGATGCATAAATATTTAATCTTTTTCTTAAATTCCAATAATGTATAGAAGAATATTGACTATATTAAAACATCCCAATAATTTTTAAGTGATCATGGTAAAAAATGAGCTTCAGGTTCCAGTAATTGCTTTGCTTCAAAAGAGCTGCTTCCTCAAGAGAAATTTTAAAACAAAATAAAAATACGGCCTCATCTGAAGTATGTGTTGGCAAGGAAATACTAGATGAGTTAAAAAGTCAGGCTGGTTTTTTTTGTTTTGTTTTGTTTTGTTTTGTTTTTTAGGAAATGCCAAAGGCTCACGTATTCCCTCTAAAGTCTTGGAAATAATAAAAATACCTCACAGCTGCCCAGTTTAAGATTGGTAGTTCTGTGGTTCTTCTGTGTGAAAGTTTGATCCCGCAAGACAATCCTTCTCCCTCATAGCAACATTGTAAACAGTTAGGTCCATTAGGATTAAAGTAATAGCTGGAATTTGGCAAAAGAGATGGGTAAAACCACTGGAAATTTGAAAATGGATCTCTACTGAAGAGATTTTGGCACTAGGTGCTTTTCTTCCACATCTTTCAGAGAACGTCTAACCCCAGTAGCTCACCAGTGTCAACTCCTAGCTGTATCTTGTAATTTATTTCTTTGGAATTTGAAAAAATCCAGCTGTAATAGTCAACCCTGCTTCAGACATCTTCGACTAATTCCCTGTCTCCATGTGGCATTTAGTTAATTTTGAACTTTGTCTACTTTCCTACTTTAAGTATCTGTAAAATACAGTATTTCAACATCGGTAACAATACCAAGTAATACAATGCACACCATAAGGAAAACACTGCAATACTTTTGCCAGTTTACCATATTTTTCCAGCAGTCAGATTGCTAGGAATTCGTACTGGGTGGGGAATAAAATCCAGTGTTTGCTATTCAACTTGTTCTTTTTCATCCCTCTCTCTTATTTTCGTCTGAAGACTGTTTTAGGTCACTCTAACCAAATGAGCAATGGAAAAGGAGTAAGGTCATCCTTTAAACCCAGTCCAGCTTCAGATTAGATGTTTTCAATGCCTTGCTTTCTCTCTTCCTCTCCTTAAACCAGACTGTACTAACAGATCTGTACTGCTGATCATTATCAAAGCCTGAAATCTTGACCCATGCTTTCAGGGGAAATGCCAGAGTTATGCTAACAGCTCTAAATTCCTCACCCTCCTCTGTCAGCGACAGGTCGTTATTTCATTGACATAGCAGGTCCTTGACACATCCCTTATATAATAAAATGAATAAACAGAGCAGTGTTTCCTATTGTGATTTTACTCACAAAGAGAAATGCCATCAAAATTTCTGGATAATTTATTTTACTTTAAATTCCATTAGAACCTGCCACTCTGCTTTGTTTTAACTTCCAGGCCCACACCCTAATTTAAATTTGGGTTCACGACTATTGCAATTGCTCACATGTGTATGGGTCTGCACAGGGTGTGGAGATGCAGATAATTATCTTGCCTGGGTGTTAGGGCCTTCTTGCAAATACACAAAAGGAGGCATGGTCATGGTCTGTTCAAATATGTGCTGGAAGAAAGCGGCATCTTTCTGTTAAATTTATGCTGATTTCAGGCTTTGGATTAGGGCCTAAAGTCCTATACAAAGTGTAAGCACCTGAGTGGTATCTCTGTTTTAAAATGAAGTAGAAATATATATAGTAAGAACTGTAGAAGTTTAGTAGCTAGATCACCAGCCATTAGAAATGTCAGTTGCAATAATTTCAAATTTATTCATAGGGACTTCACATCCAAAGACAACTCCAAAGGGGCATGCTTCCAATAAAAAGAAAACCTTGAAGGCCAGCTTCCTATTGTAGTTGATTAAGTACTCTTTTTCTTTACATAACTTGACACATACTGGTCTGATTACACTTTTGCCCTAGCTTGACAAAGACTAGTTCTGACTTGATGTGGTAAAATGAGAGGAAATTCTGATGTGACTTAGAAGTTGTAAGTGAAATGCACTTGGTCTTCCCCAGCACGGTGGAGAGTTTCTTGTAACTGCCAGGCTCCAATAATTATCTGTAAGGGATGAATTATTTTCCTTTCTGATTTTGTAGTTGTGGCTTTTAATATTAGAGCACCGCAGCCATGGAGGCACACACAGTGAAAAGGCTGGAGTTGATGTGGTGACATGTACCCAAGAGGAAATTAAGGAAAATGAGAGAGCTAACAGTGCCTAGCTGTGCATATGTATACCTCTAGGGCTGCATTCATTAGGACAAACTCTTGAAGGAAGATGGGGAAGGCTGGTACAGAACCTTTTTGTTGTGCATGAAACCTTTTCCTGAGTGCAGTGGAGTTACTTGGAAGATTAAGAAATGTGATGGACTTCATTGACAAATCAGGTCTCAGCCTTCATGCAGGTGAACTGAATGCATCTTTCTTCTCACAGAGTCTTTAACTGAATGTTTGCTCCTGCTCATATACTTCAGGGAAAAGAAAAATAGCTTAATTCCCTCTTTCATAAGGAAAAACAAGGGTAAGAAGGCATTTTTCAGTTTTTTATCCTTGGTTAATGAGATGAAATTTCTTAGAAGGTATATTAAGATGAATGTAAATAACTGAAGGAGAGGTTCTAATATGCAGCATTGACCCTCACCAGCCTCGCCATGGAAGAAATTTGGCACATTTTCTTCTTTCCTCCCCACATACAATAATTTTCAAACCTACAGGTTTTGAACGACCTTGACTTCATTCTGTATGTGGGCACCCAGCAAGAAGGTCTAGAGCGTCAAAGTATCTTCCATCCTCTTCAATTTACATGCAAACATATTCAGCAAGATAAATGACAATTGTTGCTTGTAGGCAATGTGGAAAAAAACATAATTGAATTATTGTTCCTGGTGTTGCACTTCTGCTTCTCAGTATGCAAATATAGAGTGTCTATGCAACCTCTATACACATACATCTCAAAGAGAGGGAAAAAGAAACTTCTTGAGTGAGAAAAAATGCTTTATTAATAATCAGAGGCCATCATCCATCCAAACGTAGGAGAAAAAAGCTAATTATTTTCCTTTACTATGGACATAATTTGGTCCACTGACCTCATTGAAAAAATGTTGATCTTAGAGCATGACAGTATATTTCCAGAAGATAAAACTGGGATCTAAATCTACAGCAAATTGCCTGTTTTAAGGTGCCTTGCACTTAATGCAAAGGAAGAAAGAAAGACTTGAACTGAAAAATGAAGCAACATCCCCTTTTTTTCTGAAAGACAAAATTCTGGAATAAAGCCTTTGATTGAGGTTGAGAAAGTAACTACTGAAATAATCACTTTTGTAATATTTGCACGAAGACTGCATATTTTATCCTGTGAATTCTGGTCTTAGTGCAGAAGCTGTCCTTAGAGTGTTTTGCAGCCTCTGTCTATGCTGAATGGATCAGAGATGGATCAGAAGTTGCCTGATCTCTCAGCAGACTAAATCATTTAGACTAATATTCTACCTCTCATGGGTGTTTTCTAGTGTAGGCTCAAAACCATACTATATTACCAGAATAAACCTTTTCTCAGAATGCTATGTGAACGCATCCTAAATTTTATTCTTTAGTGTTACATCTCTTGATTTCTAAAGAATGCATCTAATTTCACAACTTTTTCCATTCCCGTATGTTGATATATGAGATGAAGGGAGGTTATCTGAGTACCCTGATGGCAGCATGGTGACAGTCTCAATGCTCTCCTAAACTGAGTACCATAATATATGTTTGTGAGCTCTAACTTTCCAGAGTTGTTGCTGAAAAGTCAGACATGACTGTTTCTCTGAACTGTGTGAACTTGAGCTCACGGATTGCCAGCTTGTATGTGGTTGAGGTGAAAAAAAAAAAAAAAGACACAAAACCCACTAAAATGTAAATCTGCATAATATGGCTGCAACCCAGGGAGGGATGGTGCAACATTTCTGTCACTGAACACTCCAGGAACAATATTTTTAGATTAATAAGTGTAAGCAAAAGGAATTAAAGTTTGATTACCTTTGTAAAGATTTGTTTTAAGCGCTTACATTTTAAGATTTATTTATTTATTTTAAGTAAGCCTTTGGGATTATTTTCTGCTAATGACATAGCCAAGAAAGAGCTGAAACGGCAGAATTCCATTGCTAAAGTTCAGATTGATTGCCACTGTTTAACACTGCTTTATAGTCTCTCTGGAACAAAGAAAATATCACCTTCTAATATATAGGTATAATATTCTAAGCTAGGAAGGAAGGGAGAAAGAAAGAAAATAAATTTAACAATCCTTCCTATTTCCAAAACAGGCTTTATTAAATAGATGATTATTGTTTTTGAATTTGCATTGTTTTAGCACCTTTTCTATCCAGAAGCTACCCTGTAGATTTAGATTAAGTTAAGTGCAATAAACTAATATTGGATCTTTCTTGTTAACAGTGAAGAAAAAATCTGGGACATATATATATTGTTTTTTTGTATTAGATTTCTTTTACCTGCCTGGTACAAAAGAGAAAAAACTGAAAGGGAGTAAAAAATAATTGAGGCTTCTTACTTAGAGATTGGGCTATTCTGTTAATAACATAAGGCCTTTGAAAAGCTCTATTCTTCATTAGTGCTGTTTGTGTGGGTATGAAAAAATTAGCTGTCAAAATTTAAATGAGAATTATGCTGCTTGGGACTGATCCAAGTCAGACCCCTCCAATATGCAATGTTTTGAAGTCCACAAAAACTTTTATGGCATGTCTTGGCACGCTCCTAAGTGCGCTGTTGTGTGTGAAAATCTCAGTTTCTTGCCTTCTGCATGGTTTAAATGCACGAGATGGGTTAAATCGGTGTGGTAGCCCTAATTTTGGCTAGCTGGGTTAATATTTCTGTTGATCCCTGGAAGTGCCACGTGCCAAGGCTCCAGGCATGGCCCCAGCATGGCTGGTGCTTGTCTCCAGCAGGTGTGGCCCCTGAGCCTGCTGCATTAGGGTGAGGTGGTGTCACACAGCTTGTCCTCAGACAGCTCCAGCCTGCCTGCTGAACTGTCACCTGGACAGAAATTTGGTGGGAAGACAAACATCCTGTTCCAGTCTGCTCTTTCTGATCAATCCAAAAAGCACAGCAGTGTCTTGAGGTACACTTTTTAAACAGGTGATCTACTCCTACTCCTACTTTTTTTTTTTTTAACTTCAGTTAAAACTGGAATTAAACATTAATTCAATCTATAATGGCTTTTGCTTCAAACTGGGGCAATTTTAACTTCTGCTTACAAAACAAAATATTTTATGCCAAAGCTTATGCACATGAGTACCCTTAAAGTGAAAGCTTTTTCACACTTATGACTTGAAAAGTCACAATTTCTGGTCTTAAATTGTAGTTAACAGTCAAGAAACATTAATTTTCCACTGTGCAGTGAGCTGTAATGTATGAGAAATGCACACTATGGAGCGTGTTTTCTTGTTTGCTAACTTTCCCAGGGATGACTAAGGAACAGCTCTTTCACATCAATTACCATTGCCCAGCACTTATACAAGGTGAGGCTGATTGACAGGAGCACCAAAATTAGTGTTGTGGAAGAATTGTTAAGATTTAGGAGCTTCAGAATAAGACCTATCACAAAGTTGGGGAAAAAAAAAAAAAAAAACAAACAGAAAACTCAACATGACAACTTTGGTGTTTAAATGAGAAGTTTAAAATAAATTATGCATGAACTCTAGAACACAAGTCCTTAAACATTTTCCTTGTTTTGTCTGCTTGCCCTTTGCTAGGAGGTCAGGCTAAGTCACAGGTTCCAGCAGTGAATCTATGAGAAAAAAAAATTCAAGCATCTTTTGTTTCATTCTTGTGGTAACTGACATCTGATTGTCCATAAAAATATACTCAATATTAGCAGGGACACCCTATCAGAATTTAAAAAAAAAAAATAAAGAGCTCTGATTCAGATGTAGAGAAAAATGTTTCAAAAGAGGTGTTGTTTTATAGACATGCTAACTTTTATTATTGCATTGCAATTTCCTAGTATACATTTGCAGAGTAAATAAGAGCTATAGGTTTTAGTTAAAAAACAAAAACCTTTTTATTTGCTTTCTCAGTGGTGGGTTTGGATGAAAAAATGAAAAAAATGAAAATGAAAAAATTTCCTTTCCCCTTAAGGAAAAAAAAGCATGGGGACTATGGAGAAGTAATTTTTATGTATTTCATAACACTTCCATTTCCTAACAGCCTCTCTTCCTCTTCTACCATAGGATCAATTATCAGCCTCTCTTACAGTTACAGGAAAAGGTCAAAAGCGAAATAAGAAAATACCAGCTTTCCTAAGGGAACAGATTCATAATGTGGAAAGGAGCCTGTAATTTGGCAGCTGTAGCTTTGGGAAGCTAAAGTTTAGTACAGGAAGAAATTGGAATGTCTCTCGGATGGGGAGATAGTGGTCATCAGAGAGTGCAGTTGACACGATTTCTCTTTGTAGAGCTGACACCAGGGTGCTTGGTGCTGTCACTGAAGGAAGGCAAGCAAAGGCTCTCTTTCATGCCATTGTCAGTTCTGCTTTTTTATCTCACATATCATGCTCAAAGCTAATTGTGTTTACTGTGCTCCTGCGAAGCAGGTAGTGAGCACTGTATAATTAACTGGGAATTCCTCCTTTTTTCTTCCAAACAGCGTATAGATTTCCTTCTGTCTCTCCTTCTGTATTGGTATGCACATGGGTGTTATATTCTGTAATTTGTTGTTTAGCATCTCTGATGCATCTTCAGTTAATCTCTGCTGTAAATGATGGAAATTTTATGCTTTTGAGTTTGGGATAAGGCAATTTTAGACTTCCATCTTTTGCTTTGAAATGAAGATATTTATTGTATATTTTGGCTCAGAACAAGTTCTGGTTTTGACTTTGCACATTTGCCAATTCATTTGTGCTGAATATAATAATAATAATATAATCATTAGCCTGTTAGAAATGAAGATGGCTAAAGAAGGAAGCAATAACAAGAGAATGAAAGATGGAGTAAAGATAAATCCAGATTAGACCTCAAAATAGAGCTTTATATGACAAATTGCATTCACAGCCACAGGGTATGAAATGAAGTCCTTCCTTCTGCAGGATGACCACCTGCAGACTGACAGTGCAGGGGGAGCAGATCCTGTTGTAATGATGCTTCAAAAAAATCAGATCCTAGGTCTGAAACTTTCATTAAATGCTGGGAACATATATTAAAAGAAAAGGAAAAATCAATAAAAGTCATCTAGTGCACTTAGTTCAGTTCTAGAACTGGTATTCTGTAACTTTGTATTGTTAATATACATCAGTCTATAATTTAGAACAAAATTGCCTATTTTCTCATCTAAAGTTGTTTTCTGAGTTTTGAACTGGGTCAAACAACTGAAAATATGAAATGTCTCAGACTTAATTGGTGAAAACTTGACTGAAGAAGCAGCATCCAATTATTGCAAAGTGTTTGCTGCACATCAGCTCCTTTGGCCTTTTTACCCCTTAAGACTACTTCAGCCATATGGGTCACTTTTGCCACTAGAACAGAATTTGCTTACAAGCCAAAGAAAGGAAGTTGTCCTTAGAGTGGCATCAAGGGGTTTTATTTTATATATGTGTATGTGTGTGTGTGTATATGTATACGTATATATTTTATTTTTTTTTTTAAACTGTCAGAGAATTCAGAGCAATCATTCAAACAATCTTCTTTTGGGGATTAGATGTTTGTTTCAGGCCTTTTTTAATGTGCTGTTATGCAGCTTACTTTTTGGTCTGTTTGCAGAAATTGATTGTTCAGTGGGGTTGGGGTATTTGTGTTTTTTCCTTAATTACTCTCTGTAATTTAGTTATTGCTTGACTGTTGGATACACCTAAAAGATGAAATCAGAATTAATATCCACTAGGACAGAAGAGGCTATCCAGGCTACAGAGAACTTCAGGTGTAAAATGGGACAGGGAAGAAATAAGAAAGGAAGGCAAAGGGAATCTTGCTTCCTAGAGAAATAAATGCTCTGTTGCCTTGACTGAACTGCTTCAAGGGAACAGGATCGTGTGTGCAGAGTTAGCCAGTTCATCATGCCCAGAAATATTAGCTAACTCTTCCCCAGACCAACCATTTTACAGCTGTCCTTAATCACAGACAGACCCCTACTAATTAGACCATGCTGTCTCTCACACTGCTGATTTTATTGGTAACACAGTTACCAAAATACTGTAGTATGTACTTGCCATTGTCTGGGGTTTTTACTTGTATATGCTGTCCTTTTCCCTGTGCTTCCATTGAAAACTGTTTAGTATAGTTTTATTTTTCTTTCTAGGGCATTCTCTCCTAGACAATATAGATTTCTTACAGGTGAGAAAGAAAATCAGTTTGTTTTTTATTTTACTGAATAACTTAATTTGACTCCTGCCTATACTGTGAATATGACTGTCTACAACAAATATTATTCCATGTCCTTGAGTTGTTTTTTTTTTTTTTCTTTGTTTCTTTGGTTTTTTTGTTTATTGGTTGATTGATTAGTTGGGTTGGGTCTTTTTGTACAATCAGGTATTTTAGAGTGGTGAGAAATTGCACTCATATATAATCTATGTAGTAGCAACCAACAATTTTGATTTACAGCTAAAGCATGGTCTTTGCCTTGTGAAGTATGTGTGTCCCCCAGATATTTAATTTATGCAAGGGGGAGACATTCTAACAGTTTCACGAATTCCTTAGAATGCAGATGAGAAAATAGAGGTGAAGATGGAGTTCTCCTTTGACCTTTGTCATTCATAATTGTCATCTGTAAGAATGCCTAAGACATGGACTTTTGTGTAGTTTATGCTTCGTGTATATATATTCTTCCTTGCTAAACAGAACAGTAATGATGGGCTTAAGAAACGCTGAAACATGGTAGACTGAAAATAATTAAAATATCCACCCTTCATTTGTTCTTCATAATTCATCTTGCCACACTTAATAATTATGGGAGAGATTAAAAGCTTGCTTGTTCTCAGCCAGTCTCCCTTTAATTCTTGATCCCCACAGTGAAGTTGCACTGCTGAATTTGTGGTATCAAATTCATTTCCATAGCAGCACAGATTTTTGCTGTGGCATCACATAAGCAAAATGATTTTGACTTCACTGTGGGGTTAAGCTGCTATAAAGGGAGAAGGAAGAGAAAAATAAAACCTCCTTATGGAGAAAAAACAACTGCAAAAGCAATGCGTGTGATAGCTTGATCCAACAACTGCAAATCCTGTGAGAATTCTCCTTATTTTAAGTCAGTGGGGCTGCTCAGTAGGGATTTCTTTCACACTAAGAAATAAAGGGTAAGTCCCACAGTGTGATCAATTTTGTGGTTTTTTTCCCCTCTTGAAATACTGTTTTTTCCAAGATTTAATTTAGCAGAAAAATTTGTCCTTAAAGCATATCTATCAGGAGTGTTTCACATACAAATACAATACTCACACACATGCCCTTTCTGATCACATCCTAGGAAGCCCAATACACAATATTTAGAAACATATGCATAAAGGAGTGGTAGATGTAGGCACATAAAAAATAACAGCAGTGGAATATTTTCCTTTTCTGCCTGGTATCATTTAAAGATTGTGACGACAAAGGGCATGCTTGGAGAAATCCAAACCACCACTAGGAAGAGAGGCAGGAAATGAAATCACTGTAATGAGAACTGTTGCCCACTGCTCTGCTAAGAAATGAAAGACACTTTGATAATGGGTGCAGTGGGCTAATGTTGGTCAGTCTCCTGGAAAATAGAATTATGCATAGCTGGTAAACTCTGATAAAATGAAGACCAAAGTCAGTCAGTGACAGACAAATACCAATTGTAGTCTAAAGATTAGCAGGCTCAATTCTAGACTCATAATGCTTAAAATTCTTTTATTGCTGTTTCTAAATGTGCTGGTTTAGCAGAGTATGCATATTTTTAGAGGGGAGGAATACACTTCTAGCTGAATTTCCATTCAATGCAAAACTATTGTAATTATAAAAGCTAAAACTAGTCTAAAAATATATTTAATCTGAAATCTAATTTTTAAAAGAATTATTAATTTTGAACCATGCTTTGGATTTTCATATTAAAAGTGGGTTCTCAGGAGAGGTAGGCAGAGTGTTAAGGACAGATAAAAGGTATAGAAATAAAATGGCTCTTTCTTCCCTCTTCATCCCCTCTCAAAAACTCCTCTATTTGGGACAAGAACATACTTGACAGTGAAAATAAACGGTACAGAGATGGTGGACTAAAAACATCTATGCAACAGTTCGAACCATTCTTCCATCTATAATGTTTTTGAGCTAAAAATCTATTTCTGAATTGAAATACAATCTTTAAGAAAAAATGTTTTATTGTTTTAATGTTGATAAATGGGAAAACAAAAGTAAAAGAGATTCTTCTTTTATAAAATGTTACAAAGAGCCAGACTATAAAATGAGAAGCCATTACACCTAGTGAAGTGTCATGGATGGCAACCACACCAGGAAATTAAAAAGAAAATGCTACAGATCTTTATAAAGAACTTGGCACCATGTAGATGGAAAATAGTCTGCAGGAGAAATGAACCCTCTCTTTCTCTAGCTGACTCTTTAGGAGTTTCCCTACAGCTTTAGCTGGAATCTGACAGATGGTATGGAGAAGATCAAGGCCATGAGCCCATGTCATACAGCAGACTTAATTAAAATTTCTTTTTTCGTATCCATTCTTTTCCCAGACTCCCAACGGGGCATTTAATGTGCGTGAAAGGGTAAAATGGAAGCTATGCATATGGAGAAAAGTCCATGGAGAAGAAAAATGTTCAGTAATTTGTCTTCGTTACGGAGCCACAAATGGAAATAAACGGTGTGTGATTAGCAAAACTAAGTTTCTTCAACAGTGTAACCATGTGTCACGATTTAGGAATGGTATTCCCTAATTCAGTGTCCCCATGGAGGCTCTCCAAACCACTCACTGCTCTCTCTAGATTCCCTGCTTCCCTGCTTTCCCCTCCCCCAGAGCACATTGGAGGCATAAAGGGCAAAGAGCATGGGTTGAGATAAGAACAATTTACTGTAAATAGCTATGAGATAAGAAAATTAACAGTAACAGCAATAATACTAGTGACAGAGGGTAGAAGAAAGCAAGCAATTCAACAGAAAAAAACCCTCCATGATAGACAATATTGGATGTCTCTCTCCAGAGGTGTCCACCAGAAGACACTCCTTTCCCCTGGAAGAAATGTCCTTTCCCCTGGAAGAAAGCAATGAGCTGAGGTGGTAGAGAATAACCTCCAGGTCCTGGCCATACCCCCTCTCAGCTACTGCAAAAATTAACAAAGTCCTGGCCAGAACCAGGACACCACAATGGATCATTTACCAAAAAAGACAAATTCATCGCTCTCTCACCCCTAGATTACCAATTTTAGAAACACTAATTTATTTATCAGTTGCTGTTTAGGTTACTCATACATATATCACACATCCCATGGTGATTTAGATTTTGCAGTTGCTGAGTATGAAGAGCAATTTTTTAAGGTACTGAAGAAAACAAAGTTGTCAACAGAATTGTTTTCTGTGCTGTGGACTAACCATCGTTGCTTTGTCAATGCCAAATGTGAAAGTGAGTATCCATGTGCTGTATTTTATTGCACTCCAGTTTGTATATGAGAAGTTATCAGCAAGCCTGAGAAAAGGGAATTAGCCTGCATTTCCAAAGGAACAAACCCCTCCCATTACAGAGATACAGTGTAAGACAGAAAGATGTAATTCTGGAATGGAGAATGGTTATGAGAGATGTGAGTATTGCTGCTCAGGAGTCACAGGGCCAGTCAAACAGTAGGTGATCTTGATGGTTCAGAATGAGGTGCCCAGGAGTGAGTGTACTTCTGCTTAATAAATCATCAGGTTCCTTTAATCTGTTCATCACACAATCTGATTGTTTCATTTTTTTCATTATAGAACTGGGCCTCGTACAGAATTGTGTAATGTGTTGCTAGCATGGGAAGAAGCCTTAGAAATGCAAAATAGTTATTAGTGAGCTCAGAGGGTTAGACATCACTCACAGAAAGAAATGTACTAGGAGACAGAGAAGTAATAATGGGATGGGGAAAAAAATAAAACAGGTTTTTTTTATCCAAAATGAGTTTCTGTGAATAGACTTCGTTTTGACTGTTTTTTAGGACAGAGTTGCAGAAATATGTTAATGATTACTCAAGACCTATGGTATAATTGTAAGCTTCACTCTTGGTATTTTGTCAAGTTTCTAAAATCAGGTTAATAACCTTCTTGGCAATACATCTCTACAGACCAAGTATATTTAGAGTGCTCTTGTCACCCATAGCAATATATTTTCAGCTGTCTGTATTTTTATTCAGTTCTTAGGCAGATGCCAATTTCTCTTTATTTTCATATACATCCTTAGTACAGAAAAGCTGTTAGATGGATTGTTCAGATTCAGTCTGAAGGTCCTTCTAGGATTTTTGTGTTCTAGCCTTGTTTTTCATGAGTTTCAGTTTACTGCATAGTTGGGACTGCATAAATAGTGATCTTCATCTGTGTACCCACTTACACTGTGTTAGAAAGTACATGGTGCTGTGATTTATTGATTAGTAGTGATCTAGTTTGCTTTTCTTGTCCCCAATGTTTTCTTTCATTTCAATGACACAGTATCCATCAGTGTGTTTAACTCACTTGGTCTACCATCTGTTCGAAGACAGTTGAAAAAGAAAGAACTGTTTGAGTGTACTCTTATCGAAGAAACAATGTTTCTTCCTAAAAGTATGTCTTAGTAGAAATTAAAATGCTTGAGGAAGAAATGAATAAAATTTCAAATCTACACAGCTGCAAACCACAGGATTTAATCAGTATTTAATCCATAGAGAGTCAAATCTCACATTCACAAATTAGGAGGATTCCCTGAGGAGTCATTTTGTCAATGTTGGTATTGTATTAAAAAGCAACCTGAGCTGGGGTATAGCAAATATTTTGCAAACTTCTGAAAATAAAAAGATGTGACATTCACTCAGATGGACTATGGATTATGTTTCAGTTTTACAATTGTTTGAAACAGAGCCATCTCAGAGCACTAAACTATTCATTTCTAAAAATGTAGTTGTATCTATTTGGATTTATGTACATACATTTGAGGTACAAAGCAGAATTCTGAATCAAAGGAGGTGTGTTTGAGTTGACTGTGGTGGTCCTTTTGCAAGAACTTTCTAGTTCTGATATGATAAAATAAAAAGAAAAGACCAGATTTAAAAGGATCATGAGTCTTGGGTAAGAAGATAGGCCTGTTTGTTTAAAGACATATAAATAAGCACTACAGAGTTTTTACCTGCCTGTTATCAAGAAAAGAAAGTGCATACACAAAGCAAATAAAGTTTAAAAATAATTAAAATTTCCTAAAATAAGATCCAGTGCTGATTCCCATTATGCTTCCTAATGATGCTCATTACAATCCTAACTGCATTTTAATGCTGAATTCTAATGCCTCCATTCATCATTGGGATGAAATACAAATGCTGACAATTGACACACTTAAGAAGGTTCACAGGACCGAAAACTGTGTGTGCATATTTATGGGAACAGGAAAAGGCTGTGCAAAAATCTGACTACAGATGGAAGCAAAAAAAGAATAAGGGTCATCCCCTGAACACAACTATTGGTATCCACACGTTTTTAGGGGTAGTTTTTGTCTGACTAATTTTTTTGGCTCATAAAAACCTTCTTTAAAAGAAAATACTAAATATAGAGAAAAACAAAGAAGAATGGAGAAGAGCAAAACATTCTGAGTGATTTTGATAAATTAATTTCAAATTATGTTTCCAGCAGTTTCATACTTTATAAACTTTCACAATTATATATTCACTCTAAGCATTTAAAGATTATTAATATGCCTACTCAGTTAGTTCTTCAAAATTATCAGTTTTCAGTGTACACCTACCTCTTATGATGCATAGCACACCTATAAAATTAATGCTGTAAACTGGTCTTTAAGATTCAAATAAATTGGTTCCAAGGCCTGAAATGCAAACATCCAAACATCCCAAACTCTTTATTTAATCATTGTTCCGCTCTCCTACATTTTCTCATTCTTTCGTACAATAAAATCTCAGCAAATGTGAAGATCTGATAAAACTGAACACAAGATCTCACTAAGTTATTTGGTGCAAAGGAAATTTGATCTGCATGGTTGACAAAGTTGAATTCTGTTATATGTGAAATCTAATTCTCAGTTGTCCAATATAATACAACCCTAAAGCTGAAACTGGAGGAATAAGATTATTTCGTAAAGCTTCTACCGCAGTGGATGCAAATATATTAATTCTGTGCTTGTAAAGCCAAATGTTAATATGAATCTTCCATTAGATACTTCAGTTAGTGGTTTTCATATAATGTGACTGTCTTTGAGTAGCACTGAAACTGTACTACTGATTTTTCGACTGTTAAGGTCTGCCTGTGCTGAATTAACCCTCTTTATGGTGGGAGAGGCAGGAATAAAAGAGTTTCTTTCCAGAAAATTGTATTGAGTCTCTCTTCTTCCTTGTAAACTCCTTTGATTCTTCTGTTTGTTCTTCATGCTCTAGATGCTGCATTTATTGTATCGGAAACATATTTTTATTTCCACTACTCCCTATTTCAATATTTTATCATATTATTTTCTCCTTTCTCTCTTCGCTTTCCTTTTACACTGCTTTTTCCCTCCATTTTCATTTTGCTTCTTTACATTGCCCACTCAGCTATCCTTCCTGCACTTTGGCTTCTTTTAAATAAAACTCTCATGTCCAAGTTGTCATGACATAAAAATGTAAAAATATCCTCAGTCAAAACTTTCACAGTCCTTTCAGTAGGGCAATACCCTGAGGGATTGATGGGGAGGAAGATGGGGGCTGTCTACCACAGCTAAGTATTTTAGAAATAGGTAAAGACAGTGCATAGGTACACATACGGTTGATTTAATATAATGTATGAAAGCGATTCTCTTGGAAGAATTTCTGAAGACAGAAAGCAAATTGTGTTTGTAAAACATTTAGGTTTAGTCTTCTGTTAAAACAATTTCATCAGAAAATTAAATTTAAAGCTCACTTCTCTGCTTAGTAGTTGTCACTTTCCATTATTTGGAATGTTTTCCAAACCAAATTTTTTTTTCCCATTTGATGCTACTCTGCACTTCAATTTTTACTCTTTTAGCAGAAATATATTTTTAACAAAGCTCATGGTTTAGTGGCTCTAGGTCTGTCTTGAGTCAAAAAAAAACCAAACAAAAAAGTAGTATTATAGTAAATGAAGACCGACTAGGGTTAAGGAAGTTCAAAAGAAATATATTTCCTTTTCCATCTGATCCATAGTTGTGGGCAGTTGTAAAGAAGTATTGGAAAGCTGGGTAGAAATATGGCTTTAATACAGATTTAGAACTTTTATCCAAATTACCTACCATTTTTGTGTCCAAAAAGGGAAGTCTTGAATGATAACAGAACAAGAAAAATAAGACTAAATGGAATAAATCCTCACACCAACTTCAAAAATGGCACATGCAAAGAACTGTGTATCTTTCTCTGTTCTATCATATTTATATCCTTCAAAAGTAACTGCTGAGAAATTGTACCTATGCTCATATCTACTTAATTTATCTTAATTTATCTTTCTCCTCTTCAGTTACTTGCAAAATCTGGTTTGAAAGTGCCATCATAATCCATTTATCTAGACACGGTTAAATTATATAATTGAACTTCAAATAAGTGTATTGGATATTGTACAGTCTTGTCCCATAGCAGTGTTCTGCAGATTGGTGAAATTTTTCCTTTTGAGTAGAAAGCAGCTATAACTTTTGGCAATAGTAGCAGGTCTCGACAACAGGTATGCTTCAGAACTATACTTATGTTAGGGTACTTTGAAAATACTCTCTGTTAATCACTAATTGTTTATAAAAAATCCACATAACCAGATTATTCTCATCACTTATGAACATGGGACACAGATCCAACTAGACTTATGATCCTTGGAAAAAAAAAATGGAAGTAGAAAAATATTGGCTTTTTTGCAGGTTATCCAAACGTTCAGAAATAGATAGACCTGGCTCAGTTTTCTCCCCAGCCAAGGTTTGATATATCTACTAATGCCATTTTACTTTAACAGAGTTCACAAATGGCACACTGTGGCTCTGCATGAATCTTGGCACTCTTAGGAGTTTTGCTTCTGATCAGAAGATCATCAGTATTAAAAAAAATAAAGGGAAAATATTGATGGCATGGTAGGAAAATCAAGAGCTGAATAGCTCATGAAAGGTAGCTGCTCCCTTCTAGAGGCAGACAAGTTGTAACTGCAGCAGTGATGCTTGTAAGGGGAGGTAGATGAAAGTTTTTTCCCATGGTGCTATCAGTGTATCAGCTTTTATGTACAATAAAATAGTCCCTGAAATCTAAATTTGAGTACAATTACAATCAGACACAAATTAATGCACACAAACCATCCACACACCTGTATGGAAGACTATTCAGGCTAGCTGGTGCTGAAGAAAAGTACATGATTCTAACAGAATGATTATTTCTAGGTCTTATGTAATAAAAATGAAACTTTGCACAGCAAACCAGTCTATTAGACAGTCTTTGATTTCCTGTAAATACATGTCTAGGTCTTTAAAAATTAACTTCTAATAATAAAGCAACTTTTAGATTCATCTTGATCCTTTCTGTGTGCGCTTACTTGGAGTCAGAGTGATTGATACTCAAGTTATTTCCTGAAATGTAAATGATTAAGGTAATCCCATTAGGAAAGATATGAAACCGTAAATTTCTTATGAAGTAGAAATTACAGTGTAGTCTGATGTCTGGAGAGCCATTTCACAGCCTTTCCAAGAAATAAAAAGAAAATAGATAAGCTAGAATATACATCATGTCATCTACAGGGCTGTACTTTCTCAAGTGATGCTTGTTGCTGTTGACTGAAAGCAGTGCTTCATATTTGCACTAGTTTCACTAGTAGATAGTTTTCTATCTACTTGTCCAAGTAGCAACCTAAAGGCTGCTCCCAAACCTTTAGGAAAGTGGTGAGGTTT
Organism: Leptocoma aspasia; assembly: GCA_013399835.1. Lineage (NCBI taxonomy): Eukaryota > Metazoa > Chordata > Aves > Passeriformes > Nectariniidae > Leptocoma > Leptocoma aspasia. The sequence continues at coordinate 174,898 of VXAX01004092.1, read as the reverse complement.
TTTTCTGCATTTTGCACTGGACTTCAGTCCAAGTCTCATCCAGAAATCCTTTGATCAGCACGATGACTTTTCTTTTTTCGTTTGATTTATTTTCTCTAAGAATACTTTGCACCAGGATTGCTGATCCCTTATGGCTGTTGTTTACAACTGAGTATTGAGCCCCACAGAATCACAACTGGAAGAAACTATTTCACTTCTGGCTTTTATGCTTTCCTTTCACGTCTTGTCTTCAATGGGAGCCAAGATTATATCCTCTTTATAAAGGTTATCTTCTTAAGACATGATTACAGAAATCCATTGTGCTGTTCTCTGATCCAGAACCAGATTTTGTAATTGTGTAACTGCCCTTTAAATAGATACATCGTGCATTAGAAGGCAATCCTTTCAGTGGGAGAGAAGCAAACAATGGAAGGGCATATTTCTCTTCATCTGGTGCAAAGTGGAAGGGAGAAAGGTGGAGACAAATATTGAAGGGGAGAAAAAATGTTAAGAGGAGCTAGGTTTTATTTGTCAGTAGCTTACTGCAAGTGATTGTTGGATGCTGTTTCCCATCTGTTTGGGAAACAGAGAAAGATACCCAGAAAAAAAATCACTGTTTCATATTTGCTAAATGGTTATCAGGCTTAGTGGCATTTTAAACAGGTGCATAGAGAAGCATCAGCACCTTGCCCTTCACAGACATCCTTTACGTTTTCCCAGAGGAAAGTGAATGGGATTTGGAGAGCCATGGGGTCTACTTGAGACAGCCCATAACCTGAAATTCTGCAGAAGAGATGATAGCACTTTCCAGTGAACTGTCAGAGACACACTCATGCATTAAGGCAACAATTTTGATTTTCACCGATTTCCCAGGAAAACGTTCAGATTTCCTTTCTATGAGCACAATACGCAACCAAGAGGAAGAGACCCTAGTCTTGTGGGGAATGTTGAGTCTAGTGCAAAGAATTATCCAATTGGTCACTGTGAGCTTTTTCTTTTTCTCCCTGAACAGATTGTGCTTGTGGTTTTAATTTTCAGTTAGTTAGCAAATTTATATTGTAGTAGGGAGATCTTGTTTAGGTTTAGTATTGTATCTATCCTTTGCTTATCCTAATTATCTTCAATTTTTTGGGGAAATCTGTGATGTGAGACCTGACACCATGCTCAAGATATGCCCTCTGACAGAACTCTCTCTAATTTGTTGCAGCTTTACAGTTCATTCTCACTGCATTAACTTGGTTTTATTGCTATGGTCTTTCTCTTTCTTAAAATGTAAAGCTTGCTGAGGTAACCTCCTCATAAAAGCTAATCAGCTGAACTTTGGGGATGCAGTACCTAAAAAGAGAATGGGATCTTGCCCTGTAGCTGTGTTTATTTATTTATTTACTAAGACAGGGTGCAAGCTTTTCTATTCATTTGACATCCACCAATTCAATAAAGATAGATCAGAGTTCCCCCATGTTTTTTCTTGAACCTGCTTTTAAAAACTAAAGTATGGCTTTTGACTCCAACATCTTGTTATCCTACATTTTGCATTCTCTCAAACCAGTACATTAAATCCAGCTTTGGAACAAAACTGAACTTCTGTTTCTTGCCTTCACAAATCCTATGAGATGTAATTTTCAGAAACTCAGTAATCAGATGGTTAATAATAATTTTATAGCTTCTAAAATAGAGATTAAAATCTAGGCATTATTAAATTTGTTCTTTACTAATACTGTTTTCTCCTTATCTATATCTTCTTTCTATTTATGGTATTTGCTCATCTAATAAAAACATGGAAGAGTCATATTTTTTCATTCTTCTAAGAAGGCTGAACAAATAAATCTTACACTTCACTGTCTTCATGCCTTTTATCAGCAATAAACCAGTTCTCTCTAGGAGAATGAAGTGAAACAAATCTTAGTAGGAGTTTGGTCCTCGTATGGAGCTCAACATCAAGCCTAATTGTGTCCTAAAGCCTGCAGCAGCAGAGCACCATCAAAAAATTTTTACTCCAAGAGGTGTTCAAAGCAGTTTACACCAAAGTTCATCTGTCTGATATATTTCACAATACATAGATTAAAAATTTTTAAAAGGCAAAAAATCCCTTAACAAACAAACAAACAAACAAACAAACAAACAAAAACAATTTCAACACGATGTAAAGTCAAAATTGAAGATATTAAGACTCAAAATTTTATGACTTTTCAAAAATACTAGATACATTTTAATAAAACTGAGCATTTGGAAAAGTTCAATAGTTGGCAAAGATTCTTTATTATTTGAGTTGGTTCACGAAGGTGATTTCTTTTTCATCAGAATTTACAATATAGGGCAGTGGTCAATATAAATTTGCCTACAGGATTGGCTATGTGGAGACCTTACAGTTTTCTTTTAGTTTCATATTTTCAAAGTTCAGTTAAATGAAGCAAATACATGAAAATTATCTGCCTGATGTTTTACCAGTTGCATTTGTGCTCCAGATTTTTGCTATTAAAATGTTTGACAATTGGATTAATCTGCCTGCCAATGCCAACAGCATTCCTTTAAAACTCTTTAAAAAATCTATTTTTGATGATGACAGGTTGATATATTTTTGGTGTTGTTTTCTCATCTAGTTACTGATATTGTTCTTAAGGCAAATCTTGATAGACTGCTGGGTTGGTTCCTATTTGGCAAATTTTGAATTTAATTCCCATATTAGATATTGATGATCAAAAAATTGGTCAAAGTTGATGTTCCAGATGTTAAAAATATCTTCACTCATTGAAGATAAAAGTAGTGAACTTGCTGTGCTGAGTTACTACTTGAGTATTTTTCTTCTTGGAAAGCAAACCTCATTAGATGAATAGTGAAGTTTATTTTAGCAGAAAAACAAGCAGCTCAGCTCTCAGATACTAAGACATCTCATTTATATCTGAAGAATACTCTCTTGCACAAATTGGCAATACATATGGCACTTGGTATAACTAAAAGTGCATATCCTTAACTATTGTGTTTTCTTTTTCACTGCTTTACCTGTCTGCAGAATGTAATATTTAACACAATATTTATATTGGTCAGGTCTTGCTCTACACGTTTCTGTATGAAATTCAGAATAAGGCTGGAAGAACTTTGCTAGAATTCATCAAATGTGGTTCAAATGAATTTTTGCCAGCTCTGAAAGAAGATGCTAACTTGCAGTATTTTTCTGTAAGTCTACCATACCCTAGAGTTAACAGCCTGGGCTGTGAGTATGTTCTGAAAGTCACAACCACTTTTGGTCTCTTCTGCAGCAAAGAGGAGAAAAATGTGGATTCTGTTAATTGCCAATACTCAGGCTGCATTTATTTAAAGGTGCCAAACACTTAAGAGAAGTGCTGTAGTAATTTATTGTATTATCTGGACTTCAGTGAGGCTCTTGGCTTCTTAGTTAATTTCTAATACTTTTCTGTCTTCTTACTTGTTGGTGAGGATGTGCTGGCTCAGTTTGGGGTTAAAAGAACTTGCTAACAGCTGCAGTTGCCTTCTATTTCTCTGCTAGAAATGTTAAAATAATTTATCCTGCTTTAAAGATACAGGTATACCAGAGAGAATGCAGCCCTCACCTAGGAATTAACATTTTAAAATATAAGAGTTAAAATTAAAGATATTTATTAAAATTGAATTTGATTTTTTTTTTTAGGAGACTGGCTTTCTTGTTTTATTTCTTACTGCCTCTCTTACAGAAATTCATAACCACCTGTATGGACTCTGTACCTTTTTCTGTCTCATCATCATTTACTCTGTTGACATACCATAAAGGCTTCTACATGTACCTATTTTTGACAAAATATCAGTGTTCAGATCAATCTGTTTAAATAGTTCATTATGTCCTTCAGTGGCCTTTGTGTTCTCTCTTACTGCAGGAAAATAACTCTGCATATAAAAACTGTAACAGACCTGGTCTTCCACAGCACCTCTTCAGCCATAGCTTAGTTATGTTACAGATAATATTTTCCAAACTGTGGATTGTGTTGGACACTGATTTAAAAACCTGTTCTGGGGTCAGGTGCTAAAGCAGATCCATTTGGTCCATGAGCTCAGAGCAGTTAATTGACTAATGTTCAATCAATACTTAGGCAACTAATTATTGACACTTGGTGTCAATATACATATTTGTGTATATATATATACATATACACTGTATATATATATATTTGTATATATTTAAGTTCTTATTTTGCAAGTATATTTGTGCGTAAAAATTTGCATTCTTACGGATTCCTTTTTATTTACACATTTTTTAATGCACATTCACTTTTTTTTGTATGGCAAAGTTTCCAGGGCAAGAATGAGAATAGCCAGGAAAGAATGAGAATTCAAAAAGTATTTCTGAGTCAGCTTACACTTTCTTTTTTGAAACGCTTCACTAATTGTCTTCTACAGAATTTATTTATTTGGTTTTAGTATTTGTTTCCCCCTTGTGAAGACTCAATTATAGAGTAGTAAATAATTTGTATTCTTTCCTAAATCTGAAGTAAACACTATTTTGCTAGATGCTTTTAGTTTTGTTTTTTTTTATTATATCCATAATTGTTATAACCTTGATGAATAAATTTTTCTTCAAATTAAAAAAAAATGTATCCTTATGTTAAAAACAATCAATATAGTTCTTCAATACCATCTTATCCTGGATTTAGTGAATGTCCATGGCACATTTTTTATGTCTTGCTTCATATCGTTGCCATTGATAATTAGAGGGCATAGTTATGTTGCATAATATAATATTTTTACTCCTTTCCCTCTCTTTTTTCTCTCACATTTTAAAATGTTCACAGTATCATTTCATTTCTGTATGTTATACATTTTTCACCATATAGACAGAAAATGGGGGGGGGCAAACTGCTTAATATTTTTAACTACTTAATTTGTTCCAATACTCATAATATTTATGTTTGTGATGTCTCTGGACCACAGATAGGTTATTATGTGAGCATTTTTTAAGAGACTCTAGATGGTTTAAACCTTTAAAAATCCATTTAATATTTTCAAGTTCAATTTTTAAGTCAATTCACCATTTGTTAAAGCCGTTCAATTTAAGGTAGGTTGAAAATTCAAACCTCTGCACATTGGTTCCACTTCAGCATGCCAAAGAGACCTAATCCTCACAAAAATGCTATTTGATCCCAGGAAGAAAGAAAGATAATGGATTGACCCTCTACATGAAACCATAAAACAGAATTCTGGGTTTCTGCCATTCAAATGAATAGAAACCGGCAGCAATTCTAACACCTTTCCAGTTTCAATTTTATTGCATCTGCAGGCATCATGCTGGAATGGTAAACATTTTAATGGTCAGAGTCTGTCCACTTATACCATTACTATTTCCCTATTATCTCCTATGTTTTGTGTGAAACGGAAACGAAAAGGTGTCAGATTCTTGCAAATGAAATGAATGGAGATGCCATTTGCATTCAGTTCAGTTGAAGCAAATCCCCTTTTTTCCCATTTCTTTGTTGTCCTTCAGAGAGATCTCTTACAGCTTCTGAAAATCCATGAGCCAGGCAGTATATTTAGATAATGCTGCTGAAACCCCCTGCATCAGTCTGTCACCGATGTGATAATGCTAAAGCTGTCTCTATAGAGTCCATAATTTCTTTTTAAATCTAATTGATTCAGATTAATAGAAAGATTTCAGCTACACATACTCTGAAAAGCTTATTTTTTTTAAATAAGGATGAATCTCTAAAGAATCCAGAGCACAGAAAACCCGTATAAAAGCGGATCAGCTTATATACTTGTACCTTTTTCTTTAAAATAAGCTTAGCTGAGGCACTGTCCTGTGTTGTCCTTATTAAAGATGAACTTGCATATTTCCATTTCTTTGGCTAAGAAACAAGCTGTGAGTGTCAAGTCACATTTAATTGCTAAGTATGCAATGCACAGCATTCTGAATGTACCCTTCCTTGAGGCTGCGTTGGTTTTGAAATGTTCCCTTTACTGGTGTGTCTGTCTCCCATGCTGGAACCATGCTCTATTTTTGCTCCCAGGTGCCCCTGAAGTTTGGGCAAGTGAGCAGTTTCTTTAATGATGTTGGGTTCTTTTCTTGCTTGATGGTGTTTGCTGTTGAACACCACACACAGCTGGGAACCTACCCCCTGGGCCCTTGAAGGAGGTTCCCTCCTGTGAGTACTTTGCCAGGGAGGAAAAATGAGCAGGACTCACTGATTCTTGGTCTTCAGGTTGTTGTTTCTTTTTCTCTTATCTTAAGTTTCAGTACGCTGTCTGCATGCCAGACTGAGCGTATGAGAAACAAGGCATAAAATGGACAAAAATGGCCTCGATACCCAAAACCAAGGTCTTTTTAAAGATAATCAGCCCAATTGCTTTCTAATACGTATCTTGTTTTTACTTTACTACCAATAACTTCTACTAAACTACACACGTAACACCTATGTTGCTGCTTTCTCTAACCAATGACTCCTTGCCACCAGTACTACAGAAAATGGAGTGGAATAAGAACAAGAAGGAGATGAGACAACGCCCAAAATCCCCAATTTTGTCCCTATTCACTCTCATACTAAAATCCTAAAACCCTAAATCCTTCACCCTGTGATAAACTCCTACTACTACTGCTACATACCTAGTTCACACCTGTGTTCTCCAACTCATCCCAAAGCCTTAGCAATTTTTTCCCTGGGACAAAGGTTAAAAGCAGTGTCCTGCTGAGAATCAGGGCTTTCTAAAACACACAGAAAACATTCCCTGTGCCCTGGATTCTGACAAACAACAGAGCGCTCTGTTAGGAAAACAAGAGTGTTTGGAGTAAGTTTTCATGCCCGAGGATTTCTTGTGCGGAGATGCCTCCTTGGCTGAGATGAAAGGAGATCCCAGATATGGCTGATCCTCAGGATACAGGTGCCAAGAGATTACCGAGGTGAGGACATTGTAGCATTGAGTGAATGACCTCAAGGCACAATCAGCTAAACTGGGGAATTCAGTTTTGCATTTCTTTAAGCTCGGGTGGTTTTTGGGGAAAGGAAGTATGTTTTTCAACCCAACACTGTTCATTGCCCCAAACAGGTAGCACCTGAAATGACTTGTTGCCAGAGGATATAAAAGGAACATGTGTGATTAAGAGGGGATGTGCAGTCTGTAGTCCTGGTTCCACAACCATGGCTGTAGGCCTGCTCTGCAACACTGATTCACTGCCAAAAAAGAAATTATAATGCTAATTGTAAATTAATATATATTAATAT